>JARVJO010000305.1:7740734-7788575 GCA_031762555.1 Cynodonichthys magdalenae
TTAAATTCAGTTTCAATTTAATGAAATTCATTTTCAAACCAATGCATTCAATTTCAAGTTATACACATTCAGATTCAATCTGAACAATTCAAATTCAGTTCCTGCTGGCACAAGTTTTATATGTTGAAAATCGTTAGAGACACTTCTAGAACATTGCTACAAATGTTATTAATACCGTATTTTCCCACACCACGATATATTAACTTCATAGTGTGGCATTATAAATCTAAAACAATCAAATGTAAAATCTCGCGAGAAAGAACGGGACTTGCCCATTTTAACAGGGGATGGAAACCCCGTTCCACCCTCTTTCCCCTCGCTGTCCAGAAGCAAGGTAAAGCGCTATTCTTACTTCGTTTCATTTCTTATTAAAAGTAGCTCCAGTATTGATGCGTTTGCATTTAAAACATTCTATCTGGACATAATGTACATATTAATAAAGTGGTTGAGCTTTGAGACAAGTATTTAGGCACAGTTCAGAGTACTAAAATATTTAATATTTGAGAAGCGCTGTGCTTTTAGTAATGTCCGCCCCCATAATGTTGCCTCGTTTAGGCCTGCTAGCATGTGCTAATTTGACTTTTTCTAAGTGTTTTTATCGTTCAAACGTTAAGCTGGGTGTTAAGATGATTTCACACAGTATTCATTCTTTTCTCGTGTGGCTTAAAATTAAATTTTTCAGGGTTCCTAAGTAAATAAATCCTTATTGTTAGCATGTTCGTTAGCCGACAGGCAAATTCTAAGCTAACATGCCGGTTGAGATCGCATGTATCAAAACATGTTGAAATGTCCGAAGTGTCTTGTTAAAATCCTATTATTTTCATGACGTGGACATAGTCGCTTACCGTGCCACCGATTAATTTATTGGGCTCTAACGACTATGTGTATTTAGCTGACGTGCATCCATGATGAAGTATTGAATTGTGGTCTTAGATTGTGGAGGATAGTGGAGACTGATGTGGCTTCTTTATTCCAAACATACATCTGCTTCCGTTGTAGATCATTAAGATATGCATTAAAAGACTACACAATGTGTTTAAAAGGCACCGTCTAGAACCTGGTGATATTTTAGATTTAGTTAAAGTATGAGAACAAGATATGCTACTGCCTGTTATGGACAGTACTTCGCAGTTCACCACAAAACTACGTTGGCGTTTTAAAGTTTTTTTTATTTATTTCTTTCTAAAGGAAACTGTTTCAGACATACCTTGGTGATTGTCCTCGCAAGTGCCTTTTTAAGAGTTTTTTTAAAAAGGAAGAATTGGCTGTATGTAATTATGCATAATATGTGTTCATACTTTTCTTTTTAAATTGTTACTCCTTACTAAATTTTAGTCCCATATATTAACACAAATGTGTCCCATGTACAAATGTTTATTTTTGTTTTTGCTATGCAGAACATATTTAATGCTTGTATATTCAATCACTTAGTTTCTGCAACTGATCTATGCAGAGTCTTTTGCTACTGAACGTGTTTTAGTAACACATGTTTTGATTTGTAGATGCCTGGTGTTACAGTGAAAGACGTCAACCAGCAGGAGTTTGTTCGTGCCCTTGCAGCCTTTCTGAAGAAGTCAGTATTCAAAAGCATTGTGTGCAGTTTTTCTTTTTTCCAATATAAACCGTCTGATTGTTTTCTTGTTATTGCAATGTAAAATTAGTGATGATAAACTAGCTAAATGTGGGTATACCATTAAAACATATACTGGGTTCTGTTGTGGTAGATTTTATCCTGAAGCATTCTACCGTTGTCTGTAGGTCAGGAAAGCTGAAGGTACCTGACTGGGTGGACCTTGTGAAGCTGGGCAAACATAAGGAGCTGGCTCCCAGTGATGAGAACTGGTTCTATATCAGAGCTGGTAAGTCCAAACATTTGTTAGTCACATTAGTTTTTTTGCACGTGTATTTTTTATGTACTCTTCTTACAACGAGCAAGACTAACATGTTGATACATATATGGCCTCTTCTCTCAGCATCCACAGTTCGTCATTTATATCTCAGAGGTGGTGCAGGTGTTGGATCCATGACCAAGATCTATGGAGGCCGCAACAGGAACGGTGTGTGTCCTGCCCATTACAGCAAAGGATCAAAGAATGTGGCTCGTAAGGTCCTGCAAGCCCTTGAGCTTCTTAAGATGATTGAGAAGGATCCTAATGGGTAAGTAATACTTAGCAGTGTATTCCTTTTATGATAATGTAACTTTTACAGCTGATTTTTGAAGAAGTACTTTTGTAAAATAGCAAATTGTATGTTTTGTTAACTTCTGTTGCTGTTAATGTGATACTACTCATTAAGTCTTAAGGGCATTTTCTTGAGTATATGATGAATACGTTCACACTCAAAGTTCCAAAATCCAGTTCCCAAGATTTGACAACAATGTTATTGTAAAAGTTAGGATTTGGTTTCTCAAGACAACTGGCAGGTTTTGTTGCGACACTGCTGGGATCAGTGAGTGTGCTTGGAGTTGTGATGAAAAAAGACACAATACATGTGCTAATGATATATACATGTTTAAAAAAAAATTTAAATAGTCAACAGTACAACTCTGTTGTTGAGTACATTTTTTTAACCTTTGCTTTTTAGTGGAGCAGCCAGCTACAGATGTAAACTGAGTCACTTTTACAGATGCTATCAGGATTAAAGTAAAATGTCACATTCTTTTGAGTACTGAATGTTTATGTACAAATCTTTTTAGGATTTTAGGTGTTATTGGTGCATTCTTTCCATGCTTGAGGTTGTATCTGAAAGATTTACGCAGTATAGATGGTTTGTAAAACAATCAGATGTTAACTGTTGGCATTTTACAGATATATAGTTACACCATTGTGTTGTCAGTTCTACTCAGTGGGGAGGAAGCCTATTTCATTGTGAACTGGTCTAAGTTGATTTTCCCTTTTCCTCTGCACTTTGCCTCATATTAGTGAGGAATTGTTCAGCAAAACTCACTAAACTATACAAGCATCACTTACATTTGTGATGCATAAAGAGATGTATGACTTAAATTCCAATGTTCTTCTTTTACTTTGTTAGTGGGCGAAGACTGACCCCCCAGGGAACCAGAGACCTGGATAGAATTGCTGGCCAGGTGAGAAGTTGTTTTGTATCGATATTGGCAAATGTTGGTAAAAACTATATAAAAGATACTTTTTGTAAACAATAATTTTCTCTATTTTCTGTTTTTACATTGTACTTTGTGTATTTTATGAGAGGAAGTCTTATGGAACAGACAATCCCTCCTAGCAGTTAAAATATAATTTCAGCCCAAATCATGCCAATAAAGATTCATTATTGTATACTAGACATTTGTATTTGACAATGTGATGAACACGACTATTGGTGCTTAAAGCATATGTGATTGTAGTGGAATTGATATTTTCATTTATTAAATGCAGAGAAAAGAAGTGCCATGTTATTTTTTCCTTAATGGAACACCTTGTCTGTTGAGGAAGTACATGACACTTGACATGTGAGACTTCTCTAGTGGCACTTGTCCTCGGGCAAATTTCCTCTTGCTGTCTAATTATACATCTTGTGTGCCTGCAACTAGAATTTTCTTTCACAAAAATAAAGCAAACCACAGTTGGATACTGTCAAAAATCAAGTGAGGCAACAGTGTTGTGATAAGCCAAGGGTAAAAGGGGGTAAACATAAGGAGGGAATTTCATGCTTCACAAGTCTGCCGTATGGCACCATTTTTCTTCTTGTTTACTCATATTAATGAGCGGTATGTAGATGAGCAGACCTGGGTTGGGCCCCGCCCTCCTGCCTGCTTCATAAAACTTAAAATCATGCATGTTGATGTAGCTTCAACACCACTTGAATTACCCTTATGGTGTTGTTTGTAATGACTTTTCAAGCAAGACTTTGCTTCCAACAGAGGTTGATGGATTCATGGACGTATCAGTCACTAATAAACTCGTTTCCTTCTGCTTCTGTTCTTTTAGGACCTTGAGAAAGTTGATAAACTTGTATTCCTATGTACTTCTGTTTTAGAACACTAGATCAGTCAAATTTGAGTTGAAAGAAAATAAAGTTGATGATTTTAAAAGTTTGGTTTGATCTAAGGTAAAAATGATTGTTTGTTGTACAACCCAATAACATTGCCCTCTTTTCAACCCAAACATTTGGTTGGGACTTTTTAAAAGTTTGCCTTTTGTTATAAAGGCAAATTTTTCACCATTCTTATTCTGTTTTTATTTTCCTCCACAGGTTGCAGCTGCAAACAAGAAAGCTGTTTAATAAACATTTTTTCTTTTTGAAAAGTCAAATGCTTTGTGTGCTTTTTTTAATGTGGAAGATAAAAGTACTTGATAGAGAATGCTATTGTTCGTGTATCAATGTCTTGGTGTTTAGCTTTCAGTGACGTTTTTTGTCATTTTGCCTAAAACCTATAAAGAATTGGAGAAAAACAAAGTCAATAAATCTAAATTATTAGGTGAGCCATTTTTCAGCTCAGGTTTGAACAGTCATGCAATGATCTAATTTTTTATCATGTTTCATTAAGCATTTTGAAATGGCTTCCTGAAGCTGCTTCATCAATGGGCAAACGGCACCTTCTCTATAATGACCACATTCCATTTTCAAACCATTTCTGCAATTGTAATCATCTGTTGCTGCTGCAGTGATCATTTTTCAGTTGCGTCCCTTGTGTACACAATCATTTGTGATGCCATGACAGACAAATGTTTCGAAAAACAAAAAAACAATCAATAGCAAATTATCACATTTTTTAAGGCATTTAATTTAAGAATTGTCATGTTGGGTGACCACAGTGCCATCTAGAGGCTGAAATTATTTTGTGTACTTCAGTTTTTTATTTTAACAAACCAAAAATAATTGTAGAGCAAATATACTTTGAGCCAAACCTATAGCCAATTTTTGTATGCCAAATTAGTGATCAATGATTAAGAACAAACAAATATTTTGAAAGCTTGTGAATACTCTCTTTTAGTTTGATCAAGCCTTTGCCATTTTGTGTACTTTGTGTAACTGCTTAACAAGCTTTAATCACAATCTGCACTCAAAGCTTAGTTGGGCAGGGAATCACTCTCTTGATTTAGCGGTGTGACTAAAATCCTGCAGAGGGTGCCAGAGTCTATAGAATATAAATCATGACGTTACCTCATTGGGGTGAGCTGCTGTTCCCCCACCACCACCAGCATTAAAAGCAACACCTTTTCAAGATTTTATTTCAGAATATGAAATGAGATCAGCAATTTGAAGGCTTTTCCACCACAAATAATTTTGACTTAATGTAAAAACACAAAATTGTTCATTGTGAAAAGTACTATGCAAGACTTTTTTTTTTTAGTTTTTATTTCCCAGTTAAGCTACAACTAGTTAAAAAATGGAAGCACGAGATGAAACAAAGTACTTGTCTGAAGTAATAATACAATCATTCATGTTAACTCAGTTTATAGCTGTTTTCTTACTGTAGTCAGAAGTTACTGTGCAGATGGAGCTTAGTTGCTTGTCTGTGAGCGAATACTCTGTCTTGTATCTGCAAGATACTATTGTATATTTGTTGACAGTGAGCCTTTTTGTGGTTCTTAGTCTGTCAGCTGTTGTGTGTGTACAGCACAAAGCTTTCCCACTGGATCGAGTGCTGCTTTTTTTTTTTTCTTTTCCATGTCAATCATAACAGTCTCCAATTATTCTGCACCTCTCTGAAAACAGTTTTTTTATGGAGCTTTCTCAGATTCTCGTATTCTCCTCAATCCTCCCTGTCTTAGACCTCCATCCTGCTACTACCTGCTGTTTTTATTTGAAGAACAGCTGTTTTTAAAACACCTGAACCCATCATTGCTTCTTCACCTGTCCAATCCCCCCTGTGTTCTCCCCCTTAAGATCCTGTTTTTGCATTTACCCTGTAATTTAGAGCAGAGAGAAGCAGCAACATGTCCTTGGGTGGTAGATAAAAACGTAATTTACTGCTATGTTTCACTTCCCGTGTGCATCTATATTTGGTGAAATGTGGCTTTTTCTTGCAAGTCAGTCAGCTTGTCCAATGAACTGCTTTATGCAGCATAATTATCAGCAGGATTCACTTTGCCAATTACTGCTGTCAAGCAATTACCACATTTAACAAATGCACATTCAAGTGGCTTGTTGGTGAGTATGGGGGTGGCTGCACCTTCTCCCTCTCCCAGGTCTTTGGCAGCTCAGCAAGATCACACTGAGAATGGCTGCAGACCTGCCTCTCACCTCCTCACGGCTGGAAACGGAAGATAACTAAGAAATGTCTTGCTGCTGCACAAGTCTCTGCAAATAGAAGCACTATCAGGCCAGCCGAGACACATTGTCAACCTACAGCTTTATGCCCCATGGCATGTTTTCCTCCTAAGACATGACATTTTCCAGAAAGTTTCCCAGCATTCCCAGAGTACTGTCACATTGAGTCAACCAAGTTGGTGGAAGCTGACCCAGATGGAAGTGGCTCAGTCAAGATAACAGTTTCCTGTTGAAACACAAATGTATTATCATAAATTGCATTATTTTCTTACCAAGAAAAGAACTGCATGTTTTCACTTTTTTTCTGTTGGAAAAAAATCTAAACCTCATTCATTTGAACAAAGGTTTAAAATCTGGATCTTTACATGAACTTGAGTTTTTTCAGCATTAGAGGTTGTTAAACAATGTGGAGGTCTTCAAGATTTACAAAATAATTAATTCAAAATCGACCTTTTTTTATTTACAACTTTGTCATATTACGTCATTCCCTCATCAAAAACTTACCCAGAATGTTGCTTAGACTCATTCCTGTGTGTTTGAGAAATCCTTGAATCTCCTGTGGTACCCATGTGGAGCTGCCACATTCAGAGGTGCACAGCCACACCCCAGGACACTGCTTGGGGTGCAGGGGTGGTGCGATTGCGTCACTATTGCTGTTTGACTATAAACCTAGCTTTAACGTTTGCTGGTACAAAGCACCGCCTATTATACCTAGCTCCTCCTCCAAAGCATTTGCACCAGATGTGGGCGTGTCAGAACTGGTAGACAGAGGCCAATGTCTAGGCGTAAAGATATGGCTATGATGCAAAGTCACATTTATTTTTGATGCTATGGCATAGAATTTAGGCATCTGCCTGAAAAATACAACCCCCTTCCACAGCCACTGTAAATTCTCTCTAGTATTTAGATTCAAGGAAGCGTATAACCCCATGAAAACCTAACAAAAAACAAAATATGAACAAATCAATATTGAAAGTTATTGTTTTCTTAAATGAAAAAAAATTTGATCAGATGCCATGATCATTTGTTTACTTACAAAAACAGTTAAAGTGAATGAAAGTACGTCAAATGTTAAACTTTCCGTTTGGTGTGAGTTTGTCTGAAGCCATGCTCTGTTTATTGTTCACCACCACCCTGCTTAATCCCTGCCAGTTGTTTTAGTCACGTTTTTTCAGCGTATGAACATCCTTTTAATGGTGCTTGTTTACTCCAGCAGTGGTCAAGGTCACAAGTCTGCAAGTTTTATTTAGTGTCTCAGAATCAAAAAAAAGTTTGGGCACTTCTGGTCTAAAAGCTGCATGCAGTGCAGGTGGGATCTGCTCTAGCCTGAAATGGTCTAAAGAAACGAGTCCGTCAAAAGGTCATTGTTGCTTCAGTCAAGCGTGTCTGCGTTATGAGTTAGAACAAAATACTGGGTTACACACTTCTCTGCTCCTGTAGGTGAGCCGCTGATAGATGGATCTGTTTGGAGTTTCATTTAGTGTGTAGAAGAAAGACTCAGTAGTCAAGGTGGTTTATGTTTATCTGTCTACTGTATGTGTTGCTGTTCATCTTTGTGCTGTCAGCTTTAATCCCTCATCGTGTGTTTGGCCACAGAGCAGGTGGTGTAAACACGCAACGTGCCGCTCAGCCTGCCTGGCACCACGGGGCCACTGCTGCACGGCCCTCACAGCAGGTGTGTTTGTGTGTGTGTGTAGGTGGAAAAGAAAAAAAAACTAACCATGTGTCAGTGACTTTAGTGTGTGTCTCCTCAGCTTGTGTCTCTGAATCCCCTCCACCTGTCACGGAGGGTGGGGTACAAAGGGAGGATGACGGGGCTCGGAACAGATGCTGCCTACAAAGCCAGCTGAACGGTCTCAATTACACACTCGTGTCCCTTGTGCGTGTGTGTTTATGTGTAAAGCCCTTATTATTTCTACGGTGTGACCACGCTGGTGCACGTACACGGTCAGAGCTTTCAAGTCAGTCATTCTTTGATGCGTCAGGCCTGCGCTTTCTTCAACACAGAACAAAAGAATGGCAGAGGGAGACAGCAAGACATCAGTGTGACACAGAACGGCTGTGGAGATAGTGGGCACTGTGGCAGACCGAGGTAGAACGAAGTGTGTGTGCGTTTTTTAGCCACACACCATCATTTCTCTGTCTCACTATCTTTCTGTCTGTGGGAGGGATAGCAAATCTTTAAAGAAATGCCAAGCAAGTGTCAGAAAATAGCCAAACCATGTAAGAACTCGACCAACAGCATAGCTTCAAGCTGCTTCTCAGACCCATTATCTTAAAAACCCATTTCAACACCTCTGACATGTCTTTTTTTGTTGGTAACCATTTCTATGATTTAGAAAACATGTTTGATGCTTCCCTTTACAATAATAGAGCTAATCTTGTACTTGATGGCCTTTTACTGAGTTTCATCCATGTAGGAGTTACTATAAACATGAACACTGGATAGAAAAATGTTGAAGGTCAATGCAGAGGCAAAAACACCACAGTGAGACACATCTAATCCTCAGCAACCCTTCAGTCAGTAATAAAAAGCACTTTTGCACTGGATTTCCACTGCTACATACATTTACTGTTATTCACTTTTGTTCATTTAGTTTTCCAAAGCCAATATAATGTTGCACTACTACAACTACTATACTTTGAATACACAACTAAATATGACCGATTTTAAAATCTATCACTAATGTTCAGTTCAACTTCAGGCTGACCAGTTTGTGACATTCTAACACATTTCTCAGTTTGATTTAGTGAATTTGTTAGAACATGTGTCAAATTCAGTGCCCGCGGGCCAAATGTGGTCTGTGAGAGCTGCAAAGATGTGTTAATGTCTTAAACTAAATATGCTGCTTTAAAGCCAGCATTGACCATGAACTACGTCTCCCATAATGCATGTTATTATTTTACCCTTGAATTGACAGCATCCCACCTCTACTGGGAGAAAATAGGAGGTCCGAAATCAAGACGGCAGCTATTCACAACTCAACAACGGTGAGTGAAACTCTTGCTTTTTCATTTTAATAATATTGCTGTATTATTTATTTCACATTTAATCAGTTGTACACGTAGTAGTTTTCAGTATTTATATGCATTTTAGAGTTGTTTCAATGCAGGTAATACCACAAAGAGCTCTATTTGTTAGCGGTGCTTAGTTCTAGCAATGAGAAGAGGAATGCAACGTTTCCTTTTTAGTTGAAGTTGAACACAAAACATCAATGTCTATTACAACTGGCCCTTTGAGGGCCCCTATAATGTTCATGTGGCCCTTAGTGAAAATAAGTTTGAAGTAGAGGAACTTCACAGATTTGGCTGACAATAATAAACAAGTCTGGCTGGAGTCGCCGTGTATGTTTGCTAGAAAGTGATTCATGACCTCCAGTCTAGGTGTGTGTGTGTGTGTGTATTTGTTGTGAAACCAGAGTTGTAGAGGTTGGGGAACTAATTTCAAGCTTGTGTCATGCCGTTGCATGCTGTACATGTCTCTTTCACACTGACCATGTTGGCACAGTCGGATGTTGTCTCCTGGTCCTTCTGAACAATTTTATTGTTTTTTTTTTCCCCAACCTCTATCTTTTATTTTTTCTCCTGCCGCTTTTTCAACCCCCTCCTCTGCAGTCATTCTATTAAATAATTCAGCCATTCTCTACTTTGGATTTCATTTTTTATTTTTTCTCTTTTTCTATTTGTTCCTTAATCCCTGCAAATATCAAGCCAATGAATGCACTCTAATATAAATCCAGTGTTGTCAATCTGTCACTGTCCTCTTTGTGAAGTTTATTAGAAAAAACATTTACAAGAAGTGAAATGCTTTATTTGTAAATATGACAATCCAAAGATAAGAGGAAACCATATTAACCACTCAGCGACTTTTGAAACTTCCTTTAGTTTAATTCTCACCAAGTATTTCTTGAGAAACCTCTAACCCTGCTTTATAATGAAATGAAATGTCTGTGTAGGTGATGTGCATTATTTGAAGGAATCATGCCAGAATTAAGATTCTCCTATGATCAGAAGGGACAGAGTTGTAGACAGTTTGAACAAACCTTATAAACAATGTTACGTGTGAGATCTGATGCAATATTTTAAGATTTCATGATAGGTGTAAAAGCTCAAAGAATGAAGAAATTTAGTTCAATATATGTTAAATTAAGATTTTTATCAAAATTTGTTCTGTGCTTCATGAGATATTTTGCTAACAAACAGACATAGTAGTGCTCTGACTATGTTTTGGAAATGATGCTCAGCTATGATCACATCAAATTTAGCATAATATCTGCAGAATTGACTGAGTTATAGCCATTTTTGTGTTGGCTAATGTTGATCAGCTGCAATGGCCATATTGAATTGGGATGAATCTAATGCTGTGTTCCAGTTGTTCTTGATGGCCTGAATTTCGGACTTCCAAATTGTAAATTTTAACTGGAAAGCCCCCTTATGTCATCATTTCAACCATTCCCGAGCACATTAAGTCAGTCATACTTTATAACGATGTACACTCAAAAATGCTGCATAGAGCGGTATTGTTGTGTTTTCGTTGCATTATTCCATCAGAGCAAAAAACAGAAAAGCTTTGTTCCAACGTTCTGACAAGCTGGAAACAAGAACGCTTTCAACTCGGAACTGACGTCAGTCCAACTTCACAGTTTCAAGTTCCGCTGCAACTGGGATGCAGCATTGAAGTTAATCAGAGTAGATGATTACTTTTTAAGGGTTTCATTAAAATCCATCCACTGTTCCATGAGATATTTTGTTACAGACGAACGCATTCGAAGACAAAAACAACGATTTGTAGATGCTAAACTGGACCAGTTTTGTTATTAAAAAAAATATTTTCCAGTTCACATAGTGGATTCTGTTTTATCTCTGCTGATTTATGAGAATTAATTGGGTGCCATTTGCAGACTGTTGTATGCAGCAGGAAAGCGGTTGAAATTAAAAGCCACATTTGACAGCTGACGACAGCTACAAAAATGGAACTTTTCTCACCTTCGAAGCCTGAGAACACTGCAAACACTCATCTTCTGTGTTTAATTTTGTAACCGTGCCCTGCTGTGACGTGGGCTGGGGGGGTTGGGGGTGGGGGGGGTTGTACAACATTCAGCTAACACTGCACTAGCCTCAGGGCCTTATAGGTAATCCTTTCTGGGTCCTGATAGAGAAATTCTCTCTCGCTCTCATTTTCTCTGTTATATTATTTCATTTTTTTCACTCTCCATTATACAGTTTTCCCACCTCTCTCGCTCAGTACCCCTCCACCCCCTCCCACCTTACCCATCTGGCTGTTCCAGCTGAGGTCAACTAGCGCCGCGCCGCTGTAGCACCAGGACTCAGGAATCTCATGAATAGCAATGCAACAAACTGGCAGGGCCCTGACATTTGCCAACTGTGTGTTAAATTAAGTTCATTTCAATATTCTGATTGTAATATGAAGGGGATCACTCATGTGTCCTGCCAGTTTTAATAAATCCTGAACTTTAGTGGAAACTGTCAGTCATCTTGGAATTTCTCACTCCATATTTCTTTTTCTACTTATTTCCACTTTTTCAACAACAGTTCATTGTTGACATTGCTACAAATTCACCGATAACATTTATGTGAGCCTTTCACATTTATCACAAACGAGAGATGTTTCTGTAAACATTGTAACATGCATATGGGAGCACAATAAAGCGTTTGCATGTCCAAGTTCAAGGTCTGGTCATTTCTCAGGCCGGGCTGAGTTTATTCACATGAATCCTGTCTCGTTCATTAAACCTTCTGCACATGAGGAGAACCTTTGTTTTCTGCGTGAGAAACTTTCAGATGCTCTTAATTTGGTTTTGCACAACTTTCGGTCTCAAAACCCTGTGTTTGTCCTAGATGGCTTTCATGTTCCCCTTATTTTTCTATCCACTTTTTTATTGCACATTTTCTTGTTTTGTTGCAGTATAACTCCATTAACCAAATTTATTTTAGTTTTTTTTACCCCAAACACTCACCCACTCTTGTCCCCTCTGCTCAGCTGGTGCACCAGCCGGGAGGCAGAATGCTTTTAAAGAGTGTTTCTGCTTGCTCTGTCTTTCTTATTTCCATTTCAATCCTCCGTTCACAGCTGGAGCCAAGGTGCTCTGCATGCAGATGAACAAGAAGTTGACTGTTTCTGTTTGTTTGGACTAATGATGGGCAGAATGGAAGGAATAAACAAGATATCAGAGGCTAAAAAATGATTTTAGGAAATTTCTGATGGTCATTGACCTTAGGAAGAAGGACCAAGGAAGAATTTGGATTTATGGGTTATGAGAAAAATAAACTGAACTAACAAACAAAACAAAATAAAATAAAATGATTCTAGTTTTCAATGTGTTTTAATTCAGGACAGTTTGATTCAATGTAATAGAAAAGGCCAAAGTGAAATAATAATTCTTTGCAATGTAATACGACTAAATATTTAATATTTACAAATTCTCCAGAAGCGGTTTTCTTCAGTAGGAAAAATAAATCTCTTTGGTGTGGACTTTGATTCTTTGAATGTTACAGATTTTTTTAAGGCACAAATATCTTTAGGAACACAGTCAAAATGAAACAACTAAAATGTTTAATATGATTTTTTTTAAAAACAAAGTCATAAGGAACATATTTAAAAGCTCTTTTTGTTTTGTTGTTATATGAAGAATTGTGACCTTGCATTAATTTCCCACTGCCTAAATCAAACGGGGGGGGGGGGGGGGTGCCTGGTGTTTTACTATTCAAAGAGCTCCAGTAGAAGCTTTCATTTTGATCTTCTTTGAATAATTAATGTCTTCAGATTCCCAAAAAGCAAAGTCAACGTCTCCAAATCAACAAGCCAAACAGCAAAGTGCTATTTTATTATGCTTCCTGCCTTTGTGTTCCATCACTATAAACTGAAAGATATATTATGATCTAACAAAAAGTTTTGTCCAATGCTGCATCATCTCTTAGATCCTGAAATAGGTGACAAATGACCACGAGGTCATCTTTACTCATCACATTTAGATGCTTCTGATGCCGCATTTTTGTTTCGTCCTTTGAGTCATACTGGGCCCAGAAACGATAAATACAAAGGCTTGTTTGCCTCTGAATGAACCCAAAGGACATGTGATCACATGATCTGCCAAATCCACAAGATAAATGGGGTGCAGATACAAAAAAAAAACACTCATGGACATGATCACTAATTGATGTTATTGTTGTGGACCAGGGCCCCCTAATGCACTCTGCTGGAGTGGTATACAGCTGACCACTCATGTTTCAGTTGAATTCCTTTCATGGGCAAAACCATCTGCTGTTAATTGATTACAGTAACAAATATTGATTTAAACAGACAACTTTAGCTCTAAGCCAATGGTCCCTTTAAGTAGTCACCCGTCTGTTTAATTAATTGAAGTCCTACAATTTACACACACAGATTAAAAAAAAAAGTATTTTGTTTACACAATTATTTTCACCCATCCGGCTCCCTGTTCTTGTACTGTAACAGTGTGATATACAGCTCAGCTCTATTTCCCAGTGGCAGTTTGCTACAGAGTTGCATTAAATCTCATCATGCCAAACATGCTGCCCAGCACTTGAAGTCAAGCTAGACAAACTGCTCAGCACAGCCAGTTGGGGCCCACTGGGTTGTAAACAGTCTTTCTTGCATTTATTGACAGAAACCATCACTTCCTGCCTCTTGTCTCTTCCCTTCTCTCTATCTCCTGGCCTGACTTGATTTGCTGCTGTCTGAAACACATTAGTCTCCACTGTTTCCAGTCACTCAGTCCTTTCTGTGGCTGCACTCTGCCTGTTTTCTATGTTATCATCTTCAGGACATCTAATTCACATCTTTTTACTAGTTTTTTTCTACTTTATTGCTGTTTTGCACAAATTAACTTTCCACACTCGCTTCTCATTTGACTCCTCGCCTTCACTTTTTTGTTTTGCTTCTATTCTCTTTGATTCCACCCAGCCCTTTAGCCCTCCTGCTGAGTCACAGTAGGCTGCATTGATGCCAACACTTGGACATGATGTGTGAGTGTGTGTCATGGTTGCTCAAGCCCACAATGTTGCTGTGATGGCATAATTATCCTCACATTACTGACTAGAAAATGAGGAGATGCATAGTTTCAGAAGAAAAGAGGGGGAAAAAATGGAGGCCAGTGGAGGTGAAGAGAAATCAATGAGGCGATCCAGATAAACTGATTAGAAGGATGAGTGTGGAAGAAGATGCTGGAGTTTGACATTTGAGATGATTAGTGTGTTGGTTAGATAATCATGTAGTTTTGTGGAATTTTGTAAATATGTGTATTCATGAAGAAAAGCCTTTCTGAAGGTACTTGTGGGTGGCCTGTGTTGAGCACTGTTGTGGGGGCCCATGGCAATAAAGATGCATTAGTTCAGGCCTCATTGGATACACACAGATGGGGTTCTTTTGTTGGATGAAATAACACTTATAAATGAAAATCCAATCAGGGCATCAAATCATCTGCTGATTTGATTGTAATTTCAATGGGTGAAAAATTCAACACATTTTTGTCAAATAACACAGACATTTCTGTTTTGTTTTTTTATAATTCAAACCGCAGTGTGACATTGCTTTGGGTCACATTAGGAAACCCACCAAGAAGGCCTCCACATGCAAATAAGAATGTGCTCTCACAAATACACTATTTAAGCCTGACAGAAGTGGTAACTCTTTCATATTTCTATTGTAACTGCTGGGGAGGACGCAGATGAATTGCACTTGCTTGCATTTCATGCAGTGGCGGAGGATGATTAATATTCCATAAAATAGTTTATGTATTCACATTCAAAGCCTTGGGCTTTTTATATGAGGACGACGCCAACGTTGAGTTGGTGTAGGCATGATAAAGTCCACACAGCCCAGCAGGCACGCAGGATTGAGGATGTGGGTTTGTGAGCAACATGAAGTGCAAAGCTGGAGAAACACTGCGGACTTTAAAGGCAAAGAGCTGATTCCTAATTAATTTCTCCTCTCAAAGCTACATTTAAACGCTCTACAGAAAAAAGACGTATGTAGGAAGGCTAACTGACAATAAAAGCTGTTTGAGAAAAGTAAAAACGTACATTTAGGGTTTTGAAAGACAGTTTTTTTGTAGTGTTCTAGAATAATTTAAATTATCCAATCTGTTTCTTTTAACTCAAGTAGATAAGCTTCCATTTTTAATTCTCTGCCAAATTGGGATTAGCAGAAATACACTGCAAAAAAGCTTTATAGTGATAAATTATAATGTAATAAAACTAACCTTTTCTTGAAAAAAAATTATTTTGCACATTGCTTTCCATGTCAACATTTTAAACAAAGATCTTGCATGATCTGCTCACTCAACGTATGTGCTGAGCATGCCTCTCAGCTACTACTACACAAGGTTTTAGCTCAATTTTATTAAAAATAAAATTGACTGGTTTATAACAATTTATGTGTTTGTCGAGATTGATAAACTATGTTCGGCATACTAACTCTGAAAGGTAATCAGTTCTAGATGTCATTGTATTGATTACTTTTTATGAGTGTCATTAAAATCAGTCAAGTAAAATATGAAATATTTTGCTAACAGACAAACATGCATTCATAGCCACAGGAAGTTACATTGTTGCTTGCCATTTAGGATGGTGAGCGATGGATATATTTGTTTACACGTTGTAAAAAAGCCTGTATTTGGATTTTCTTATTTTACAATAAAATAAAAAAGGTATAATTAAGGTGACATTAGACTGCATTAATGTACAACAGCTAAACTGGTGTATTTCACAGCCCAGCAGCATGCACATATAAGCTCTGAAAACAAGTCCATTTTATTTGTTTTTTTTCTGAAACAATAAAATTTAAGTTAGTGCTTTAAATTGCATTTGACTCTGCAGGAAGTCTATTATGAAAAAAATAAAGGAAAAAAGGAAAATCAGCTCTAAATTATCCAAATGAGATTTGATTCTGTAGTGTTTGGTTGATGCTGTATCAATAATGTACAAAATTTAGATGATTTATGAACAAAAAGCCAGCCAAAAGTGATTTTCAAACAAATGTAGTTTTGTTCCCTACGGGTGGTGCATATAAAATATTAGTTGCTTGCTGAAAATTGTATTTGATGAGGACTGGGAACATCTCTGTGTGACTAAATTAGTGGGCTCAGACTATTTGTGACTGTGAGAAATAACACTACAGGAGTTGTGTTTGAATAGCACATAAAAACGAATACAAAATTACCCTCACATCCCAGTTTTATCACAGTGGCGTTTTGTTGCTGTGAGCCGAATACATTTTGTTTTATTTTGTTTTAAGCAGCGCTAAGATTAGGCAATAAATAAACTGTCACTGACAAATCTTCAAATAGAGAAAACAATGTGGAAACTGTATCAAAGGTAAGCTCCCACCCCACGTCATTGAAAAACTGTGAGAACTGAAGTGTATAAATGACATCAGTGTTCGTGTAACTGACCACTTGACCACAAAGATGACCTAGATCATGACGCGACCTGCGCGGTAGGCACTCAGATGATTATAAAGCTGCTGCATTGTTCTGCACCATTTACTGGAGCTTGGCTTTTATTTATTGTGAGCGTGACAGATACCTCCCTTCACACCCACAAGGTCAGTGTCAGAGTGGGCGGTAGTGTGCCTGCCATCCAATCTGGTAAAATCAACTCAGATAGACACAAACACTGAAAGCATTGTTGTATACAGTGACACTCTTGAGGAAAAAGTGTATTAGAGTTCAAATGATATCCAAAACTAACTGTATTAGGTTTGTGTGTTGGCAATAATTTGGTGATAGGATACATATCACAACATAAGGTTCACAAATGATATATTGCAATATATTGTGAGCCTGTAAGCATGGTGATATACTGCCATTTTTTTTCTTTAAAAGTTTGTAATTTACAGAAAAAAATAAAACAGTATAAAAAGCACATGCATTACATGCATAAAATCTGTACTAACCCTTCATTAACAGTGCTTTTGAGAATCAATACAGTATCAGGAAATGAAATATTGGGATATTCAGTGTAGTAATATTCTCTTACACACTAAGTCATTAATTTAGATCACATTTTAGCTTGTTTTATGTCATGGTGAATCACTTATGATGAGATCATTTTTATGACAATATTACTATGCATTGATGATCTGGCCCAACTGGTAACAAAGACAAGTAACTTGAGAATGCAAGTGTAATGTTGACTTCCCAAAGAAAGGATTCTTAACAGCATGAGTCTGCCACTGTGACTCACACTTTTCTTGACTCATGGTCCGCTATGCAACAGTGCCTGGAAAAGAGCTTTGATTTTGTTTGTGGACCAGCCAAGAAGGACGAGGCTGAGTGCAAGGAAGTGTAATAAAGGAATATCGAGAGATTAAAGTGCACAGTGATGGAGGGCACATAAAGGAGAGAATAAGCAAGCGAAGCAAAGAGTGAGATCAAAGAATCACGAGAATAGAGCCTTAGCATATCACTCTGCCGCGACAGTCAGGACACAAGAATTAATACAAGATTACAGCTACCTTCACTTTTCATCTTTCCCCTTCTTATTTCTCTCTGCGTATACTTTGCTATTATTCCCCACGGCTACATGTTACCCATCCCCTGACTTTGGAATTAAAGCTCTCTCCTCCTCTTCCTCCCCTAATCTTTTCTCTTCATTATTCTTTCATTACACATCCCTGTTCCCTTTGTAGTGCCTCCATGTCTCTGTTTCTCTTCATCCCCTTGCTTTAGGCTGATGTGTCAAATATTCTCTCTGTCAGGTAGCCTAATTTTCAAAATGGGGCAAGGGTGGTAAAATGTATAAAACCTGGCTCTAAAAAGTTGACTGACTGATTGATATTTTGAAGGTGTGACAATTTTCTTTCTCGAACATTAGTGAATGTCAAATTGCTTTTGGTCTTACATGCTGGGACCTAAAGAATGTTTAGTTTTAGTAAAGGTGAAATTGTGTGACGGCCGTATGAATTCAATACATTTCCTACATACTGTAGCAGACAGGTGTGGGCCAGATCTGGTGTCACTGCTGGCATGGCAAGTGGTTTGTCAACAGAATGTGGGCCAGGTCTTGCACTGTTTTTAAGATGGCATGCTACAATTGGTCCAGTTGTGGTATGGTTAATGTGGCCCACATGTCAGTGCCACAACTGGCCCGATGTGGTTTGGCTTACGGTCTGTACTTATATAGCACCTTTCTATCCAACTAGGATACTCAAAGTGCTTTACACTACAATCTGTGTACCCCATTCACACAGCACTGTACGTCTCTACAAAGCTAATGTAGATAGATTACTCTATAGAGACTAGTACATCAGAGGCAGTGGGGATTCAATGTTTTGCCCAGGGACACTTTGACATCTTACTGAATAGCACTGGAATTGAACTCCCAACTCTTGCAGTGAAGAACAACTCCCCTAACCACTCAGCCACAGTTGCCCCCAATGTAGTTCTGGCCTGCATAGACCACCTCTGGCAAAACATGTGGACCACTAAAGGACCATCATTCTTTGCAATATCTGGGCACTATGTGGGCCAGAACTGGATCAGACAAATTTTGCTATACCAATAAAATGACAAGTCACCAAATTCCAAATTTTTTAAAAGAAAAATAATTCATCACATAATCAAAAGTGATAAAAACAATGATATATTTACATTCATGGGAAATAGTAGTAGAACCTTTTTCAAAGTTAAAGGTTATTTAGAACTCCTCCTGTTCATTAGATCATGTTTCTCTGTCTTTTGATAACTCAGTTGATATTTTTTTCCTTTTCTTGATGATTCTGTTAGACTTGTTCTCTGCATTGTTTATTATTTGATTTATAGGAACTGATTGTCACTAACCTTTTTGTCTCCTTTCATAAACCTATGTTTGCTTTGTTTCCTTTAAGTTTCTCATCCCACAGTTTCAGATGTTTTCTTTTTCTTTTTGAAAATTATGTTTTTTTTTAACAACAACTTTACTGCTCTACCTGCCTTGGTTCTCCATGTCATCCATCTGCCAACCTCCTATTTGGTTTCTGCATATGGCTCCACACCTTGCTACAAAGTCTGACACACTGGATTTAGACAAGTTAATTTTTTTCTAAATCAAGTTATCAGAAATGCACTGAGGTTAGAAAAGACGTAGTTTTGTTTTTCCATTTCCAACATTAATGTATTGTGAAAAAGCAAAGCAGATAAATGGAAAGAATCCTAAATGAGGTGTATTCAGCTTTACTATGAAAAATAGGTACAGTAGCTGCAGTAAAATAATTGAATGTAATAGTCTTCAACAACCAAAATGCACTGTTGAAAAATAGTGTTTTCTTTTGCTTTTGGTTGAAAGTCTCAAGTGAAGACGATCAAATATTTTGTCCATCAGTGATGGGAAGATAAAGTATGACATCAACAGGCAGGTTGTGATGTTTTTAGTATTGATGCAATCCATCTTACTGTTGTGCAAAAACATCTCATAGGTCCAAAGGCAAAACTTTTAATCTATCTTCCAATCTACATTCCATACATATTCTATGGATACAGAAATAACAAACTGATCTACCAGCTGAACTATGGGTCAAATATATCTTGCAGGTTGAATAGCCTAGACTTCTAATACCCCAGAAAAGGATTGATGGTCTTTCACATTAAAAGTTTAAAGTTGTTGAGACAGGGGAATCACAGAAGAATGTCCTCTGGATAGATCTCCATTGGATGTATTCTGAGCATGTCTGTTCAAAGCTAACTGAAGTGATTAGATTCCCCCCTGGCTCAGGAACATACCAAGGTAAATAATCATGTGGAATTCTTTGCTTATTGATTCAGATCTAACCTGGTTTTTAGTGAGCCACAGAAAACAAGGTTTATTCAAGTAGGAAGCAGCACAATGGCAACGTTTAGGAACAAAAATCTTATTTCCTAATTGACAAAAACAAGAATGCAAGCAATGCCCTGTTTAAAAAAATGGTCTGGTGGTGTCCTTTGCATAATGAATAACAATGCATTACAGCAATTCTATCAATTTATAAAACTTCAGCACAGTTTTTTTAATGTCCTACATTGTGATTTTGGTTTTAAAATGAGAACAAAACAGAATCCTATACTCAGGGCAGTACGTTAAAGTACACAAAACAATTTGCTTGAAGGAGGATACCTTCCCTGTTGTTACTAAATGTCTCATGACTGACATAAACAGTACAAATTAGGTTCAGGGCTTCTTCCTTTTGATGTCTTAACCGCTCTTCACGTGCCTATCCAGACAAGTCTGAAAAAGCAGCTGAGAATGTTTGTATTTTTCATATTAACCCACCTTTTTACTATGTAATTATGTTTATATTCCTTTCATTTCTCCTTCACAGTTTCATTTACCATTCTGTGTACCCTTCTGTTGAAATCACCTCATTCCTCCTCTGCTACTCCATTAAGTAATGAGCCAGCCCAATAAATCACAGCTACTGTCCATATGACTGAAAGCCTAGCAAAAAAAAGACACCCCATGCTTGGCTATATCAGCATTATCCACAGCTCTGCAGCACGGTCCAGTTCTTATGTAAGGCAGTGTAGGACTCATGCTGTCCTTCACCACAGGACAGAGGACTTGTTAGCGGATCCTATGTCTCTACAACATGGGGGGATGATTATGACTGGGTCAATATCGAGAATGAGTGGCTACATTGATGTTCGATAGCTGCTGGGAAGACTTTTCTCTCTGTCCTGCTGTGATATCCAAGAATAGATGCAGTGAACGAGTTTCAGACAACAACAAGAAAAAAGGTTTTGGATAAATTGACTCAGTCTCAGTTCCATCTAACCTGCAGCAGTCTTTAAAATCTCCTGTAAGTGAGGTCATAATGTGAAACGCAGCTGTTTGTGTTCTTTCCAAGGAGCTCAACTATCAGATCCCTTCCTAAGCTGTACAGTAACTGCTTGTGCATTGTAAAGGCCCTGTCACACTATAACATTTTAGACAACTTAGGCCAACTCATGAATAGTTTGTCCAACACTAAAGATGTCTAATCTAAAGATGGAATTAAAAAAAAATCATCTTGAAGCCTCTTTTCTACCTATACATACTGTAATGCTAACAATTAGACCGAATAGCCAATATGAGTAAATCCTAACAGAATTTTCATTAGTCATCATAAATTGTCTAAAATGTTATAGTGTGACAGGGCTTTAACAAAGAACAGGTTGCAGGTATAGCCTTTCTTATTCAAACATGGCTGAGAAAATATTAACCAACTGTTATGGACCAACAATGTTTGGAATGCGTATCTGTGAGTGCAACTGCTCTTCAAAGAGCTATTGTTACTTTAAAGTATGCTGATCATTTAAGTGCTCCTTCATTGTCAGACAGCTTTTTGTCTAAAGAAACTCCAAGAAGATAGGTATTTATGTTGCCTATGTACAAGAACAATGGTTCTATGACTTGGGTGATAATGAACTAATTGTGCTTTATGTTTTCCAACCCTAAACTTTGTTTGGTTTATTTAATCTTCACAGGTCAAACTAGACCCTCTCTAAGCACCAAGTCCTACATACAGTCTGGCAATTAGGCTGAACAAGTCACTTGCACCCACTAGATAAATGAGTATCTGAGCTGTAAATAGCTAAGTAGCACGTACCTCACCCTGTAAATACCCAAACAGATCCAGAAGGGATTACGTGTCTCGGAATGATTGGTATGTCTGTCATTGACAGACAGCTTATGCTGCTTAGAGTTGGCATCCAGTAGAGTCAAAGATTAAAATCATTATTAGGAACATGTGTAAAATGAGGTTGGTACATGTTGTTGTCTAATAAAGGCAGGGAATTTGTCTCTGAAACAAGAGATTCAAAAGAAAGCAGATTGTATTCTAGTTTTTCCATGTGAACAGATCTACAAAACCTGAACCTATAGATGGTAATAATTTCCCATGTGAATACATGCAAAATTGTTTTAATTTCTATTTTCTACCTAACCCCAATTGCATCATAACCCTACATCATTCCCTTTGTTTTTGCTTTCACTATCATCTTCTACATTATTTCCACATTACATATATATATAGTACCATTTTTGCTTGTACAATTCTTATATTGTTAAAAAAATTAACTCATATTTGTAGCATAACAGCAGTTTTTTTATATTTTTGATGAGACATTGCATTATTATTTTATTCCTCTCACTAGGTCTGTGAATCATTTTGCCAAGTTATACTTTTTCATAAGTATCCACTGGTAAACATTAGCTGCTCAGTTGTTTTTGTAATGGTGAAGCATCATGTAAAGATACCTCCATGCTTTGTTGTCATGGTTTTTCATTTACCATGGAAGGTTCTGGCCAGGTTCATTGCAATCTTGTTTAAACCCTACAACCCAAAGAAAAAGCCATCGTATTCTGCATGTTGATCTCCGGCACAGTTTTTGTGTCATTGAGCAAGCTTTTTTTTAATACTGTGCTCAGTTCAGTTCAGTTCAGTTCAGTTCAGTTCAGTTCATCCATCCATCCATCCATCCATCCATTATCTATACCCGCTTCTTCCTTTCAGGGTCACGGGGGTCACTGGTGCCCATATCCAGCAGTCACAGTGCAAGGGGCAGGGTTCACCCTGGACAGGTGGCAAGTCCATCACAGGTCAGTTTAATTCAATTCAATAATTTTTTGATCCCAAAGGGAAATTACATGGACAAAGATTTACTCAATAACTGTCATTTCTGCTGTTCAAGCTTCCACAAAAACTTTCTACTGACAACCCTCATTCCACATGTGACACTCTTGACCCTTTGATTTGAACCAAAGTCTGGCTGTTTTAAGGAGGACACTGTGGCTCTAATTAGTGTTACAATCCCCAGTTGAAATCCACTAGATATTACTGTAATGCTGTGTCATCATAATTCATCTGCTGATGTTCTTGTGTCTTTTTTCATTGATGTGAGTTGGACTTCTCGGTTCCTATGGGTAATCTTTTCCACATAAGCTTTGATGTAGACATGCAGAGAGACACAGCTGGATCTGAAATGTTCATGGTATTCACAGATCATTTTGGTAATTAGACTTTAACAATCTCACTGGCACTCAAAGTAGCTTCAATGACAACACACTTCTCACACTTTTATGCAGTTAGTTATTCTCTTTACTTTGATTGTAGAATTTCTACTCATAGGTCTGTATCACATGAGGAAAAGAGCCTTTATTGACTTGTCAGGTTAAAAAAATAATGCATTTATTTCGACACTGAACGGATTTTGCACAGAGAAGTGTTTTATATCAACCAGCTCTTCTTTTGGAAACTCGGATATAAATTTTTAAAGCGCTGCTGTGAGTCAGCGAGCCTCATGATAAAATCACTTTTAACTTCCTTTAAAGAAATCCCGCGGGTCCCCCTGCAGATCCCACCACGTATAGACGTGATTAGTCAAGCACGTCTTTTCACTGCAAGTGAGGTGTAGAGAGCCAGGCCAGGGGGAGGGAGAGAGGGGCAGAGGGTTGTATTTGGAGGAGAGGGGGGTCACCTTTTGTGCAAATATATCAACCAAGTAGACTGCCACCAGCAGCATCAGATTTCTGAGTGCGCGGGTGTGTGTGCGTGTGTGTGAGGGAGAGAGAGGCACTGCTGGTTTTATTTTGCAGAGTGGGAAAGAGGTTTAGAAAGCGTTGGAGCACTGAAAACAGAAGTACTTGCTGCTGATTTTTTTGACTTTACAACCACACAACCAAGTGACTTTGAGAAAAAGAAAGTTCAAGAAGGCAGCCATGGACGGAGTAACACTTGGACGCGCGTTGCTCCTGTGCACCTTGCTGCTCTGGGCATTTCAACGTAAGTCTCTTTTGACATCTTCTGCTATTTTTAAACATTATTTCTCTTCCGGTGAGCCTTTATTATGACTGATGTAGTGCAGATAGACTTTTAGAGCCTGCAGGCTGTTAGTTTACGCTATCGTGTTTGGACTCGCCCGGACTTTCAGTCTTCTAAAAAAAAAAAGTCGCGGTTTATTGACTTCTAGCTATCTGGATTAAACAGTTCAGTTTGATTTTTAAAATATTCTTTATTTGTGTTAAAACAATCTGTTAAGTTTCGGTGATTTTAAGTTGGAGACGAGCGAACAAGTGGAAAAGCGAGGGTTATTTCAAAGACAGCGTGGTTATTTCCTTAACAGAAAAAAAAAAAGATCTTCCCGCAGGGAACGTTTCAGGTTGCGCAGCTTCTGAAGTGTCTCCTGACGGGATGGGTAAAGTGTTGCCTTTTGCGGGGAGTTTCAGTTCAGTGAGACCTCTCAGGAGGATTTAGGACCGCGGACTCATTTCCGCTGGACGCTCACGCACTTTCACAGAGTCTGAACTTCTAGTTGAAGCCCGAGTTTTATTAGCCTACTAGTGATGATAAAGAACCCCACACGACTAAAAAACAGATAAAAAGAAACACAACCCCCTAAAGAAAAGCTTCCTAAAATCCCGAAATCGCCGGAGTAAATCTCTTCCTTTGGAGTGAGAATTCTCAGACCTGAAGCTTTTATTGTGAAGCCGCAGCCCGCAGGATCAGACTGCTGCGGTGCGGTTTCCAGCACTTTGATGTTTGATCTGCGGGATTTATGTCTCCTGTGTTGGCAGTGAGCCTCACCCCCAGCTCTACCTTAGTACTGCTTTTAAGATTGGGCCAGCCTAAATGCAAATTCTCTCTTGTTCTTAAATGAATTTCATTGGAAAAAAGCTTGTCCTAATATACCAACACTTTATAAACAAAGTCTGTGTTTTATTACTGACCCCATTGTGCCATGGTGTATTAGGATTTATTGAAATGAATCTATGGTCATAGTTAGTCAAGATTTTGTTCATGTTTTTAAGTATTTCAAGGTTATAAAACACTGTTTTAGGCGTTGTCTCATTTCTAATATCATCTGATTAAATTTTTGAGGGGGTGATTCAGTAGCCACGCCCCTCCCTCGCCCATCCAATGAGGTCAAAGGGTGTGTTTTTTACCTCTGACTAAACTTCATTCATGCTAGCTAGACTTTTATCCCTTTGACTTGTCTTTCTCTTCATTTTTAATTCAGTTGCATCATAGATTTCATTTGTATCAACCTCTATCTCAAAGGGATAGTTCAGATCTTTACTAGGGAGGTTAAGGTTGGGAATAAATCACATCATTTCAGTTGCAAATAGACTCAGTTTAGAGAAATGGAGTTGAATTCTGACTGGACTGATGAATAAACCCCCTTTTTTTAAACTGAGGTTATTTTAAAGAGCTATTATTTGCTTATAATCATTCCAGAAAGTACTTCAAAGGATAAACTGTCACTTTTTCCATCATTCTTGAGTTCCCTGAAAGATCTTTTACTCCCTTAGGCTACATGTTAGTTTTTGCCTTGCATAGAGCCTAATAAAAAAAACAAGTAAAAGTTCCCTGTAATTGATAGAATCAAGTGTACAACACATCGCACAGCTGCGGTGTGTTGATTAAAAGCCTTGACTCCAGGTGCAACCCCCCCTCCCCCTTCGTTCTACCACACACACCTTCATCCCATCCTTCACCGTTCCATGCCCTGGAAATGTTCCTAAGAATAGGGGGGGAAAAAAGAAAGAGAGAGCCAAACTTTTTTCCCCCTCAAATCTCTCCCTTTTTTTTCCCCTTGTCTCCCTTGAGCATAGTTTTGTCTAACAATAGCAGCTCGTGCTGGTTCTCAGTGGAATTGTGTCTCACAGACCTACATTCTCTAGATTACTGGTTGTACATTTGCAACTTCCAACACAGCTGAGCGCAGATGTGAACTAAATTGAGCCACAGAACACAGATCACTGAGATTTGTTATCTCTTAAGTGTGTCTGGGTCTGTGCTGCCGTAAAAACGACAGCATCAGTACTTTGCAGAAGCACAGTTGCTGACCCATATTTATGGCAGCACCTACTACTGGCTGGTGGATAAGTGTGTCTAGAAGTTTTGGTGATCATATTTTCTTTTAGCTCAAAAAGTAAGGAAATTTGTGTTTGTAAAAATGCTTTGCAATAAATCTTATTCCATTCAAAAGCCTGATAAATTCCCTTTTTAATTGTGTCACATTTGTAAGGAACATGCATTTGTGGGATGAGGAGTAGAGCTGACGTGAGTTGTGCAAATGAAAATTTAGCCAAATCTTCTCAGCCAAACATTTTATTTTGCTGTTGCTACTGACTCTTGTTTTGAGTTTCTGGCTCCTTCAAGGTGCTGCCAATCAGTTACCCGGTATAAGATTATTGTTTTTACATTAAGTTTTTTTTGAATAGCAAAACATACAGTCCTATGTGTTTAAAAAAAACATTTCAGAATTATAGAGATTTTATAGCTTTTTGCCCTTTTTTAAAATCAATATGAGACTAAAACATAAAATGACATTCGAGTGCGTAGACAAAAGGAGAGTCAGTTATCAGCTGAATTTGAGCTAAAAGGTGGAGACCTGTGAGGAAAGTGTAAAGAATCATTTTGACAAACATCAGTTCAGATCAAAGCGTTAGCCTCTAACACGTAAAGTCAGTCTTTTTGTCAAACACCGCCTTAATTCTCTCACTCATTTCCTTGCTTTTAATTTCTCTAACCCCCTGCCAGCACGGCATCAGAAGTGCACCCCCTGCAGTTGTGTGTAATTATTATGGTATTAGGCCAGAAAAAGAGCCATTTAGCTACAAGGAGGTAAAACCAGAGGGCCACTTTCACAGCTGTCCCAGAGCATTTTCGTGGTCAGTTTTTGTAAAGTCAAACACTTCATTCAGTGTATGACTATGAAAAAAATTTAAAGTCACAAACATATTCATTTAGGTCCCTCTAAATGGAGTGACACAACCCATAATTAACTCATAGATACACATGACCCTTGGTTATATCCAGTCCTGGAAAGCTCAGAGCTAGATAACAAGAGTCAGGCTGCATGTTTGCCCCCTTCTCAATTAAAGTCTCTAGAGTGAGCTTTTGACTGGAGGGGCTAAAATGATTGTATTTGTGAATTTGTGTGACCGTGAGATAATGACTGAGTAAATCACTGAGTTGGAATAAGTGGCATTCCTCAGGACATGTTGCCGCTTGCTTTGAAATGTGTGTTTTTTTGTTTGTCATCACCTCCAATTCTGTAGAAAAGGCCTTCCTTTTTCACTTAAAAGCTCCCCCTGACCGCAATTCGCAGGTTGTAATCCAAATACAAACATGCAAAGCACAAAGTGTTTTTTTATCTCGTCGTCTAAAGGTAGGATTATAGGTAAAAACCTGGAATCTGTTTTTTTTTTTTTGGCTTGTTTGTTTTACTTTATCAGTGTGCGTTCTTGTGAGTTGACTAAGTTTGACTCAACTGAACAATGACAGGGCACCAATTAAATGGTAAAGGGTATATTTAAGTTGACTTGTGGAATTTCATTTAACATGCACACGATTGTTTGATTTCTGCCACATTAAAGTCAATGTGTCAAGTTATTGATGTTTGTTGGTGAACTCAGTGGTTCTCTGTAGTGATGTACAATACCATCAATTTCTTTTCCAATTCTGATACCAAATAAAACTCAGGTTGGTATTGGCAATACTGATATATTGTGCAAATACACCTAATGTGTCTTGTAAATCTAAGAAAAAAAGTAGTGGATTTCAAATGTGTATTTATTTTAAATTCAGAAGTGTATTATTGTAGTGTCCTCATTTAGCCAAGCCAGTGCAGCCGAAAAACCAGAGGACATAATCATGCAAAATATGTGAAAATGGTGATTTAAACAATAAAAAATGAAGTAATAAAACCATTAAAAAAACTTTTTGTTGAATTATCAACAACTACTATAAAAATGAAAACTTGTGTCTTAATTTACAGTACATGAACATATTAACATAAAAAACTGAACATGTAACATCTACAGACTGGCTGAGGTCGTTCCGATGTTTTACACGGAAGAAAAAACTAGTTCCCATCAACTGTGAAATACTATTTAGTTTAATAAAAATATTTTATGGTTCAGATTTCATAGTTTATTTCTCTACATGTTGTTCTTTTCCACTAGAGCTAAGAGCTGCAGCCAAAGCTGTCATTACGCACAAACCTCAACAGGTTTAAAGTAAAGGTGTATTTTTACCAGATTAGCTTTGTCTGTGTACCCTTCATTGTCCCTATTATTTTATCTGATCCCTCCTGTCATTATCTTTTATCTGTCTCCTTCTCTTTCTGTCCATGCTGTTGTTCCGTTACAATGAGAGATTAGATGCAGTCACTCCTCCCTGTTGTGTGTGTTTAGTTACTGTGATTTAACATGTTTTTTTAGTTTTTTGTTTTGCCTACAAGGCGCTGTTCTTATTTGTGTGGCTAACGGTGAATGACCCTACATAACATCAGGAAGATAACCCACTGTGTTTTAGTGGGAGAGTTGCTCTGTTTGCCTTTACACCCATCCCTAGAGCCCTTTTCACAATGGATTTATGGCCTCTATTAATGATTTTAAAATAATGCTGACCATCCTCCCCATTGCTGGACTCCCACTTGTTTTTCATTTACTAAAACACACGCTGCACTGTTGTGTCATGTTTCTGTTATAGTTGGTATTTAAAAGGTCTGAAAAGTAGTCAAACATAAAAAAGTTTAAAAGAAAACTTGGTGGCGATGTTGAGGTGTGGTCTGTTGTTTTGAGGCTGTGCTGCCTTATAATTACAGGGAGTAGTAGGGAGGGAAGGAAGGAAACAGGGAGGATGGGATGGACAGAAAGGATCAAGGAGTGGGATGAGAGATGATTAAAACTGGCTATTGTTGGCTGCCACTGTGTAGCTTTCTTGTTCTCGTTTCAGAGGAGGAAGTTGATGGTGATGTACAATTTTGAATTCACCCTTGAAAAGAGTGTATGTGTGTCCTTGGCGCTGCACATGTGTAGGTGATGGCAAATTGGGTTCGTGGTAGGGGGGGACGCGTTGTGGAGATACAGTTTGGGGTGATAGAAAATTGAAAATTCACAAAGCTCTTTCATGAAGCGAGGTTAAGTGCTGCCAGCCTATTTAGCAAGAGAGAGCTGTAGCAAGATGTAAGGACTTCAATATCTCAGTGCTTTCATGTAGGAAAATACAAAATATGTTCAAATTTGCTGGAGCTCTTTCATTCGTTCCACCTGTTTAATAAAACAGAGCGGTGCATTATGATGGTTTACTGATTTGCACAACTCTGATTATGACATCCCCGGTTATTCTGATCAAATAACATTTGGAAGGCAGTGACAGCAGATGAGAGAAGCGGATTGTATTAGGATTGAGGAGTACCAATTAAGAATGGGGGATGTCTCGGAAAAGCCTGGATCTGTGGCCAAGGAGATCATTTTCTTGGCAGCGAAGAAGAAATCCTAACCCCTGTACCCCTCCAACTCTAAACCCACCATCTGACTGCTGGCTGGGTGAGGGTCCTCCGGGAGCCCCGCAAGCTGTTGCCTTTCAGACATCAACAGTTGCCTCAGCAGCAGTTGTTGAATGCACTCCTCCTAAGAAACCCCTTTCTTCACGCACACACTCTCACACACACACTTGGGTGTCATTAGCACCTTGTGTCTTTCCACACCAGTGGTTTAGACAAGTGTAAGGAAAACGTTGCCAAATTTCTAAGCTTTATTTTAGATTTATTTAGATATTTGTTTCAATAATTGTTTGTATCATTTCTTATGTCTTATTTCTTAATGCTGATGTTTTGTAGATTTTTATGCTACTGTGGTATAATTTTATAATTGGAAACTATGGAATATGTCTCTGACCCAATAACTGTTGCTTCCTTAGAGAAAAGGGTTTCAGAATGATGACAATAAAGCCTCAAGCAACTAATTTTTCTTTCATCTGCATTTCATTATGATAAAAAGGAAAACAGGGTGACTTTAAGTTCACTAGGCTACAGAGCAGACTATTAACCTGTTTGTCAGCACATCTATTCCAACTAAATAAAAGCTAGTCTCGTATCATAGTAAATGTTCTTTCGTTTAACCATTTTTCATGGTCAGTCAGGCCTATATGTCAGAACATTCCTGTGCCCACCTTCAACTTTAATTTAGTTAATGGTTAAGCAGCTGCATTAACCTCCGCAGTAAGGCCGGTCACTGTTTGACAATGAGATCGTGTTGCGTTAACTAGGCCGGGGGGACCTGGGAGACAGAGGCAGCAGCATTAATCCTCCTCACTAGGAAGGAAGAGGAGGAGGGGAAGAGGGTTTGCTCTTGTGTTTACGTGTGAGGTGTGGTGTTAGCATTACAGCACCTGCATACGAGGGTTTTTTGCTGTGAGCGTTGCCTGTTCTGCTTTGGAAGAGAAGGGGGCTCCCCTCGTCATGTGAGAACAGGTCGGGATCATTGATGACCAAATCCAGTGTTGGTTTTCAAGGTTTCTGAGTCAGTTTGTTAGCCTGGGGAGATAACTCACCTTTAATTTATAGAGATTTTTTTTCTTTCTTCCTAGAGCCCCACTAAAACTAGGACCGAGAAGCTTGAGTTTGATTACTGCTTGTGTGAACTTGACTTGAAAGAAAATAGTCGAGGGATAACATAATCATGCTCTGGCTGTTAATATTCTCCTTTAGTCACATCCCTAATTTTAGCAAGATTTTTTCCAGCTCATTTTCTCTTTGGATTTTACTTTAGTCTGCACAGCTCCACTTTATGCCTGGTTCTGGTTTCCCTCATAGCTTTAGTTGTATAAAAACTGCAACCTGAACATTGGAAGCAAGAAGAAGCCAGTGATTCATTATTTTGTTTTGTTCAGCAGTTATGTTCATATTCCTGTAATACAAGTCAAATTGCATTACATAATTTTTGTTTCTATTTAGGAAAAAAAAAAACAGTACAAGTTGTCTCTCAGTCCATATGAATATTTGATTAAAAATCAATACCATTCAATTGGATTACGACTCCATCAGGCTAAATGACTCCCAATTATTCTTCTGCACAATCCGCTGAACAACAAACGTGATGGATAGTTATTTGGAGATAATGTTAGAATTACAGAGTGCCTAGTTGATTTGGACTCTTGTTATTAAAGGCTAAAGTGATTATAACCCAAATTCTTGTCCCCAGATAATATTACATTATGCCCCCCCGCAGGCTTGTTGCTAAATTATGTCTACATTTGTTCAATGAGATCTCATTCTGAATGAATATCAAGCAGCAGAATAATGAATGTTTGTTGTAGTGCTTGTGAATAATGAGAAATGTGTTTGGTTCTTCTTGGGTGTTGTGTTAAGTCCTTTGAGAATCTCAGTGGTCTAGAATATATAGAGGACCCCCTTTGATCCACTTCTCTTCTCACACACTGACATACGCTTTCTGAGATTTATCTCATGCTCCAACTACTCATGTCAATTAGCAATCCAGTTGTGTCCACTGCACCTTGTGTGTATGTGTGTGCTTGTGGATTAAAAGTGGTTTGTGAGGGTGGGGTTGGTTAATGGCAGAGGCAGAGAAAACACATGTCTAATAATAAGGACTGACAAAGGGGCACAAGCAGAGGGAGGGTCCGTGGGAGGATGGGAGAACGATGAAGCATCCAGCATGTCAGGGCTTTTCATTATCTTTCGCTTCTAGTTAGGTCTGAGAATCAATATCATTATATAAATGAAAATATTTTCCCACATTGGACAAGATGATTCACTATGCAGGCCAATGAATATTTTAGTCCAGTGCAGCAAACTGCATGTATTAAATAAAATTCAAAATACTAGAAAAAGATGTTAAAATGTCCTGCTTGGGCCAATCAATCTAAGTTAACCAAGTTTAAGTTTCAAACAATAATAAAAAACTCCAACAGATAAAATGATGAAGGAACCCAAAGTACATAAAGTACTGTGCAAAAGTTTTAGATTAACCATAATTCCTTTTATACTTTCTTCTAAGAAGCCAATCTGTTTTGTTATCTTTTGAAGTGGTTTTCACCTTGAGTAACTTTGTTAGTTCTACCATATCATTTTATTTGTTATGCTTATTTATCTGATTTTTATATGGATTCCATAAAGAAATGAGAATGAATTATGTCTTTGCAGCATGCTATAAGAAACTGCCTAAAGGAAAACATTTTGCCCCCCCCTTTCCTGTCATGTGCAGACACAGCATTGGTTTATCACTTGGGTTTAAGAGCCTTTTCATGCCTGAATAAATGATTGGATAAAGTTAGATGACATATTAAGCTAAACAAACCAAAAAAAAAAACAGTCCCCTGAAACCTTTTATCTAAAACTGGTGAAGAACTTTGGGGAAAAATCATCCAAAATTTGAAGAAAAACTTTAAAAGATCTTCAGGAAACCTAAATAACTATTGATTAAGACTACTTTTAAAACATAACAGTTGTGTCTTTTTTAAAGCAAATATAAAGTCTTTGAATGACGATGCTGTTTTTAAATTAATTTTAATATTATTCATTTTATCAGTGATTTTCTGTTGGCATCTGCAATAAAAACAAATGCACCCCTGCAAATCATAAAGCTCCTCAGTTCAATGTAAATTGCACAATTTATCTTTAGGACTCCACACTGCAGGACTTTTTCATGTATTCTTCATTGAAGTCGTCCTCTGTCTGCACCTGAACAATGCTACATTGTATAGACATTCCTCCAGGCTGTTGGAATGCAGGTATTAAAACTGGGCTGATTACACACATAGCCGAGGCAGGGGGAGAAGTGAAGAAAGGAAGGAGAGAGGAGGTGCAGAGAGAAGGGAGTGAAGGAAGGCAGCACCACGAGGCGCAGTGAAAGGGAGAGCCCGATGAAAGGTGATCCCCGTTGAAGTTTAAACTCTGGAACTGTGCACACATGGTTGCATGTATGCAGATGTACATAGCTGCAGGTGCATGGTTATGTTGAAAGTGATGCGTCTGGAATGCATTCCACATGAAGTGAGCTAACACTTGAGTGTATATGTGACAAAGGGGAGTGTTAGCATTTGGTGTGGGACCAGACGTTGCAGTGTGTGTGGCCCCCCATCACTTGGGGCAGCCAGGATTGTTAAGAGCATGTGAACATCACTGCAACACCAACGTAACCTGGAATTCGGACTTAACAGAGGTTATAAATAAGTGTGTGTGTGTCTGTGTGTGTCCAAGCTCACTTCAAGGGAGTACCAGCTGGTGATGGGACACCATTGGGTTTGCTCTTAAGCCAATTCTGTGCAACCCCCGCTTTTTTGCTTCATTCCCTTTTTTTTTTCTTTCTCACTGACTTTAGGCTAATAGTTTTGAGTAAAAATTGAAGTATGTCAAACTTTCAGTTTCCTATATTTTTATGTAAAAACAACTTACACCAGTTTAATTATATTTTAGCTACTGTGCCTGTTTACATATTCCATACTGTGCCACCATAGTTGTGGCTTCTTGCATAACAGCTGGTGATATATAATCCAGGCTGTCAGAGTTAAAGCTGTTCTCCTCAGCAAGGAAGTTGGTAAGATAAAGCTGGCCAAAAGAAAAAAAAAATTACCAACGATTGCCTGCGCCCTTATATCGAGCCCTTCACCCACACACACCCCACCTCGCCCCATCTGTTTCAGTATGCATGTCTGTGTGTGGCTCATTTTTACAGGCAGTTGGTGCAACGGCTGAGGGGAGCACAAAAACCCAGCCCACCATCGGCATGAACACATATAAAAAAACTCAAAGATCTGTATGCAGCCGAAACCTTAAGCTAATGCTAACTCCTCATGGTTTGCTTTATGCTATGGAGCACTTGGATAAGAAATGAGGCCTTATGGCTACACTGGTACCAGCCAAACAATGACATGCTTGTTCTCCTGTGGCTATCCACCTGTTCTGGTTGTATCAAAGTGTCATTACAGGAACCATCTGTCCTTCAGCACACACTTTTTTCTTTCATTTCCCTACCCATAATGGGCTATTGTCTTATTTTATTTAATTTTCTTATAAAACTTAATGGCACAATAAACTTATTTATCTGGACAAAACAGAAAATTACTAAAAGATAAATTCAAAAATGAATAAAATAAAACAAACTCTTAAGGGCTCAATGTCTGATCTTGAGTGCTTGGTTTAGTTTAATTCATTGTCACCCTTTCGTTTTTCTTCCTGTTTTGACTATTTCATTTCCATCTGCTTCCTCTTCTGTCCTTGTTGCACTTCTCACTACCTCTATCAGCACATATTTGTCTGGATTTGATTTTTCTTTCATCCAACTCACTACCATTCTACCATTCTGTTGTATTCAAGCCTCCCTGCTTGCTCACTTGACTATGTGGTCAGAGGCCCTGCGATGGATTAGCGGTCAGTTGACTCACAGAGAGCAGACAAAGCTTCCAGCAAAAACATGAGACAATATCCAAATGATTGGCCACTTGGCTGTTGACTGTAGAAACAAGCTGCCATATCAGACTGAGCCAGGCTCGATCCACAGGGCTGCCCATGAACCATATTTGCCAGTAATATTTATTATTCACTGCAGTGCTTCTGTTTGTGTTTTAGCAGCTGCCTTCTGATGCAGTACAGTCCAACATGGAACAAATCAGCAGACAAACACAGAAGCTATCATTGCTTTTTAAACACATGGGTGGGAATAAGAGTTTGGATAGCAAAAATTATGTTGCATAATGTTGATAAATGTGGATCAGGTTCATTCTTTTTAATTGGTTAGTGATGTGCATCAATAGCCATCAAGTTTTGTGTTTGCTTCTGTTTCATATTTAAATATTTTTTTAATTTTTGGATTTTTGCCCGGGATTTCAACAAAGAGTGCAAATCTTATTTTCAGGCAAGCCTCTTAGACACTTAACACATTTTGTTTATTGTGGCTACAACAACAATTTTTACGCAGATTAAGCAGCTTTTTATTTCATTTGCTTAAGGGGGAAAAATTACTTCTGTAATAAGTTCTCAAAGCTAGTGTATTCTCCAATTACCTGCTTACTTAGTCCAAGTAACGCTTATATTATTTGTCAAACCAGACCAAGTTTTAACGTTGTTCAGTTTCAAAATGGTATAAAACAAAGAGACTAGAGCTTATCACATTTCAGGTAGCAGTTCTTACTTGGTAGTGATTTGGGGTGGGGGTGGGCGATATTGGGGGGAAAAAATAAAAAAGGATAACGATTAATATGATGATTAATCCCCTGGAGTTCCTGCATGTCCTAGTCACATGACCAATTTTAATCACGCTATAGTGGGAAAGACTTGCTCTCCATAAAAGTCTGTTACAAATTGTGTCACAAGTACAGATGTCAGGCTATACATCAACTTTTAAATTGTGTTGATAGACCAAGTAAAACCAGAGTTATGATAAATAAATTACAGAATTTTTTTTTTTTAAATGTTCATCATTTTTGAAGTGGAGGAGCATTGAGCGGACTGACCGGGGAAATCTCCAGTCAGTCTGGCTGGTGCCATTAATCGTATTAATCGTCAAGTGCCAAAAAATAATCGATTAAAGTTTTTTTGATTATTAATTACACATGATGCGATTTTGCCTAACCCTGGGGGGTACATAGTTCAATTCTATCAAGTAACTATGTTAACTTCAGTTGTTATGAAAACACTGTATAAATCAAAATGATTTAAACTCCTTGAATTTGGCCTCTGTCTCTTTAAGAACCTCCTACCGTTTCTAACGCTCCCACTTCAGCATGTCATCACAACAATATAGATGTGCAGTTGCACCAAGTGTTTGCTAATTGTTACTGCCGCTCGTGGTGGTGCTTTGTGGAGGAGAGGTGCTCTGTGGGGCGGGGGCTTGGCTGGGGACTGAGCTCCAGGGAGGAGGTTTGGTTAATGAGTCAAAGCAACACTCTGGGTATGTTATTTTTAAATAATTTTCTTTGCTTTACTTAGTGACCAATATATTATTACAACAGCAAAGCTCCAGTTCCTAATAAGTTGATTTGTCATATACTTTTTAGGCCATAGCGCCTATATGTAGCAGCATATTTGTAAAACCTTTCAGATGGAAACATCCACTTCTTGTGATTTATGAGAGAAGACTATGGTGACCATCTGGATGCTAGCCCCCTGTATAAACTGTAACACCTCTTTAATCATGGGAACACCTTGGCCCCAATCTACAGTCTTTCAAGCCCATTTGCCTTCACTTGTGCATGGTGAAAACTTAAGTTTGAGCATTTCCTCCATGCATCTCCCTGCCATCTTCACCTCTGGTTTACAGCTCATTACAGAGACTCAGGACTGGCTTTTCTGCCCTGCAGCAAAGTTCCTGCTTGGGGACGGAGCGCTGAAGTCATGGAAAAATTCTAGATCTCTGCAGATGACGGATGGTTTCCACATCTCCTGTCCATCACTGCTGCTCACTTCTTTCTCCACATTCCTCAGATGACATTTCGTCAGTCGTCTTACTTCTTCCAGGTTTTGACAGATTCACCTCTCTTTCCAATTCTTTTCGCCTTCCCTTGCTGTGGCCCCACCTGCATGGGCAGGCTTTACCTCGCCTCTGCAAACCTTTAAAATAACCTCTCCTTTACCCTTTTCACCATAAATGTCAAAATTTGCCTCAGGGCTCTGAACCAGAATGTATCTAATTCTAACCTAAGCCATACAAAAGAACAGTGTTCTCAAATGGCATTTTGGTGGCATACAGAAGGACTCTCTCTGAGAAAACGACTCAACAATGATGAATCATGTCATTACAATGAGAAAATGTCTAGAAATGTAAATGTAACAGCTCACTCGTGATCTATGTAACATCTGTCATAAACAGACGTGTTGTTTTTTTTTAACACAGGAGAGATAATTATTGCTCCACATGATGTTGATGGGAGGTCCAGCAGTGCAGCACCACCTTCATGCTTTAAATCCTTCGATTTCACATTTAAATAATTTAGTTGGGTTCTATACAAAATGGAATTGCAATGTTTTGGCTGAATTCCTTCATATTGTAACTCCACAACACCCATTTTTGCCACTTTTCTGAGGTGTGTCTCAGATCAGCTCGTTTTGTCTCTTTAAATCTAAATGAGGCACTCCATCGCCCGGCACCCTCCAGCTTCCTGAGCAGTGCATTGTACTTTGATAGAGTGGTTTATGACTGTATAGCAGCACAGAAACTTTTTATTTACAAATTAATTAAAAGATGTCACCAAAGGAAGACTTGCATGCTGGAGCAAGTACACAACAAAATACATTTAACAGCTAAAAAATGGTTTTGGATATGTCCCCTTTAAGTTCACCTGTATGAAGTATGGCAAATCATTCCATGCCTGCTTTTATTTCTTTCTTCTTCCCCTTCCTCTCTCAATTCCCAACCCCCACCCTCTTTCGTTTAATGAAAATAAGCAAAGGTGAGCAGCCAAGAATACCATCATATAAACAGAGATGTTTGGTGAAATAGATATCTTTTATTACATCCTTTCATTTTGATTATGTTAAATAAATAGAATTTTTCTGTGCTTTTGTTCCAAAAAAACAGTAAAAATTTTTACTATTTACCTCGGAGATCAATAAAGTATTCTGATTCTGATTTTATGCTTTTCCAACTTCAGCTTTTTTTTTCTCCTACCAAGTACCCTCATTTCCTAAAATCACTCCCCATCCTTTACCCTTTTAACTTTCATGCTTTGGATTCTTTCGTCATTGCCACCAGATTTTTGGAGGTGGAGGAGGTGTATGAGATGGTACCAGAGTACACAGGATGCCCCCCCCCCCCCACACACACACAGAGACCTCCCATCCTACTGTAGATACACACACTCTCATCCTTTTTGGCTTCCCACCATAAGGTCTTTTTTTTCCCCTTTTCTTCCAATCTGATAAACAAACAGTTCCTATAACGCCTACCTGGACCATCTGCTTCTGCAAACACCCACCACAAGAATTATCTGTAAGGTCACAAAGCAAGAAGTTTTTCTTTCCAAATCAGCATTGGATGATCCAACATTTTATGTTTCAGTTCTGTTTATCTCCATAGAGACTGTGTGTTTCCAAACAATAATAAGTATCCATCAGTACACGTCTCTGTATTGCACTGTTTTCAACTTTAAAATAAAGAAAAATGCACAAAAATACATTCACTGATGGTAAGTGTTCAGTTAAACTTCAAAACATTGTTCAGTATTTGCTTCATATATTTTGAAACAAATCTTCCTCCACTCTGCCTGACTTTGTGGCATGCAGAGGATGTGATAAAAGTAAAAGGACACACTGACATGTTTCTTTTTCATGTTTCATGCCTCCCTTGGTCTTGGCATGCTTGCACTTGGTCTTGCATCTTTGGTTTTGTCCCTCAGTGCATTTCTTTCTCTTTTGTCTCTTCTCCTATCAATATTTATCTTTCTTCTGGACTTTTCATGTCTGATTCCATCTGATCATGTGATCACTTGTGCCTTTGTGACTTTATCTTCATTTGCCTTTGATTAAAAATGTTGCAATAGTAGGAAGGAGATTTGTTTTTTGATGTTTTCTCCAACTAGTTGCGTCAAAAATGAAAAGAATTCAGAGTTATTTAGGACTTCACATCCTTATCTTTAACTGTTTGCGTTGATGTTTGCCACCCGCCTTTTAACAATAATTGCAGAAACTCCTCCCAATGGTTTTGAACTTTTTTTAAACTGTCCTTTTCTTTTGATAAAACAGGCTAATTATTATAGATTTTGCTTTTGTGAGGGCAATAGAAAAACAGACATCGATAACCTAAATTGACAAAATGTCGGTAGGAAATGTGAATGTTGCAAACGTGTGTATTTATTTATTTTAAATCAGGATGAATGATTATCTGTGTGTGTAGATGCAAAATGTGACATAACCCAAAGGGTCACGGGCCAATCTGAGCTGAAATCTCAAGGGAACTCAAGACCTCATGTCAGCATATGGCCTTGGATTTGCACAAAGACAAAAATTGCTGGTGTTTTTATATCTTTTTTTTAAAAAAAGCAGATCATGAGTACTGTTTTAGCAAACAAAACTATTAGAAAATTGTTTTATTTGGTTATAACTGAAGGGGTTTTGTGATTCAAGGGGGAGAAAACACAGGCCTGAAATATTTTTTAATCGTATTACTCTCTTTAACCCTTTTCCCTCCTCCCTCCTGCACTTCTCATTGTCTCTTTCTTCTTCTGTGATGACACCCCACTGTTTATCGACTGCTGTCACCAATGCTTGCAGCCCTCACCTGAAACTCTCTCCCACCTCCTTTCTAGCCTGGAAGTTATCTCTAACATCCTCTCTTGCGAGTCTACACGAGTCGAGGCATGTATTGTTTTGTCTCTCCGATTTCACACATTCCAGATAGTATCACCAGGTTCCAGTTAACTCACCTGATGCTTATCAAGACAAGAGTGGTCAATCACTTGACAGGAAATGACGGCTGTTGCCCTGTGAGTCTGAACTGATGCCCACAGATGACGAAAAGCTTGTGCCAGACGTGACCTTGTCGTCTTGGGCAGTCGTGGTTATCTTTTCAGGCAACCCTGCTCGCCTGTCAGATATAATATCTCTAATGTTCGTAGACTCACCAGACAAGAGTCCCTGAAATCAGTTATAATCAAACTGAATGTTGAATATTTAAACCTCTGCTTCATTTGCCTAATTATTTCATCTGTTGTCTTCCATTTCTTTTCTAATACCATCATCAACCAAGCTATGAATAATGATTAAATGGAGCATTAATGAATGTGAAAGTGTTCTGAGTAGCAGATTGAAATTTTATGAGGACTGGAATAATGCACCTTCTGAAAGTCTCTGGTGAGCCTTGATGTGTAAATGAATAAGACAGTTTTGGTGTCTTCGAGCAAAAAGTGTTGAATTTATAAAAAGAGAGACTTTGTGAAAAATCAGACCGTGGAACTGGGTTTATTCATGGTTGACATAGCATCCTGTTGGATTTTGACATTTTCATTTTCAAGCTCTGTATTTACAACAATCGTCTTTCTTTCCAGGTAACTGGCGGACAGTGGTCTTGTTGCCTGTTTATTTTTGTGTCTGTGCACGCCCGAGAGTTCGTATCCACCTCTAATCCAGCCCTGGGTAGTTTGTATCCCCTCCAGGCTCAGTGTCAGCAGCTTGACTTTGATGTCAAGCCACAATTTATTCGACTGTCTCTGTGGACGCCCATGTTGTCCACATAATGTCTGGCAATCAATAACAATGTGACCTACCTAGCCATAGCTTGCCTACCCGCTGCTTTAGTTATTCACCCCCTGGCTCGCAATATTCCAATCCCTGACCCACCCATGCCCCTGAAAAAAGACCCTCTCCTCCCCAGTCATTCCTGCTTTTACCAATAATGCCTGTCTGGCTTTGACAATAACCTCTGTCTGTTTCCAAGGCAACATACAGTCCTCCCTAAAGCAAAAACAACCTTCTACTTAAGTTGAATACATGGATGCATAAGGGGGGAAAAATACTGGATAAAATCTTTTAGCGATTTGTTCATGAATATGTTTATTTCATCCCCCTTTTGTGCTATACTTTTAAGTCCCTCTGTATTTTTAGGAAGGTAATTGAGAATGAGAGAAAGCAGGTGTACCATTGTGGTGCAGATTATCCAGGAACACTAGAAGGTTGCTCTGGTAGGAGCTGGTTAACTCATGTGCTTTTGTGCCTGTTCGCAAAGAAAAACTCCTATAAGTTAAATGTGTGTATATAATGTGATCAGCATGCCAGTTCAAATACGCTGCGCTGTGTTTAAAATGGGCCCTCACAGTAAATATGTGTAGAATGTGCAGTATGTTTCCATTGCCTTTGTCCGACTCTTGTATGGTGTTGAAAGTTAGCCCAGTGCTGTCACCTCGTCTCAAGCTTATCTGTCTGCTTGTCTTTAAGTCTTGATGCAAAAAATAGAAAGTACTTTTTGAAAGTACATTCTTTTTTTATCTTATTGTGTAAAAAAAATGTACTACATATGCAACAAAATGCCAGCGGATGAAGTAGTCTAATATGAGCAGTGATTAAGGACACTTTTAACTCTAAATTACTAGAGGACCTATCACTCTAATGAATTATCTGCAGCAGAATGTGGATGGCATCAGTTTTAGAGAGAACGATGTTTGAAAGCTGCATCCTGCATACAAATGAGAGTGCAGCAACTGTGTCTACATCTACAACTGTTGGTTGCTTGTGTGCATAATTTTTTCCTCTTTGCAGCGAACATCTCACAGTGTGGTGGGTTGTTAGTGGGCCTTTCCAGTCCTCAGTCTCTCTGCCAGTATTACCAGCCAGTCAGCCATCCATGTGGTGCCTCTCCAGTCTAATTAAACTCACTGTGCTTCCAAAAACTCCAACCAGAAAAACACAGCCTCAATGCCAGATTGAGTATTTGCTGCTGCCAAAGCCCTCCATATATTTAGATGTGTGTATGTGTGTGTGTGTGCCTGAAAAAAGAAATTCTGGGGGAGTGAAGCCTCACAACCATATTTGCTTCTCATTTCATTCAGTCATGACAAAGTGTAGAGGAGTCTGCCAAGTTACAAGGCAAGCAGTGGGGGAAAAAACAATACAGAAAAAAAAACAAATAGAAATGTGGAAGAGAGGACAAAGAAGGGTCTACAGTAGAGCGCATATTTGAATAGTTGCCTCACTGAGGGAAAGAAGGACTTTAATGGGTTTAGAAATCAAGCAGAAGAAAGACCACAATGGAAGAGAATAGTAATTAACTCTGAATTATTCTATCTCTGAGGGATCAAGGAGATTAATAAAGGCTTTGGTTTGGATTTTGCACCTTTTGCTGTATTGAGGCATGGTCGACTGGTTCCTGCTGGTAAATGTGTGTTTATGTGAGCGCGCATTTCTGTGTTTACACCCGCATGTGTCTTGCTGTAGTCCAGAAGGCTTCCTGTGTCTGTGCCAGTGGGCTTGTGACCATATCTGCCAGCCAGCCGGTGATTGTGTGCGTACTGAGGTGTGACTTTGTACCCCCCACTTACCGAAGTTCATCCAAGCATTATAAGTTAATCCTCCATAATAGGCAAAAAGACAGAATGTGGGGGTTGTAGTAGGTTGTGAGGAAGGATGTGGGGCATCAAAAGCTCGAGAATGTGTGTCTCAGTGTGTGTGGGTGCAGTGTGTGAGGTAAGTCAGTCAGGAAACGCAAATTTACAGCTACACGAGCTGCACAGGCCATCCTAAACCCCATGTTGGGACAGCAAGTGATGATAGGCAGCAAATCAGCTTGTGTCACTGAGATTAAATCTCAGCTTTGGTTGGTTCCTATACACAACTTTAAATCTGCCCATCTACGATAAGAATACACTGATTTAAAATGCTGTTTTTTTCCATAAATCAGTGAGGATAAAGAGGTGAGAGAGGTGATACAGGGAGGCCTTTTGTGGCCATAAATCCTCACTGATTGTGTTAAGGTCAAAAACTGTTTTTATTTAGTTTGTGTCGCAGCCTGAAAGTCATATTTCTAGCAAACAATGAATGAGTTCACTGTATTGGGATTTCCAGTATCTCACAACCTCCCACTGCGTGTTGCCACTGTCAACACTGTTAATGTCTTTGTGCCAGATGGGAGGAGGGGTAGTTTGGAGGGCTGGAGGGAAGGTGCAAAAGTAATTTTGCGATGTCTGATGACTGAAGGTTGATTTAGTCTGCACTGTATACAGCCTGCCTCTATTTCTTGATTACTCCCACACCCTTGCTTGAATTTAAGATTTCCAAGCTCTTATCATGGAGTTGAGTGTATTTCCAGAAACACACACACACTGAGAGGCATGCTCCTTTTTAAACTCTCATTTTCACACCCTTGTGCCCTTGTCTTTCACCTTCACCCTATCTTCCTGCCAGTGGGTTTACCCCTTCCTCTTTATCCCTCTATCTGGTCCTCACACATGGGCTTTACCAGCCTGCTGAGCATGATGGCCTGTTTTTTATTATAAAATAGAGCAATGGATGGATAAGAAAACAGCAAAAGGATAAGGGGATGTAGAAACAGGAAAGAAAGGAGGAATGAATCAAGGCATACACCAGTGGCCTGTTATCTCATTACAGCGGTACTGGCTTGTCATGCCCGACTGACTGGGCCCCCAAGGAGCACCCTCACCCGCTTATAAAACCCTCTTTATTCAGCAAGAGCTCTCGCATTTCAGCTTGGGCACAAAGAAGGGCAATTCCCTCTAGCTTCTGAGCTGTCCGCACTGGATTTGTGTATCGTGGCTGGCTCAACCAGGGCATGCAGTCAAACACAAAACATGGGCACAAGCACATACACAGTGGCCTTGTTAGACGCTAGTTATGAAATGATGCTTTCAGATAATGGAGGCTAATAGGGAGAGTGGATATCCATTTGTTCCACCATTTTCTCCCTATTTCAGCTCTCTAACGTAATCCCATGTGGGTATTAGAGAAGAAACTCAAGAGGAAACTGCTGTCAGCTGAAGTAGTGGAAATGGGCTACCTCTCTCTGGCTTTTTTTCCCATTTTCTGCCAAAATGAAGGCTCATTAGACAAAAAGGGAGGGCTGTTTCTAAATGAGATGGGCAAAGTGCTATTCAGCACTCGAGCAGACAGAAAGAGAGAGACAGTTGGGAGACGGGGAGCAACACTGGAAGAGCATGCAACAGATGGAAAAAAAAATGCATACAGCGCAATTTTACTAAAGTGGAGCAAGAATACGTAGAAGCAGGAGTGGTGGCACTATTCTAGTTACAGCAAAAGTGATACATTTTCATTAATTTTGAGCATTTCTGATAAAATTGCACAAGTGTTAAACTCAGTTACACAAGAGGTCCAAAATTCTAAATTCAGTCCAAGTCAAGGGCCAATCTCTGTCAATGTTTATCAAAAAAGAACTTGGTTTTAATGCTATATTAAAAATTATTCTCATAGAAATCCAAATTCCTTTTTCCAAAGTCTATTTTATGTAGTGTTTAGAACATAAAAACCCTAATAAAAATATTAAATTTAGAAATATACATTATCAGCCTTTATTTCTGCCTTACACTCTACTCACAACTATTTCATTTACTATTTCTTAGAAATACATTTTATCACTATCAAGCAAACAAAAACCCCTCACTTAAAAATCCAATTATTTGACTATGAAAACAGAAGAGAATACAGAATACAGAATTATTTAGAATTAAAATTGACCACTGTCAAGAAAATCTGCACAAAGTACAGTGACAAAAATAGAACGATAAAGCAATTTTATATTTGAAATATTACCTTTAGACCAAATAAAACATTAACAAGGGTCAGATTTGGCCTCCTGACCTAGAGTTTGACACATGCTCTATTGTAACCTCGTCTGGTCTTTTGTAAAGATCTAAAATTACATTAAAACTGAGAATCAAGAGAAGAACTAAAGATTTCTGTTTCCAAACTGCAGATCAGTAAGACAGCTACAGTTTGTTAACTTTACCCCAAATCTTTTGCAGTTCATTATATTTGCTGTTGCAAAAAGTGATTAAATGACAGTTTATTGCTTCTACAAATGAGTTTTTCTGCCCTAGGATACTTATTAAATTACTTTTGATTAATCCCTATGTAACCTTGCAAACTTTAAACAGATTTTTCTGTATTATTTTACTATTGCGATACAATTTAGTAAAGCTAAAAAATATCTTTGCTATCCATTATTAGGTTATCTGTTGTCATTCAAGCCCTAATTAGTCTTGCTATTGTGACTAACAGAAACAAAACATCCCAGTGGAAATGAGAGGCAACAGGAAGCTGTCATCTTATCACATCCGCACAATTTCTCACTCAGTCAGACCTGGCAAAGTCTGCAAACAGCCACACGGTTTGCAAGCCAGATCACGTTGGTGTTATTTACCTGCAGACCCTTGCAGTGTTTACCTCAGCTCATGCAGTGTTTGCGTAACCCGTTCACACAGGGACAGACCCTTTGTTCGACCAACAAAACACACTGGTGCCACAATTAAGCACCAGATGACTGCTGGAAAAAAGGTGACAGAAGGACACGGGTAGTTGAGAAACTGAGCTGTTGAGATATATTAACACCAGACAGGTGTGTTTGTGTGCGTTTTGCTACTTGTGAAGGGAACACTATGACAATAGGTTACCATAAATATACCTTGAGATATTCATCACTAGACTTATAGATATTAAATGACAGCCTGTGTTAGTGAACCCACAGAGAAAAACAGTGGTCTGTTTTCAACATATCCACAAAACAATTGATCTCAAAATGTATTTCCTCTTTGTCTCTTTTCTGTGTGTGTTGTTGTTAATCAGACATACTGCAGGTTACTGTATTTTTGGACACATATAAATATACAAATCCTCTAATAGAGTGAATTTTTTTTATTTTATTTTTCTCTAAATTGACTAAAGAGCTATTCCATGCAGAGTATTTATCTGCACAGCATGTTTGGAAATGACTTACAGAATGAATTGATTCAAGAATACAAGTAGAGAGGAAGCAAGAGTGACGGCAGAGGCAGCAGCACTTTGTCCTAACCCTTTTAGTGAGATTAGCTGGAGTCGTAATGTCTCTCTCCTCATTTTTTTTTACAAAGTCAGCCTTTCTCAATTGGGACTGATTGTAAGCCTGTGATTAAACTGCCTAGCCCCAGTCTGGTTTTTGAGAGGTATTTTGATGGTAATTTTCAAAAGTCAGACTAAAAAAAAACAAAGCAAAATTAATAAAAAGCATTCATTCATTTAATTTTTTTGATAATTAGATTATTACATTTGAAATAATTTAGAATGCATGTAGGAATTGGTGTATGGTCTAGTTCGGACCCTCAAACTGGATTTTAGTATTTTCTTGCATCTCTTTCAAATGAAGTGATCCTAATTTTGGATCACTCTCAATGGCAAATACAAATCTCTATGCTGAGTGGAATACAAATCTATGGTTCACAAATAAAACGGTTTGCTCGCTTTAAAAAAAAAATAAAAACTATAAAACCCCACCATCATTGGAGCTTTTTAGTTACTGACTCCCACACATTTACCATTGCAACCATGTAGGTGGTTGCAGAGCGCTTCACATATTGCATATTGGTGGTGAACGTTTACTCACATATAAACTCCAAACTGATTCTGATCAGCTGTAAATAAAAGTGCATAGGCCTTCCCTAAACAATGGGTGTGCCTGCAATCCCAACACAAGACGGAAGTGTCAGTTTTCATTTTGGCAATATGAAATGATTAGAGTGACTGTCAACAGGAAAAGGACTGCTGGAGATTGCTTCTTTGTTTTGAGTTTTTGGAAGTAAATAATTTCTCGACAATGTCGCTGAACAAAAAACGTAGAAACAGAACAGTCATGAATTGAAAATGGCAGCCAGTGGTTAAACTGGATACAAATGGTGTTGTGTTGTAGTTTCCAAACATTTAATTGTGTAAAACACAGAAAAGGTGCATTTTCTTTATGCTCAGTTTATTTAGGGAGTCAAGTTTAAAATAAAATGTTAAAAAATATCACACAATAACACATTTTCATCATTTAACTCACTCTCTGAGTGTAAAATCCTAGTTATAAAAATGTCCACTAACATTTTATCGTTATTTGGATCACTGTTCTTACATTTTGCTAATTTTTATGAAATGTCTAATTGAAATGTTAAATTCTAAATGTAAAAGTTAAATCCTACATTTTGTGGCTAAATGTTGAAGGTTACATTTCGGTTCATTTTTACATTATAAGTATCTCTGTATGGAAATTGGTGCGCGACTCTTGTTATGATGTCATCATCCTGTGACAAAAGCAGTCGCTAATGCTGCAAACACTGAAGAAAGCCTTTAAAATTTTAATTCAAAATGTCTTCACTGAGCAAAATTTTGTGCTCTAGAAAATATTGAATCTAGCATTTAGGTAGCCTAACATTTTAATGGAATAACATTTATAATGTGAGGTATATGTGCTTATGAGTTTACCAGCTTTAGGACATTATTAAATCAAAAGTTAAATCACTTAATAGTTGGAATAGTTGCTCTCCTTTTCTGGAAATGGGACAAACATTTAATAAGCCAGTTTGCTCTGCTTGGTTATCATTTTCTTCATTCATCATCTTTCTATTGCTTTTCCTGCCATTATTTTGGGTCCTGTGGGCAATTTATAGTGTTTTCTACCTCTCCCATCACTGAATGCACCTCATTAGGACACCCCCATTATGGACACCAGCAAGATTAGCGGCAACATGTGCAAGCAGATTGCCTCTGCCAAACACTGCATATCATTGTGGCCCATTAAGGCAAGTCATTTACCTTGATAAATGGGTAGAGGCAGAGTGGAATTGAAAACACACAGGGGACGCGCTCGTTCGCTTGCTTCATCTTTCTCCTTCCTTTTTGCTTCAGTTTTAACTTCTCATTCATCTCCTGCATCTGCTCGGCGTCCTCCGAGACCCTCTAACTCACTTAACTTGTTCTCACTCTTTGTGTCACGGTGCTTAACACTATCCCCGTAAAGCTACTGTCCTTACTCTCCTCCTCATCCCTCCATTCGTTCTTCCTCTCTTGTCCTATTTCTGAGTTTCCTTTTTTTTTGTTGCCAGGGGCGGTGTTTTAAGGAAGGAGGGAAGCGAGAGAGAGAGGGGGAACCGGGACATGGTTTGTTAATTAGAGTGCCTTAGGCGAGAGGAATAGAGGGAGAGGAGACCCTGATTCAGAGGCCCCAAAACATTAAATATTAACACCTTTTCTCATCTCTGCCCCTTTAGTGACATGCACTGATTGGGTTTGGTCAGGGGACATGCACCCACACACACACACACACACCCATGCACACGCACCCCCACGCACGGTCTAGTACAGCTATCTTTATGGGGACCTTGCATTGACTTCCATTATTTTTTACAGCCTAACCCTGACC
>JARVJO010000305.1:7790513-7809175 GCA_031762555.1 Cynodonichthys magdalenae
AACATTAGGTCCCCACAAGTAGGTGTGTATGCCAAAAACACTGTCCCACATTGTAGGGAATACCAGCCCGCACACACTTTCCCCAAATTGAGTTCTCTCTGAAAAGGCAGTCTGGACCAGGCATACTGCTATAATTGGAGACCCTCTCCAGTTTGTGTCCTTTGATTCATAATGTAATGAAATTCCAGTTGATATTTTCATCCAACCCTGCATCTTCTTCACTCCTTTTTTTCTCTCTCTCCTTTTGGGTTTTGCTCAAATATAAATTGCAATGGAAGCAAGACAATGGCGATTTTTGGCTTTAGTCACTGCTAATGGAGTCAGTTATAATGGCATCAGATTATGTCAGCTAAGGGATAGTAGGTTTAAAAAAAGCCACTCAGATATTCTGTGAGTGATGAGCTCTGTTTTACTCGGCTAACTCTAATGGGAAAGGGACACTGAGTTTATCAGTGAGGCTATTCATCAGTGTGACTTTTTCAGAATCACTGACACAGCACTAAAACTTACCACACTAATACATTCTTAGCTCTATTTATATTCTTTTTGTAACCTGTAGCCTAATGCTTGGTTTTATTTTTTCACTACTGTTACTGCAGGGAGCACAGAAGACTGCAAAGTCAGCAGGACAAATTTATATTCTTCCTGTGTACTTTTTTCTTCTTTTTTGTAATAATGTTACCCCCATCTATTGTTGTCCTAACTTTCTCCTCCTAACTTGCGTGCTGACCCTAAGCAAGGATAAACACACACCTTCTCCCCCAACACACAAACACTTTTTATTGACTGTGCAGCTCCAAACTCCCGGGTTTGAAAGGGGTTGACTTCTCACCCCCGTTTCCAGGGAAGCAAGACAGATGATGGGGAATTTCTCAGCGGACAAAAGTGTATATGATGGGCCAACCTTGTGTCCCACTTCATGCTGTTTGTCTTGAGATCTTAAACTGCTGTGAGTTGATGGAACTCACACTAGTAAAGCTGTGAATTTGATGTCATAATGACACACGCTGTGATGTTTCCTCTTTGCCCTCTAGTAGGCAGACACAACCCAAACCCTAACCCTGGGCTACTTAATGCTCACACTTTCCTGACGTCAGGGTCTTGGTGCATGCATTCATGAAAACTTAACAGGGTATGAAGAGGAGATGCATGGCATATCACTGTGATGGTTTAGGATGTTTGAAAATAATACAATTCCATGTAAAAAGACATATTAAGTTTATTTTTTTATTAAAATCCCCATAAGCTGCAGTAGAACTACAGCTATTCTTACTGGGGTTCAAAGAATTGTATTTATTTTTACCAAAAACATCAAACAAAAAGCAGAGAAGTCTTACTCAGCATCTCACTTCATCCACTATTACAAGCCAAAAACAAAAAAATCTCTAGTCAGCCCGAAATGCATCTTGGGAAAGGCCAAGAATTGATACACTGAACCAGTCTCTAAAATTGTGGGAAATGGAGGACACGTATGCGGGCCACAATTAGAAAAGTCATCAAATTTGGACAGCCTTTGGTGCATCGCTGTGGTGTTAGCGGCCGACAAATTTTACCTTCAAAGGATGCAGCCCCTGAATTTGGACACAGCCAATTTGGGAAATCAGTTTGCTTGAAACAGATGCACCTAGTGATTATATCATTAATGTAATGACTTCCAAAAACTGTAAACATATTTTGTTGGTAAAAATAGTAGGAAGTAAAGTTACCATAACATTTTGATCATTTTTCTTTGGAGTCTGTTCATTATGGGCTACAGCCTCTCACAAAGGTTGTTTTAGGCACCTGCAAAATCAAATGTGGCAGTTAGTTTTCACACTGCTTTTTACGGTAGATATCAAGAAGTTTTATGGCAGTGGGGAAAACTGACACAAACCTGGCTAACTGCTAATTGGCCTGTGTTTGAGTCAGCTGCATTACGTCAACATCAAGTCCCCGGGAACATCCGACCTTCCAAACTCATTTTCTCGTCCCCTCACATTCACTCCGTCCTCTGTCTCTGTCTCTCCTTCCTTGTTTTAAAAGAAACTAGACCTCTGAATCCAAATAACGTGAAACTTGTTTAAAGTGCTAATCACATCACTGGGATTGAAAATGCGCTTTGCACATCAGACAGAAAAGATGAAAGATTTTGAGAAAGAAGGTTGAAATAGGAGCTATAAAACTGCAGTGTAGGAAAGGAAATAGATCAAGGGAATACTGAAACTTGACAATAAAAAACGTTACAAGATCCTTAACTAATAAAGGATCAAATCTGCTCGGCCTTTGTTTGTGGAAAAGAAAACATAAAGTACCTGCTGCTTTTAGTGTCAATAAAAAAACCTAGACAATAAACACAGTCTCCCCTGCTGGAGTCAGATAACTCTTAGCTGTAACTGTAAATGTGTTCGATTGAGTGTGTTGCTGCAGGGTCTCAGATGTAAATTGGACTTGTGCTCAAGTGGTACATTAGCACAAGCCCAAACAGGAAGACAAGCAGACAGCCTTTTATTGTGTAATCTTGGAGGTTAGCATACAGGATTTATCTATCTCACCTTTAATCAAAGACCCTGCTGCAAAAGACACATGGATCTAACACCTAACCCTCATAAAACACAGGAAATCCACTAAAAATGAGGGCACCTAGTTTCGACGTGGCATGAGATATGAGCACTAAACATGTAATTGTGTTTGACTCAAATTAGAGGCCCAGATATCATCTTTGAAATACAATAAAGCTCTGCTATCAAGTCAGAGTTATGAGTGCAGAGGCTTCTAAAAGGTCTGTGGATGGTCAGATAGGGTTTATAAGACTGAAGGTGAATTTCAGATTGCTGTAATTGGTGCTTTAGAGCCCTGCTGTCAGTGTTACACCAAGAAAAAAAGTCTTCAGAAGGAGTTTATTTATATATTTTCCCCCAGAAGCTCTTGAGAAGTTTGTTTAATCCCCGAGTGTTGGAATGAATATGTTTAGAGGGAGTTACCGAATGTTTGGAGAGTCTATGCCAACTTCAAATTCCCTCTTTGGGGAAGATGCAGTAACATTTCATTTCAACATTTGAATTCAAGAATCACTTCGTGAGGCAGTTAAATCAAATATAGAGACATTTATCAAGGAGAAAGTTTGAAATGTGTCTTTGTGGAAAAAAATAAGGCTTTTTTTGGTCCCTATTGGAGAAACTTCCTCCTCATCATAAATCAAGACACTTGCAAACATGAAGAGACACTGTTGTCATTGTGCATTTAAATTCCATTCCATGACTATACCAGGAAAAAGGAATCATTTGTACTGTTCTGGTGATACTTAAAGGAGACATACAATCTTTTTAAATCCTCCTTTTTCTCATTTCATCATTCAGTTGGGGTCTATATAAAGTGGAACTGCAATGCTTTGGTCTGAATTTCTCTTTATTGTAACTCCACAAGCCCCTTTTTCTTATTCAGCCTTACATGTTGGAGCCAACAAAGTTTATTGATTTATATCATAACAAAAATGAAATTTTGAAATATATATATATACATTTTCTTTAGAACTTTAGTAATAGGCTACAAAACTAAAAAAAGAGAAGAGGGGATGGACAATAACATTCACCTTTACAAAGGTTGTACAAATTAAGTAATAGTCAGTATAATCTACTAACTGTAAATGGATTAGTCTTGTCTATGAATGATTTTTGTCTAAGTTTCTTGCTGTTTATATTGCAAAGCAGCTGGAATGTCACAAGAGAACCTTGAGCTCAGTAAATCAGAAACCAAATGTCTGCTCATGTCAAGTCGGCCCCTTTGAGAAGAAATTTGGAAAGAGGTGACAAAACTCTTTGGAATTTTAATCCAAACAACTGTTTTCTTTTTAATGCACCTTTTTCAAATTATTGTATTTAAGTTTGTTAAAATTGTAAAAATAATTTTGAAAAGTATGATGAATTGAAAATTAAACAGGTGACCATCAAATAGTAAGTGAACATCTGCAATTATCACTCGCTTCAGATGCAAACGTTTCTCTAGTAAGGTTGAACTTTTAGCACAGAACCACAGACATTGCATCACTTAGTCTACATGAATCATGTATCTCTGCACAAGCCTCCAATGAGAAAGTTAATCATGTTTTGTTGAACTCATTTTGAAAACACATTTGTGTGCATGTGTGTGTTTTGTCACCTTGGTCACCAACAGTTTTACTTCTACATTTTTTCCCCCGGTCACTTCCCCTCCGACAGTTTGTCTGTCATTTCTGGTGCGGTGTCTTCCCTGTTTCCTTCTCACTCACCCATGCTCCTCTTCTGTGTGGCAGTCATGTTGGTGTGTGAGTTGTTAGCCTGATGTGTGTGTGTGTGTGTGTGGCTTGCAGCAGCTGCTGTTGCCGTGCAGCACCTGTTCTGGACTCATCACTCAGGCATTGATGGACTCCATGCCTTATAAGGACCCACCCTGACACTGGCAGTCTGACCCAGAAGGTCCCTACCCCCCACTCAGATACACTCACTGACACACCCACATGTGACATGTGAAATAAGCCCATGCTCCATTTCATCTAGAGTTGTCACCTACTCCCTTACAGAAAACAAAATGTTTTACTTTGCATCAGTAGTCTAAAGAACTGTAGAGTTTGTGTGTATTTTTTTTTATCTTTCTGTTCTGTAAATCTAGTGAGCAATCACAGCCACTGCCGGCAGTTAGTTGTAGCCACTTGAACAAACAACACTGTCTTTGACTGCAAGCACCTACAGAGGAACCGTTTTTCTGTTTATTTTTTCCTGAATTACAGCTCTGCCTTTAAGGTGAATTTCAGAGCTAGATCAAGTTTGTCTGCAAAATGAAACTCACCCAACAAACTGAATTTGCACAGCAGTCTAAACCGTTCCAATCTCCCAGGGCAGGCAGACTGATGGAAGCACTCAGTGAATTCAGAAGGCCCTTAAACACAGGATTTGAGTCTGCTCCAGTCTGTAACCTCATTGCATGATTCTGTTGCCACAACCATTGTAACATAGACTTTCTGTCATACTGTAGTGATACAAACTATCAATGAGGTGCCCATGTCAGAAGATAGTCCACCGTGGTACGAGCACGACGCCATCTTGTGAATCAATGTAAACATATTATCATGGCTAGATTTCCAAGTAGAATTCCATAGAAATATTAGTTATTAATAGCAATCATTAATTCATCATGGAGGAAATTTGACTTCCATCCAAACAATTCATCATGAGCTGAATAAGGAAATCCCAGATAGCAAGAAAAAATAGTGTCAAGATCAAGCTGCTAAAAGATTATGCATGTATTGCTACAAATACTTTCAAATTAAGTCAAATAAATTGTTTAGTTGTGAAAATGACTGGTTTCCTAAATTTTTTCCTGCCTGACTAAAGAAAACAAGGAAATAGTCAATAAAAACTGACAGCTGTTCAAGTTTTATTGAACATGTATGTTTCTACATTAGGCGTACAAATCATAGCAACATATTGTAAATATTATCATGAATCAATCAATGCTAAAAAACTCATGAGCGTGCAAAAATGAAATACATTATAAATCATTCATATGTAAAAAATATCAGATGATGAGCAGAATCAATGAATTTAAAAAATATTTTATACAAGTTGTCAGTAATGTTAATATGTGGTTAGTTCTGATTTTTCACAATCACAGTGAGGAAGAGTACAGACAACCAATAGGTGGTTTTATTTATTTATTGTTATTTAACCAGACAAGTCCCGTTGAGATCTCAGATCTCTTTTTCAAGGGAGGCCTGGGCCTGAAGGCAACACATTGTACATGTTTTTAATGTTTTACAGCAGTATCCTTTATCTTTATGTGTTACATTTTGTTATAAATGCTACACAGAACATAATTTAGAAAAGGTCTTTTGTATTTCTTTAAGATTTATTTTTTAAATCACTTTTATTCAATACATGTTGACAGAATTGGCCATTGTTTTGGACAAAGTTTTGATTTTTGGCCCCCTTGTGTAACCGAGTTTGACACCCCTGTTCTAGACTACATAAAGAAAAGTTTGGGAACTGTCCATTTTTTTCTCTGTATCTACTAAAAGTTCCTTAAACACCAGTTTTTATTATTTTAGAATTAGGTGGGGATATCATGGTGGATAAAAGTTAAACAGAAATGGAAACAATAAAAATGTGCTGTTTAGCAAACTACAATAAAACATGCACATTCATACAAAAATAGTTGCTAACCAAAATGTGAAAAAAAGTAAAAAAAATGAATGGTTGTTTGTGGTTTATTTATTAAGCTGGTTGGCATTTTGAGCAATCGCCTCCTCATTGGATTAACTCATCATGCATTGCACCATCTTTAATCATGTGTAACCAATCATGTGGTCGAGTCATGTGAGCAAAAGGTCCAGTGGAAACAAACTATTTGTGTGTTCATTACTATTCATTCCTCTCTACAGATCAGCTACTGATCACTATAAATAAATGAATGCTGATATATTCTGAAAGTTGGAGGCTTTTTTAATCATTACCTCATGCTGAGGGTGACTCAGTCCTTCATGGCATTGAGGCAGTGTCATCCACTTCCAGACTCTGTTTGCTTTGCCAACAGTCAAACCCACTAATCCTGTTAGAGTTTTGGACCACACACAAATGTACTCTCACACACACACATGCGCACACACACACAGACACACACACACATGCACACCCCTCTGCTAAGATTTATCATTCATCAGACACCATGCTGCACTCACCTTGTCCCTCACAGTTTGGTGTTTGTCTGATGTTAATCTTCACACTCCTCATGGCTGTGCTGCTACAGGGTTTATGATCTATCACTGTTATATATACACTCTGAAGTATAACATGCTTTTTATAGAACCCCTGACACAATCATCCAGGTGTATACAGTGCTCTGAGTTACTTAGCCCATCCATCAATTTACACAAGTGCATTTTGGGTTATCATGGCCAAAAGCAGGCATTATAAGTAAACTAAAAGGGATGGTGGCTTAACAAAGAGCCGTTGATGCATGAAGGTGATTGGCATGTAGGTAAGACTTCCTCCTGTTCGTTTTTCTATTCTTTACCCTCTCTTTCTTCCTAATTTTCTCATTTTATTTGTTGTCCTTTTCAGCTAACTTGCAAATCCTTTGTTGCTGTTGCAAAAACATGCAAGGGAAAAAAAAGCTAGAGCACTGGGTATTAAAGAATGCTCTTTGAGATTGGAGGATAAAAGGAGGCGTGTCAAAGTGAAAGAGGCTCCTAGTAGGATGTCCAGAATACGACAGTAGGTGAGACAAAAACAAGAGAGGAAAGGAGGACAAGAGGGAGAGAGAGAGAGAGAGAGAGAGAGAGGATCCAGCTGGTTCTTTTCATAATGAGAGGCACCCTGTTCACGGGGTGGGAAAGAGATGCAGGCAGGGAGAAGAGCTGGAGGAAAAAGGCAAGACGAGGCAGACAGGGGGTTTTAAAGTCGGTTTCATATTAACTTTTCAGGAGATGTGGGACTGACACAACCCTCTGGGTCTCCTCCTCTCTGCCACGCTGCTTTGACTGCAGATCTGGGATGTTTTTCCACACACCGTGTACTTAGCTGTAGCTTTATGGGGTGCTTCGGTCACTTATAAATAACCCATGCATTATAGATATACTGTAAGTGTGTGTGTGTGTGTGTGTGTGTGTGTGTGTTTTATGTGGGAGTGTACAGGTCACAGTCTGACCACCTTGTTCCCATCTGTCTTTATGCCACCCCATCACACACCATCCCACACACACACACACTTTCCCTCTCTCAGACTAAATCCGATTATCAAGCCTGCATCAGCTAACGAGACCTCCTTGCAGCCCTCCCAGCATACACTCTATAGCCCCCACTACTTTCTTTTTTTTTTTTTTTCTTTTTCTCTCTCTAACTCACCCACACACTGATAGCCATCAGCCTGTGCCTCTAAATACACAAACACATTCGAGCACACCCACATGCTGCTCTGGGCCCAGATTGGACAGAGGACTCCCTAATTATTCTTTAATTACCTGTCTCTGTCTGTCCAGCTGCCTCATGTGTAAAACACAGAGCAGCGGCCTGATTGATCACCCCGCACTGAACATATTGTGAATGACACCAAAAGATGACTTGAAAGGGAGAAAAGGGGTGCGGAGAGACAAAGAATAAAATCAATGCGAAATGACTTGGCAAAGGAAGCAGGACACGCTGCAGATGGACACTGCCGATGTCTATTTTCATGCCATATTTTTGCCTCCTACCAGACATCAACACCCAATCATTTTCAGTTTCGTTTGTACCGTGAAATATACCAACTCTGTCAAACAGGCTGTCTTCCCTTATTGCAGTTTATGATCATTATCCCATAAAAATAAAAACTAACAGCTCTGGAAGTTAGAGTTTGGCAGTTTTTATCCCAATATGTCTGACTAATTTGCATCAAATGTACTAAACATGACAAAAAATAAGATGTTTCCACACAAAATGACGTAGGATCATGCTTGTGTGACTTGCACTGCTACATATTAGTTGTTGGCAGATGCTTAACATTAATGTTTAATCAACATCTTTGAATAATCAGGAAACATTTGATTTGAAAATTGCTGTATTTGCTTTTCTTCTTGAGTCGTTGCTGTGCAATCTAGTTTTTCCATTGTTGCAGTATTCCTTCTTTTAAAAAAATGCCCTATCTACCTCAGATTTTTTTTTTATTTAATGCTATTTCAGTCATGATCAGCAGTAGAATTTAATGGAAGTGGATCAAATCAAGCAAAAACATAAAAATGGGCAGAAGTTGACAAAATTGAAACATTTTTATTTTCTGCAACTATGAGATAATTGGATTAGTTAGGAACCGCTCTTCCGACACAAAACATGACTTTGTTATATTTGGCAAAAATTACTTTGATTGTTCATCAACGTTTTCACCAAAATTACAATTGCTAAGTTCAAGACCTTTGATATTAATCAAGAAATGCATTGAACTTCCTGTTTGTGCACCTGAATTATGTATGTGGCAGTGTGTGTGTGTGTGTGTGTGTGTGTGTGTCTTTCCCATGCAGCACTTAATGGAACTCTTATATCTTAAGTGCTGTTGAAAAGCGCAGTACTTCATTTGCTCAAACATTCATGTACAGTTCCTTGGCTGGCTTTCTGTTTGTTTTGGAGGAGAAACAGAGGATGGTTTTGGGGATGGCTATCTCTTTTACAAACACAGAACATGACTATTAGTTTGTAAAACTAACACTGGTTTACCTTGAGATGAACATATTTTAAAAAGAAAGGTGGACAAAATGAGAGACATGATTAAAAATGAAGGCAAGGGAAGTGAAAGAGTAAATAAGTGAAGTAAGGGGAAAAATAAAACACTGGAGAAAGCTTGAAAATTTTCCATCAAATGTCAGCACATCAATGACCTTTGACCCTTTGGTGGTTTGTGGGTTTGGATGAATCACAGCATCTGACTGCAGTGGATTGAATCTGACTAACAACACGCATCAACAGCACAGTGTGACTTTGACAGTGCGTGCTATTATCTCCCTCACATGCACAGAGCCCCCTGTCTTCCTTTCTTTTCTTTGTCTCCTTTGCTCACAGCAGCCAGATAACAAGTCGGCCATCGCTCAGCTCCTCTCATCTCTCTTTAGACATTCTCGGCAAACTTGCTTTCATCCTATCCTCCCCGTCTGCATTTCTCTGCCTTGTTAATAAAGCTACCCTGTCAAACAGCAATGATTCCCAAAAGTCCAACCTCTCCACTCTTGGCAGTTTTTCCACAACAAATAAATTATTCAGCTGTAGATTTTGTACTCCAGAATTGATGGTATTATTAATTTATGTTATCATCCAAAATATGGGGCTATGTACTTCATTATCAATATATATGTCTTTAAATTGGAACATCAACATCTATCAATATTTCTTACTTTTATTGATATTTTTGGAATAATTCTGGTTGAATTTTATATTGACTTTCTGTGAAAAAAATGTTTCACATTGTGTTGTTTTTGGCTTTTATTGTAAACAACATTTTCTACCAATTATTTTTTACGTTTAAAGGTCAGTTTTATTGTCGAGCCTAAACCCGGATTTACACTGCATGCGGCTCCAGTCTGCTCTGCCACGTATTTCGCCGTCATTTGTTTCTACCCTGACTTACACTTCATTCAGCTCAGCTTCGGTGCACAGAAGTGATCTGAGAAGCATGTGCAGGAAATGCGAGATTGTGCAGTAAAGCCAGTGAAAAATAGGATCGCCATGCACATGCTGCCACCCTGCAGATTTAAATACGCTCAGTCAGGGATGCATGATTTTGGCAAAATTTGGCATTAACATCGGTATCAGCTGATATTGGTAGTTTTTTAGAATATTGGCCTATTAGCTTGGTGTTTCTGCTTTAGGAGGGGAAATGGTTGGTCGAGTGGTATCTGTGTGATCATGATAGTGTTAGTGATGCTGCACAGCCAATAGAGCACCATCTCAGTGGTCTTTATTTATAGTATCAAAAAAGACAAAAGTGTATTTGTGCTTATGTGTATATAAAAACTTTGTGTGTTTGTATATTATTGGTAAATATCGGTTATCGGCCATAACCCCAATTATAATATCGGCTATCAATATCAGATTCAATTTTCATATCGGAGCATCCCTACGTTCATTGATTTTAATGAGTGCATTTTTACTTTGAATGTGGGAGGGGAACTGACGCAGTGTAAATTGGGCTTTACGGTTACTAAAAATTTTGCATCCACATTGTATTTAGGATTTTAAAAACAGCCTGTTTTTGTTGTTTATTAAATTACATTTTTTTGTAAATCGTATTTTTATGCTACCTAACTGACATAAAGACTATCGCCCTCCACCAAAAGCCATGTGTGTGTATTTGTGTGCTTGTCTCATAGCAAAAATATTTCATGAACCACAGGCTGAAATAAAAACACAAAGATAATTAGTAGATTTACATCTACAGCTGATTAATCTTTGGAGGCAGCTATAAATTCAAGCTGGCTGCCACAGAAAATTGGCATTAGAAAACACAAAAATTAGGTATAACTCAGCCAATTATGCAAATATTGAGCTAAAATTTTATAGATTTGAGCAAAAGAGTTTGAACGTCTTTTTTTCTCAATGTAGGATGATCTTAAAAGTTTGGCATGGACGGTGGTAGGCAATTTACATTCCTTCAAGGAATGTTTGGCCTTTCATTGTCATTTTGTAACCAATATGTAGGATGTAAATGTGAAAATGTGCATGCATGGTAAACCTTTGGCATGGCTCTAATGTCATGTGCCATCTCTAGCTGTGCAACTGTTTGTCAGCTGTACAGCTAACTGAACCATGTCTGTATTGTGTGTTTGTAGAAGCCAAACATTGCACGAATGAATGAGCGTACTGTAGCTGGGCATGTTGGAATACCCCGGGAGACGTTGTACCATAAAAGCTTCTAAAACTCATAGGCTGCGGCCTCTTGTCGCTCATCTGTGTGTGAGGAGTGATGAGTGCAAAGCGCTCAAGGCAATGCAGGAAAAGGCATGCTCTGGTGCTGACACAGTGCCTCTCAGACGCCACACGGCTGTCCCCACTTCTTACAACTCGCCGTTTGAACATTCAGAAGCCCTGAGGCTATTAAACAAACACACAGTCTTTTAATCTAATAACACATGCTGACAAGTTGTAGTCATTGTGTTTTTGTTTGTATTTCTCACTTGTTCCTGCCTCCCTTTCTTTACAAAAAAGAGCACATTGTTCAGTCTTGAACTAATTACATCTTTTTCTGTTTTGACTGTTTAAACGCTTTGTGAAACTTGACAATGTAACTAGTTGGACTTTGCATTATACTGTGCTTTTAATGTAGTTTTTGTCTTCTGCTTTAGTCATTGAGTATCAAAACACAATCAAATCAATGTCATTGTGTTTTCGGAAGGCTCCATTAAGCAGCAAATGCCTTTTTAACATTTTGTTTACTGATAGTCTTTATTTAGACCTGAATGTAAAATTGTATTAATTGTTTCCTGCATGTGTGTGTGTGTGTGTGTTTTTCTCCAGTTTCCAGTGCAGAACTGACTGTGAAGGTGGCTCCTAAAGTGGAGGTGATGAAAGGAGAAACAGCCAAACTACCTTGCACCTACACTGGCACGAAGTCCAGCATCAACATTGTTGAATGGTATATTGTAAGTATTTCTAAACTCTCTACCATGTCAAAATAATAAAACACCAGTAAAATGTCCTACATAGAAGTTATTAAGGACATTGTAAGTAAATAAAAGTAAGTTTACTACTTTTTTCTCGCTCTTCAATTCAGGAGGAGCAGGGAGCTAGGAAACGAGTGGCTTTAATCGATCAAACGGGGGTGATTAAAAGCGATGAGGACAGTCCACTGACTGGGCGAGTCACTATGGGGAGAGACTACACCTTGACCATCACCTCTGTTCAACCTACTGACGAACTCACCTTCTGCTGCCAGGTCAATGCCGGCCCTGAAGGGCTTAAAGAGGACAGCACCATGCTCAAAGTATTTTGTATGTCAGCTAGTACCTTTTAGCTACTTATCTAACACCTTCTAAACTTTTCAATTAATTACTGTGAGAAAATTATGACTTTGCTGTTATTGCATCTAAAGGTTTTAGGATTTTAATCTGTGAGATCTGTGTTTGTGTGTGTGTTCGTGCATCAGCTTAATCATGTCTAATTGATCTTACTTATTGCATCTCACACCGACATCCTTTAAAAATACTCTACATTCCTCTTAGGCGACTTATTACAGCTTACCACAGTCTGTCAAATGTAAAAAAGACTTTTTTTTTTTGCAATATGTGTGGAAATTTTAACCTTAACAGATGCCCGAGGTTACCAAATTGTTTTAACCAGTTCTCCAGAGGTCAATTAACCACAATTTAATCACTCCTGACATTACTGATGAATAGTTCAATCACACATGTCACGTCTCATATATCTCTTTTTAATAAGAATCTAGAAAGCTAGGGGCAGACCCCGCTGCAGGGCCATGTTGCACCTCCTACAATAAGTGCACACAAATAAAAAGTATTCATTTGCATTTTTAATTAGACTCTTAGTCTCTCTTGAAAGGAAATCATTTTAGTTGAGACATCTGAAAAAAACAGCCACCTCTCAGGAAAAAAAACAACAAAAAACTTATAAGTCATCCATTAACATGCATGCTCCAGTAGTGACCAGTGTTTAAATAAAACTCATAAAACAAGCTGTTATTTGTCAATGGCCCAGTCAGTTTAGGAGAGTACCTCAGTGGAGTGATATTTGGAGAAAAGGGCATGGAAACAACTACTTTTTCTTACAAAACCAGCAATTATTCTTTGGTGTTCATTCATTTGACTGCTTGACTAATTATAGTGTGTCTGCCCTGCCTTAACTTAATGGTACTGAGTTATTAGGGAAGCTTGCAAGAGTTAACAATAACATTCCAGAACACTAAAAAGCACTGAATTCTAAGCCAACTGAAGTTTTCAATTCCAATAAAATTGTTCGTCTTGATGAAAAAGACGTAGAAGACAAATTAGGTTCTGTTTATGAGGTTTTTCTATACTGTTTGTTTGTTTTGTAATTTTAAAATTTGTTTGCATGCAAAGAATATGTCTCCTTATATTTTACTACATGTGGAAAGCAAATTAGTATTTAAATCAAGCAGTGTTTTTTTGGAAACCTCACAGAAAATAGACAAAGACCCAGATCCTAATTCCCACCCCCCCCTCTTGGCTCAAACTCTGGTTTTGGAGAGTACTTGAGAGGGTAATGGTCCTTCAAAATGGAGCTACAAGTGACACGGGTTGAAATCTTTGCCTAAAACTATTGACAATTCCCTTTGTTTAATAAAAATTGAAAAACACATAATTTAAAGGGTCTTTTAAATGGTCTGATTGCCTACCTATAGGCGTTCTGCAAATATCAAGCACATGTAGATTTAAGGAGCATTTAAAAAAAAAATAACTGAAAGAAAAACAAACTAGCTCCTGTTTATTTTCATAATCAGTCAACAGCTGCATGAGGTGATAGGATAACCTTGAACTAGTTAGCCTGGGACTCAAACTGAGAAACAAAAGGGAACGCTCACACCTGTGGTTGTGTGTGTGAGCCGGGGAGTAGGAAGTGGGAGGTTTTTGTGGCTCGACTCTTATCTGCTTGTCTGAACCAGGTCACAGAGAAGATTATTTACTGCCAGATTAATTAACAAGGTCAGCAGATGTGTGGTTTGGGAAACAAGTGCGGAACGTCAGCAACTGCGTGTGCTCCTGTACTCCTTTTACGATGAAAAGTTTTCTTGCGGTGAATCGCATTAATTATTAATTCTTTTTTTTTCTAGTCCCTCCTGAGATTCCAGAACTCATAAAGCCATCGAGTCAGGCCATCACAGCGGGACAGTCCGTCAGCTCACAGGTTTGTATGCTCTCCTGTGTGTCTGCATTGGGGTTGAACTCTGTTCTCTTCTTTTGTTTTTGTTATTTTTTAACTTAATCTAATTTTTTTTTATATCAGATTGGCACCTGCACGGCAAGAAATGGACACCCTCAGCCAAGAATCATCTGGTTCAAAAATAATGAACCTCTTCCTGAAGTCAAAGACAAAAAAGAGAGTATGTGTCCTTCAGATAGCAAAGCTTGATACTTTCTGGCAGTACTTTTTGTAATAGAAACCAATCATCTGATGAAATGTTTTATCTTTATTTGACAGAAACCTACATGGTTTCCTCTGTGGTGAAGGAGGCCTCTGGCCTTTATACCTTTAAGAGTGTCCTGTACATGCAACCCACCAGGACTGACAAGGACTCTATGTTCCAATGTACTGTGGAGTACAGCATGCCAGGAGACCAGATCAAACAGAAGACATCTGACAGTATGAAGATCAATCTCAACTGTAAGTGGAGAGCTGGGAATAAAAGGGTTTAAGTATATATTTATTTAGATTTTTGAAGAAAAGTTATGTGGTATTTGAGCTAGGTTGACAGTAATTAGATTAATTGATAAAGACACTTGTTTTGTTTAGTTAACATGAATGCATTTGGACGGCTGGAGCAAAAACCCATGCAAAGTGCAACACGTTCTAATTCTTCTCACTGCAAGCTGACAATAGTATTCACTTTGCTATTCAGCGAGCACTTTTTAAATCAAACATATTGATCAAATTTCAGTTTTTTAACTAGTTTATAACTCATTGTAATGCTTTAAAGTACTCACTGCTAATCATCACCAACAGTTTTTAATCAAACAAGCATGATGTTTGGATCCAAATTCAGACCAGGCAGATTACAAAGAAAAGTAAAACAGCTGCAAAAGCAGGAATAGACAATATTGGTCATGGTCACTTCAAGTTGGAAATACGTCAGTTCACCATGTCACCTATTAACAACGTTTGATAAAAACAAACAAACAAAAAAATAACTGCAGATGCCCCAGCTACAACATTCTTAAAAGCAAAAATTCTCTGTTGCGTAGGCGCATCCTTTTCACACAAATGTAATTTTTTTGGAAAAAACAAAAAAAGGTACAAATGCTTTCTAAAATGGAGGTAAAAAAAAAACTCTCATTTGTGATGTGTCATACACAAAGCTTTCCAGAATCAATGACGTAGAGGCATATTTACCTAGAATAACTTCATGTCCTAGAAACAAAGCAAACAAACAAAAAAATAAAAGACTGAAGCCTTTTATTTATTTGTTTTTTAGTTTATTTCAGTTTATCCTGATAATGTCACCATTAAACTTAGATTTTGTGCTAAAGTAGGAAAAAAAGCATAAACAAATCTATTTTAGCACTATTTGTTGTGAAACTTAAAATGATCCTTTTTCTTTATTCTTACATGTTAATAATGTAAATGTTCTTACCACCCAATTTGGGTATTTCAGGGTTTTTGTTCAAATATGTTAATGAAGAAAAACAGATGTAAGAAAAAAAACAAAAAAAACATCTGTTTAAGAATCATCTGAAGTAGTGTTGATGATGCAAGAGAAAGTGTTTTTCTTTTTTTCTGTAAAGAAGCATTGTTGATATGAGTTACAAGACTACATTTAACCAATGTTCACCTTTTTTCACGTCTGTTCCTGTCCATTTAGATCCCTCTCAGAAAGCGATGTTTCGTGTTCTCAATGCCAGTCCAGTCAAAGAAGGGGATGATGTCACCATGAAATGTGAGACTGATGGAAACCCGCAGCCCACAGACTTTGAATTTAAGGCAAATGTACGTTAACCTGAACAGCTGTGTGAAACAGCTGTATGAAATATTTTTTTTTCAATATATTTGACACCTTTCTGGTCAGCCTTTTCATGTGTTAATCCCTGTTTTTCCACATTTCTTTTGATACCCAGGAAACACCCATTATTGGTCAGGAAGGTATTCTGACACTGAAATCTGTAACACGCAAAAACTCCGGTCATTATTCGTGCCACGCCACAGACTATGAAGCCCTGGAGGCCAATCTGAAAGACAGCCTCACCCTCACCGTCAACTGTGAGTGAGCCCACTTTCACACACAAACCCTTCCAGATTTAAGTTAATGCGCGCTAAGAACAATTTACCTCCTGTTTGTGGAGTTTTAATCTCACAATGAACCATTCTATTGAAAAAAAAAATCTTATTCTCCCCCTTCATGAATCATACAATTAAAAAAGGTACCATGGAATCAGCTTTAATGGAATCTTTTCAGGGGGGCAAAATCCACTTTAATTTTTCACAGTTCATCTGTTACTTTAATGCTATCCCAGCCACACTGGCTAATTTGATCTTATCACGCACATTAAGTGGTAAGAGCCTTGAACAGGAGCTTGGGCTTCAAAATAGGCTTAACTTCAGAGTAAGTGTATTAGCTTTGTTCATGAAAAAAAACTAAATCTGTTTCAAATCTGTAGTGCCATTTTGAAAACATGAATGTTTAAAGAATGAGCCGAGTTTTGATCCGACACCACTTTTTACCTTTTCATGGAGACCCTCAGGTTTCCAGGTGTTTCCTGCCATACATCTTACCTGCTGCCTGTTTTCTGCTTGTCAGACATTGACCCCATGAGTGTGACCCCAAGTAAGCCTCAAGTCGTCATGCTTGGAGACAAGGTGGAGTGGCAGTGTAAGACCAAGGCATCGAAAAACCATACTGTTCACTGGAAAAAGGTACATTTTATTCCATGTACTTTTGTACTTTTTATTTAAAGTGACGTTGGAATATCACATTATACTCCCTTTTTATATATATATTTTTATTTCTGTTTCTATATGTTATATTTCTTATAGGAAATAAAATGTCTGTATCATGCTTTTGTCAAAATACCACAGAACTCTTTTTCTACCCTGATTTGAAAGTCGTGTTTCCCAGGGTGCGCTTCTGTAGAGATGTACGTTGCAGCACAAGAACTCTTACAGGGAACCAAATTCGTAGTTTATTCCGATACTTAAATGTGCTCAAGTGCGGGACAAGTTTTTCTTTTATATTGCGAGCTATTTCCAAGTTATTTTTTGTTCACAATAGTGTTGTATTGGAAATTCTAGCTAGCAATAAAGCATAACGTAACCCTAACGGTAATTATGATGTGTTGACAGTGAGCTCATGTGGTTTCAACACATTCCCACGACACTGTTGTTCTACCAAAAACTAAGCATGGCAGCGTATTCACATATAACTGGCAAGATGTCAACAAGGAACTGTAGTCTATTTTGTCTGCATAAATTCATACAATTTATTTAAAAATGCATTTCTTGAAACATCTACAAGCAATACTAGTATATGGTTTTAAACAGAGGTGTATAGTAATGAAGTACATTTACTTTGTTACATTACTTAAGTATTTTTTTATACAGAGCTGTAATTTTATTAAGTATTTTTTTAACTTTCCCTTTTATTTAGTTACATTTGAAAAAATAAAATAAAATGACATCTCAAATGATAAAAAAGTGTTGTTTATGCACTATAAAACTTACCTACCATGTTATGTCAACTGGTTCCACTAAACCAAGCTGAGTAAATGTAAAGCATTTTACTTAAGTTTTTTTTTTACTTTTACTTAGCTATTTTTTTCAAGTACTTTATTACTCTCTGCTGTTAAGTGTGCTCTCGCTTTGAGTGAGTGAGGATGTTTCGCTCAAAGCTGCAAGGAGACTCTGAAACTGACAGCAACAGCTTGGAGACAAGAAAGAGACTGATTGATTTTAACAATCTGTACAACACCAGACAGCATGCCTTTTCTCACTATAAGTCCCACTGTGCAGGAGTGTTGTTCCTTTCAATCACAGGCTTGTCTAGATGTCCTTGCAGTTCTTTTTTTTTTCGTATGTCTCAGCCTTCGGGGCATTGAGGGTAAACATGCTAACACTGTCAATGGAGAAGATTTTAATTGCGTACCTTCATTTAAATTCACGTTTTTTTAAATGAATAAATAAATATATAAAAGAAGAATTTTAGTGTGTAGCTGCTAAAGCTTTTTGTGGCATTTTTCTGTTTCCAGACAGCTACGATCCTGTTTTATTAGTTTCATTATAACATGACCTTGATGCTTGTTGCTCTGCCTGAATGTAGAAAAAAGCAACCGACAGATTGTTAGCCTTTAATGACATTTTACATTTAGTGGTAAATTGTGTTTCGTTGTAATATTTTTTAGTTTTTTTCTTTTCTATTTACACTGACAAACTTAACTAGGGCTGCAGCTAACGATTATTTTAGTAATCGATTAATCTATCGATTATTCTGTCGATTATTCGAGTAATCGGATT
>JARVJO010000305.1:7810594-7829787 GCA_031762555.1 Cynodonichthys magdalenae
CGAGGCAGATAATTTGCCTCGAGGATTTTTAGTAATCGAATTACTCGAATTATTCGAGGAATCGTTTCAGCCCTAAACTTAACACTGCAATAATATTAAAGTGACTAAAGTGTAGCGGCTTTTTGTGCAATAAACAAAGCTCAGAGTTTTTCTTCTGCATTTATTAAGAAGCTTATTTGCTCTTTCTCACATTCTTACACTGTGCAACAGCTTGTTATGATACCCTTGATTTGTTTGGTATTCATCCCCCCTTCTTCATTTGTTATGAGCGTTGTGTTTCTGCAGTGTCAGGCCTGTTGTTGCAGCTTGTATATCTCCTGTTGTGTCTCCTGGGGTTGATAGAAACTGGGTAGAGAGTGTGTTGTTCTTGTGTAGAAGAATTTCTATAAAAAGAAGTGGAGAGGAATTGCTAGAAAGAGGTTTATCATTGAGGATGATCTGTTATCACTGTGCTGTCAAACAGTGTGTGTGAAGACTCCTCTTCTGCTTTCCCAGCACACCAGCGCACCTTCAGTGCAGATATCCACAGAGCTGTTCTCTGGATTTCAGAGAGAAGAGAAAAGAGGAGAATAGAAAGGATGATAGTGCGAGTCCAACTGGTTTTATTACAAGGTGTCTGTGTTCCTTCAGGGCTCTGAAGTCCTCTCTGACGACGGCAGCCTATCAATAGGCAGCGCTACCTTTGAGAACGCTGGAGAATACGTGTGTGTTGGAAATGTTTCCGAAGTGCCCGGACTGACAGCCCAGACCAGTGTGAACCTCACCGTAAAAGGTAACATAGAATACATAGAATTGGTAATCCATCTCAGGAAACATTAAGTATCGTTCGCATATTTAACAATTTTCTCGAAAAGATGAGAAATATATGCAGAAATAAAATGCAACAGCTATGGACCCCAAACTGAGAAATTTGAGAAATACATAAAGGTTTTGTATTCTACTACTGAGAGTTAGGTTTTGTTTTTTATTCATGAAGGTGTTTTATAATTTACAAAGATGTTGACAGGCAATAGTTGGATTTATTACAACATGGCTTGGCGATAAAGGAGACAGTTTTTTTTTTAAACTGGCCCCTACAGTCCTGAACCATCACTCAGTAAACACACCTGTTAAAGCAGCCATTTTATTGGCCGTAAAATCTTAAAGAGCATGTCAAAATGTTGACTTGTATTTTAAAATCATCACATGTCCTACACAAGTTTCAGATAAAACTGGGTTTGAAGGATGTACAAATCGTGATGCCATTATTTTATTTAGATTTTTATACTATTTTGGAAAAAAAGTTATATAAACATACAGTATATAATGACTAATTTTCAGTATTGTATATTTTCATCAGTAACTTTTAGCTACACACCATACAACATAGGTGGATGTTAGAAAGTTCAGAGTACTATTTTAATTTCAGAGGGTGTAGGTTGTATATTTAACAGAAGCAGCTTTAAGTGAATGTCGCTTCCTTCCTTTGATTCTCTTCAATCTGAGATGATGATGGCGATATTTTTGCTGCATTGTTTGTCCACATTCCCACTTCCTGTCCAGGAAAACCAATGATTGAGCCTTCTGCTCCTGGAGAGGTGGTGAACGAAGGAGACACTGTGACTCTGAAGTGCTCGGCTTATGGATTCCCCAAACCTCAGTTCACCTGGAACCCCTCAGGAAACCAGGTACATTTGTGTCAAATGGGGAAAAATGAATCAGATATTTACCCATTTTTTTCTGCAGCCTGCTTGAAATGATGTTAGTGTTTTCATTTGTATCAAAATGTGATGTTTAAATATATGAGATTTTATTAAAACCTCATATTTTCATGTTCAGAACTTCTAATACTTATAACGCTTTGAGAAATTATAGAAAAACGTCATAAAACAGCTTTTAAAAAACTTAGAGTTCAGCATCATGATTTAAAAACTTTACAGGGTGATGAAATAAGATCAAACTTTAATGGTTCTTTGGATAAACAGCTGATTTTGAAAGAGAAAAACAAGTGAAGAATCTGGCTTTTTTTAATCACTTTAACAGGACTCATGAGACAAACAACAAATAGATGCTTAATCCTTTAATTACAACACAAACTGGATGACACGTCATTTTGTAAAAAAAAAAAAAAGTGTTCTCTTATGTTGATTTCTTTCCGTTACTGTTCACTAGCGTGAGTCGGTGTCAGTGGAAGGTAACAAGATAGTGAGCACCGTGACCTTAGATGCTACGGCTGATGTCATTGAGAATGGGGTGACCTGCGAAGCCTCCAACGACTATGGAAAAGATAGCCAGAAATTCCCCATATCTCTTCAACGAGGTAAGTGTAAAATTTGTTTTAACCAATTACACCCCCACCACCACTCATGTCCACATTTATACAGAGTAAAGCAAGGTGCATCTAAAAGTAGAAATGGAAATTTAGCGAGATGGCACATAAGTTGATCATGGGAAAGCTTCTCTCTGGGCTCGTAAAATGTCTCAACATTTTGTTTTGTTTTGACCCAAAGTTCAAAGCTGACATTTTTTTTTCTGTTGACTTTGACTCATAAAAATTGTTTATAGTTTTTTTTTCCCCAACAAGTGATTTTTTTTTTGTTGTATAATCATACATCAAGTGTGAATGAAAGCTGCATTAATCCAACCTCTATGCTTGAATTGCTTTACTCCTTTATTCTTTACGTCTGTATTGGAACTGATTTACTAACAGCTGTTGCCACTCATTCCTTGCTTTTTGCTGGTGCTGTTTTGCAGCGCTGTACCTCAAACCTTTCCTCTGTTTCTTCTCTGTTTTGCAGCAGGTGGCAGCTCAGCTGAAGGTAGAGCCTTCTCCCTCCTCCTCCTCCTCTCCTCCCTTCTTCTCTCAGGACTCTGTGTTGTAGAGACCCTGTAATTTAGAAACTTCCCATCCATTCATCTCCTCTCACCCTCAACCCTTCCATTTTTTCCCCTCACACATACATACACCCACAAACACACACACACACACACACATCTTCCTCTGCTGTACTGTAACCTTGTATATTTGCGCTCTTGCTACCAAACACTGTGGATATTGTATATTGTTATTCTTCTTCTCTTGACACTTTTGTATGATGTCTGTCCTATATTTTGTGGATGCTTCTAAGTTTTTTTGTGGCCCCTTTGGGGACAATAAAGAATTTTATTCTATTCTATTCCTCCCATTACTTTCTTTGTTTCTTGACTGTGTCTTTTTGGTCATTCCTTCCAACTGCCTTCTTATTTCCTGCTTTTGTGCTTTCAACATTTCCACTTGTTGGATGCTCTGTACAGTAGATAGTGACGTTTCCTTTTTGCCGATGCACTCAGTGCTGTGTGTTTTGGTTGCTTTGCTATGCTGTGGGACTGAGAAACTTTCTTTCTTTCAAAGTGCTGCTCTCTGGAAACCCTGTGCTAAAGTCAGGTCTGTATGGCTAACCCTACTGACATGTCATGTATATGGTGTTTGTCTAGAACTATAAGTTTCTGTGTGCGTATTGATGTCTGTGTGCACACGCTGTATTTGTGTTTACAAGAGTGATGCATTTGTGTCTCCATAGCTGACTTGTTTTACTGTGGTTGAGAGGACAGGCGTTTTAAGAGATGGATTTTGTCAAATAGGACAAATGAAAGTTTGTTTTGCATTTTTCACACAGTTCAGTATAAAGATTAACAGTTATCTTGAAGACATTTATGCTGCGGTCCAGTTGTCCTCAGAGGTCGTAGTTTCAAGTCGAGAAGTCGGTGCAACCAGACCGTACCTGAGCAGCCCGCGCTAGCGTTACGTCATCATTTCCACATGGCTGCCTCGCGAATTAAACTTTTTACTTTTAATGTCTTTTAGCAGTTCTGTGTTGTTAATTTTACATTAAGTCAGACATACATGTAGTGCTTTATAGTGATTATTAAAAGTTATGTTTCAACACTGTTTGTACACTGAAAATACCTTGTAGATCACTATTAATCTAAGTGTTATTGTTGCAAAGCAAATAAATAGAAACACTTTTTCGACGTTTGAAACTGGAACGCTTTCAGTTCGGATCTGTCGTCAGTCCGGCTTCAGGATTTTGAGTTCCGATACAACTGGAACACAGCATTATTTCATTTTTAACGATAGCAAAAAAAGAAGAGGAGGATTTCAAGACTGTTTTGAAAAACACTCGATTAGCTACCAAAATAATAACTTTTAATTAAGTTAATAATAACTTTTTCAGTACTGGTAATAAATATCTACACACCAGGGGTATTCAACTAAATTGCTCAGGAGGCCACAATTACCTGTACTCAAAGCCAGCAGCTCAAGGGGCAGACACCCTCAGAGGGGTGGGTGTTGACCATTAATTGTATAGTGTGTAACAGAAAAATTATTATTATATTTGACCTTACAAATTTGTTTATTTTGTTGCATTAAATCATACATTTGCTTAAATTTACAATTAATTTAAAATCTATTTTTATATGAAATTAAGTAATAAAAATAAATACATTTTTCAAAATATGGTATTTTTTTGGGGGGGGGGTGTGTCACCCACCGTCTAGATGTGGCCCGCGGCCCACCAGTTAAATAGCCCTGCTATCTGTTTTAATTTGAAAGAAAAAAAATACATTTTTATAAATAATTTCCTTTCTTTTTTTCTTTTTTGATAGATTTTAGTGAATTTTTTTTAACCATTGTAATTGCTTGCCTTGTTTTTAGACCTTTGTAGCCCAATGAGATCACAAGATGAAAGGGCACTCTAAATAAAATGCATTATTGTTATTATTATTATTATTAGTTTACAAAATAAAAAATGAAATAAAAAAATGTGCTGAATCTCAGTATTGATGTTTGACAGTAAAGTTATTTTAAAGTAGTTTGCTTTGATAGATATTGATTAGATGTCAAATTTGCAAATCCACAGGTGACAAAATAAATCAATGCTGAAAAGTTTGTTATGCAATGTATTAAAGCAGTGTTTGGGAAATGTTTGCATCCCAAATGATATTGATAACTTGTTGCTTTGATGACTAAAATTAGGAAAAAGGATCCAAATATAATACCTAAAATGATTTTGGATTAGTAAGATTTGATTCAATTCACGATGGCCAAACTGGATTTTGTTTCAAAATAAAGATTCTGAAGATGTTTCAGATGTCTGAATAAAATAATTTGTGACAAAAAAGAAAGCTAAAAAGTTTCTAGTTTCTTTGCTTAGGTTCTATGGTGTTTAGCAAACTACCACAGAACATAATACATTTCTTACAATCCACTAAAGCCATAAGCAGAAATTTTCTTGGAGTGTTGTCTTTGCTGCGAGGTTTCCAGGCAACCAGATGAGATGCCAGGAAGTCAGAGCTTTAAGCCAAGAAACAGTCCATCATCCCACCCTCTCTAAGGCCACTCAGAAAGAGAAAATATGTTCAATAATTTATCAAGAGAACTACAGAAAAGTCTGGTCACTTTAACAACTCTCTTTGTTTTTCACTATGAGAGTATGAAGCCATTTTAGGAAAACTTATTTAGCATGGTGTCCTCACATCTATGGTAATACAAGTGTAGATGGAATGGTGAGTATATGTTAGTCTTGTTTTCTGAATCTGTCTCTGTTACCTGTGAGGAAACAGGCCCTCCTATTGGGTCCCATCACATTTCAGTCATTGCATTCAGAAATTAGACTAATCCCACATCCCAATCCCCACCCCTTATTATCTCTACCCCCCTACCCTCCCACCCATCTATCTATTAATTATTTTCACCTGAATCACATTTATTCCATCCTTTTCCTTTTAATCCACCTCCAATTAAATCATTCCTCCTCCTCCTTTTTTCCACCTCACAAATCAAACACTCCTCGTGGTGCTTCTCTCCCATTTGTGACCCCCCCCCAAAAAAAAAATCTTCTCATTCCATTCCCTTCCATCCTCCTTCACTTTGATCAAATCTCCATTCCTCCCTACGTTGATATCCTTCCTCCCTGACTGTCCCACCAACCCTCCCCTCCTCTCCATCCTCCCCTCCATGTTTTCCCTCCGTTGCGGTGATGTAGCTGACAAGCAGCAGGGAGGCTCCACCGGGGTGGTGATAGCCGTGGTGGTGTGTGTTCTGCTGCTCCTGATGCTGGTGGCCCTCATCTATTTCCTGAGTAAGAAAACCAAGCTACCCTGCAGCAAGAAGGACCAGAAGGAAGTGTGAGTAAAGGGGGAGGAGGAATAAATGAGCAAAATGACGGAAGTACGTATCTGATGTGTTTTTGTTTTTTGTTTTCCAGACACAAAGGAGAGGTGAACAACGAAATTGTGGTGGAAATGAAGACAGAAAAGCCCAATGAGCAGGACGGACTTCTTAAAAACCCATCCAAAGACCAGGTTAGAACTATAAGAGGTCAAGGGTCATTGATACAAAATATCTTTTAATGGTTTTAATGGTTAATAGCAAGCATGGTGAAAACCAGCCCCTTGTTCTTCGCTTTGCTTCGTACAGAGGGTCTGGACTCTCTGCTATTGCGAAAGGATTGCTTGCTGGAGGCGTCGACTCTGTTGAAGTTTAAAATGATTGAATCTGGTTTACCTAATCGCTAACGTTTGGCTGTGACATATTAAGTGTGCCAGCTCAAACGTGAAGGAAGCTAAGCTAAGAAGCTAACCGGAAATTGTGTGCGCTATAAACAACCATCCTCTACTGGGAAGAGAGAATTAACGAGCCGAACATGATGGCTTTAAATGAGAGCTGCAGGCTTTGTGAGACAAATTTTATTTAATTTGGAAGCCATGTCAACACAGACTGAATGGCTTCATTCACTTCTTCAGCTGCCATTGCTAAACTAAAGGCAGACTAAAACAGCACAGAAAATCGACGTCATCGTTCACAACTCCTCCTTCTGTTTGCTCAATGAATTTCAATTGAAATTCTACTGGAGGAATCCTTCTCTATGGGAGAAAGCCCAGATGGAGCAGTGAAGGGAAACTAGAATTCAGCAGAACTGTGTAGGAAGGCAATGACCAAGCTAATGGTGAGCTGAAGTTCATCCGGTTATCAATAAGGGTTCATTTTCTAATTTAAATAGTTTAAAACTGGATTTGTGGATTCTGCATTTAGAAATTCTCCTCAGAACAACAGTTTGGTGTGAACAAGTCCAAGAAACCTCAGTCTGACCATTGGTCTAAATTCAGTTGTAGTTTAAAGACAGCAGGTTAAAGAATTTGGTTTCCTCAGCTGAAATGAATCTTTTCATCTGACAGATGAAAGAAAGAGAAATATGAAACACTTCACCATTAATTTTACTGTAGTGACATCTGCTGTATTTAAGTTGGGTTTAAAAGTAAGTTTCAAAGTGGTTCTTATTTTATGTGAATCACTGACAGGAAGTTGAATGACATTTTAGGAAATATAAAGAGTCTTCCTCGCCAAATGCTATGTGACTTTGCTGGTAATCATAAACTGTCCTCTAAAGGTAACAGCATGTTGCATGTTTAAATTGAGAATTTGTACAATGTTTTGACTTTTTTCTTGTTTGATGTCATGATTCAGAAGAGTTGCCTAAGGGAATTGAATCATTGAGTCATTTAGCAGCTGCTTTTTGTCCAAAGCAACTCAGAAGTGAGAAACAGAACTCAGGCTTCAGGGCAGTAAAGCACAAAAATACGAAGTACTATAGCAATACAGGTGAAGTAGTACAGACGCCCATTAGAATATAAGATCAGGTTAGGTGTATTAACTTATTAAGCTTGTTTTTAGAGATGATTTTTAAGGAGATTGGTTTCAAGAAGAATCGTGACCCTCTGGCGCATGGTGGCCACTACAGTAGGCAGCTATTTAAAAGTCATTTACCACCAATTTACACTAGATGCGGTTCTGCTCCGCTCTGCAACAAACCATTATAATTAATGAGAGTATTTACACTGGCGGAGCAGGGCAGCGGTGTTGGACAACGATCCGCCATAATTAGATTTGATCCTATTTTTGCCACCAGAGCTGCTTCGGAGTTGATCTACAAAGATCACATCGCACCAACAGGAAGTAGGAACAAGCACAACATCTATATTTTCAAAATAATTCACAAAAGGCAGACTAATTTTGTCAAAATCCTAGCTATATTAATAAATATATGGGTATATTTGTACACAAATGCTGTCAAAATGTATAACTCTGTTTGGGAAGCAGATGGCAACATGTAGCGTGCAGCATATTTATACACACATGATACTTGTGGATTTTATTTTGAAATCGGAAGTTTCAAGAAGACAACAGCAATGCAGTTTCAACTGTGTTTGGAATCTGTTTTCCACAGAATTAATTATTTTGCTCTGACTTCCACATTTATCACTGTATTTATCGCACAACCTCGCATTTCCTGCACCCGCTTCTCAGACCTCTGTGCTTGGCAGCAGAGCGGAGCAGACGCTGTATAAATTGGGGTGCAAACGAACTGCAGCGAACTTTGCACCGCAGCAGAGCGGAGCAGAACCGCATCTAGTGTAAATGATAAAAAAATGCATATCAGCTGCTTGACTGCTCTGTACTGCTTCACTCCACTGAGGTTTATTCTGTGGTCAGTTGTTGTAACTGCATGAGAATTTTCTCTGAATCCAAGATGGCTGACAGACAGCCACACCTGTTGACTACCACAGGTATATCCTCTCAGTCCTTCAATTCCAGAAAAAAACGGTTGGAAAAAATATGACGATAAACAGAAACATAGAAGTTGTCATATTCTTTTATTTTATTAAAATATATGTTTAAATAAGCAATAAATTGCAGTTAATATTGTGTTTATAGAAATGGGCAGATAGTGCATACTTTAGTATTTTCGATGTTCCAGTTCACCAAATATTGTTAGCAAGAGACAAATCTGGACCTCAAGAGGACCAGTACCTAAAGAACCACATTGTTGTATGCACGGCTGTGTTTTGTGGTTTAAACAAGGTTTCTTGTGAGATTTGTTTCTGTTAAAAGCATAAATATTGATGCGGTAATGCATTGTCTTTTTATTCAAACCATTCAGAAGTTTGTCTGTCAAACTTTTCCACATATTTCTGAGCAAAGTCATCCAAAAATGAAGTAAACATGAATGAAAAGATATAGAGGAAACCTGTTGATAAAGTTAACGGTACCTCAGTTTGCTTTCAACTTTTTGTGAACCATAAATAAATAAAAAAAATGTTTCATTTTTAAAGAAAATGTGAGAAGTGACACAGTTATCTTGCTGGTTTATTGTAGGTTATTTTTATTCCCTGATATTAAAGCTTCATCTTGCTATAATAACATTTGTGTGTCCTTGTGTCTTTTCTCAGTGATGAAACCGGATGATGAAAATAACTCAGAGGGATGAAGGGAAGAGGATGACAGTTATGAAGACAACAGGGCTTTTTTTATTTTTACAGAAGACTGAAGGGGGCAATAAGAGGTGGTGTTGGGGAGTGGGTTTCTGTCGGTGACTTTTAAAATACACTTTGCTTTGTTACACCTGGATTTGACAAACTGGGTGTTTTGTTTTTTTTTGTTTAATAAAGTAAGTTTCTGCAGGTTTGAAATGTAAAATGAAAAATGCAGCATCACTGGATAAAACAATCACTTTTTCTTTTCTTTTTTTTCTTATCAATCACATATTTGGTAGACTCCTTTGCAGAATAGATCCATAAACATCAACAAAAAATAAACACTGTTTTTGTATCCAATGCAACAATAACCAATGATTTTTTTTTTTTTTTTAGTTTTGTACCTTAATCTAAGTTTTACACTGAAGAGCGTTTCTGTTTTGGAGTCTACTCAAATTTCTTTTACTGCTGGTGATTTTTGGGAAAACAATATTTCAGGCTATATTTATTTCACCTCAAAAGAAAAAGGAAAAAAAAAGCTTACTAAATGTAATCACTCAAGCTCACTGTTTGGTTGTAAATTATTTGCTCAACAAGCTCTATCGCTGCTTTTTTTTTTAAATGTTTTTTTTTATAATGTTTTTCATCTCCATGATTAGTTTGCAGCTAAATCAAACCAAGTATTTCAAATCAGATTTCCTGTCTGTAGAATCACTCGTTTTTATGAAATTCAGTTCAAACGCCACCAAATTAGAAAACGTTTAAGTTGTAAAAAATTTTTATGCCATTTCTACCACAAATGTATGATGTATTTTATGTTTTTGCTCTTCTGTTGTGTGTAAATTCAATTACTGTTTTTTTTTGTTTTTTTTTTGTGAACCTAGAGGAGCTCTGTGATTGTGTGTACAAAGCTGCTACCATTTCTTACAGTTGCAGCTTTATAGTTTTCACTCTGGGCTGAAACCTGGAATAACACTGAAAAGTAACAAAAGCAGGTTCATATCACCAGTTTTTATTCTACATTTGTAAATATTTGGGGAGAGTTTCAACAAGCACTCTTTGTTGGTGTTTTCCAACAAAATATGACTTTTTTTGGGGGGTCTGCAAGGTTGTGGTCACAGATTCACCAGTTAGAAATAAATACAGAGGTTCACTCTGGTTTGAAACAAACAGGAAATGAAAGATGTGGGAGATGTTGCAGTAGTATGTAAGGTACTTTTGTACTTTTTTTTTTTTCTTCTCCTCAAATGAAAGATTTTGATTGTCTTTTTCTGTGGTTAGGCACGTAATTCATGTTTTTTTTTTCTGTTTTTTTTCAATTTCTTTCCTGCACTGTCAGCAGGCCAAAAACAGGTAGGTTTGCAGGTCGTCGTATTTTGTTGAACACTGGAACCAATGACCTTAATGTCTTTCTTTGTTAAAAAAAGTCAGCTCGAACCACTTTCTGCAACTGCAAGACTTGTGTGTTTTGAATGTTTGTCTGCTGAACTTGCTGTAAACATTGCTGATTGTTAGCAGACCAGTGACAGGTGAAAATCAATGATTAAACTTTGAAAACTGTTTTTTTTTTCTGTTTGCATAAGAATGCTGTGGCTTCAAAACAGTCTTTTCTAAAGGGGATTCAGAATTTTAGAACTACTGAGTTTTCTTTTTCCACTCTCCATGCAGAAAATATGTTTTTTATATTCAGTTAGATTTTTTTATAAAACATTCAGTGCTTTGCTTTTTTATTGTATGCTGTATATTTTTGCGCTACACTGTTTGTGATCTATGTGGTGTGTTGATGTATCTTTTTTTTTCCTTCTTCCAACTGTTTAGAATTTATAATGAAAAACCTCAAGAAAGTCAATTCTCACCCCATTACTCTGTGTTTTTATTTCTCTTTCTATCGGTCAGCTTTTCAAAGCTCTTGTCTTGGATTTGGATTGATTCCAGTTGCTGTTTTCTCATTATAACAACTAAAACGACAAAAAAAAAATCACATTAAAATTCACTAAATGTGAGCTGAAACCCACATCACTGATTGTCATCTCTAAAGTGTCCTCTCATGCCAAAAATCAAATTGCTTTTGATGTAAATCATCTGAGTGATTTTTTTCTTTCTTTTACTTCCTAGAGATGATATCCAAATTGATTTTCATCATGCACCAAATTTTAATATCCTTGATTTAACAACATTATGCAAATTTTACCCACTTTGACTCATCTTGTGATTTGTTCTGGCAGAACGAGTAAATGGAAACGAAGCCCACATTTCTGCATCAGAGATGTATTTATGGATTTTCTCACAGCTGATTTTATGATGCGAGGTTCTGTCATCTTGCTGTTATTTTGGAAAATTAGTTCCATCAATCATCAGCAAATTGCTCTGTTGCTTTGTGCACAGATCAGTAAGAGTTTGCTAGATGATTCTTGATGATCACATCTTTCTGTCAGAACCAGGAGGTAATTATCAGACAAAGATGAACGAAATCCCTTAAATTTCTGAACTGGTGCATCATTCTCGTCCTGTAACATTACGTAACAGCATGCTCTAACCTTGCACCATAGCTTGGAAGGTTACACCAACACCATATGCAGTCTCTTTGGTTACAGGCAGCACGTCTACTTCGCTGCTGGTTTTCTATTAGCAAATGAAAAGTCTCCCTTTGATATGACCCGGTCAAATCGATCTGTGCTGCGAATATAAAGCAGTGAAGATGGAAGTGAGTTGTGTTAAAGTGGGTGGCTACAAGGCGTGTACTGAAAAGTGACTGTGTCCTGTCCTGCTGATGTAATGCTGGTGGGATTAATGCTGCTGCTTCAGGGGCTTCTCACTATAATACTGGAAAAGGACCTTTTTATTTAACCTCTTGAGACTTTTTATTTGTTTTGCATTTTTAAAGTCCCCAGTCTATTTGAATTTGAATAGACAATAGAATTTTCTTTTTTAAATGTTTAAGTGGAAATGGAAATCAAATAAAATGTAAAAATGTAAAAGCAAGATAACTTAAAGGAGACACATCATGCTTTATAAAGGAACTGCAATACTTTGATCTGAATTCCTCCTTATTGTAACTCCACAAGCCCCTCTTTCACCACTTTTCTGAGGTGTGTCTCAGATCAACTTGTTTTGACGTTGTTCCTTTAAATGCAAACAAGGAGCTTTACACCCCGCCCCCTTCGGCTTCCAGAGCAGTCCATTCTAGTTTATGACTATATGGCCGCACAGAAATGTTTTATTAACTAAAATATGTCAACAACAGAAGACTTGTCCATCCAGACTTACATGTCAGAGCCAGAGGAGCATGAAGACCACCAAAATGTATTTGGTAAGTTCAAACTGTATTTGGCAATTCCATCACAAACACTGTCACAAAATGGTTTAGAAAATAGAGAAAACTAAATGGTTTGAAAAATACGACCTAAACATATCTTAATAGTAATGGGAGAAATGAAATAAAAATGTCTGCACCCCTAGACTCCAAGTACCCAACAAAATGCATTTAATGGCTAAAAGAATTGAGTTTTCATGACATGTCTCCTTTAATGAGGACAGCAAAATATATGCTTAATATATATGTTTTATTGCAAGTTTATGTTCTTGTGTCTATGTGTTGTAACCAAGTCTCTGTGTTTTTATATGCTGCCAGTCTTGGCCAGGTCTCTTTTGTAAAAGAGATCTTTTGATCTTAATAGGATAAATTCAGATAAATAAAGGTTATTATACATTATATATATATATATAATGCCTGTGTCCCCATATGTGGACAGATATCAAGAGGTTTAGGTAGAGTACAGAGGTTACAGTAGTTGAGGAAAAACTAATTAAGAAATTTCACAACAGTTCATGCAAATGCAGTTTTATAAACCTGCACATCGAAAGCAATTTCACCTCACATCATCATTACAGCGGAAATGTTAAAATATTCTTGCAGGAAGTGTTCCCAGCTGCGCAGAAAAGAATACAGCTAATTGCTATTGCTGTTTGCACTCGCAAATAACAATGTATTATGAAGCTGACAGCAATGTAAATAACTTAGGAATGGAAATAACAGCTAAGATATATATTTTTTGATATAAAGTTGTTTTAAGACTGCAGCAATCTAGTTCAGTCTGAGCCTCTTTCAACTGTTAGCTCATCTGTCTGGTCAGAATCAAACTATTTCAGCAAACTGCTATCCTTCAAGGAGCTATCTACAACAGGTAAGATATTATATGTTCATAACTTTTTTTTTTTCACAAAACCACACTTTAAAAGATCAAAACAGTTTCTTTAGGGGTTGGCAATATGATTGAATAATTGTTTTAAAAATTACCATAACCCAGGCTTAATGTGTTAAAAATATGTGAATGTTTTGGTGTTTCTCTCTGTGAGTGAGAGATCTCTTTATACTTTGTTTTACAAAGACTGAAAGGATCAGCGCATTTCAGTTTTACTAACAATGAAAAGGATTACTGTCATTCTTCTTAAAAGTTCTTTCCTCTTTCTCTCCTCCTCATCCTCTTCTCTCCCCACTGGGAGTCTTCCTGTTCCCTTCACTGGGTTTAGTTACAGTTGCTTTAAACTGATTTAGCCACTTTGTGTCAACCTACTGAAGAATGACAGTCTCTGTTTATCCCTTCTTCCTCCTCGGCCTGCATCTGATGGTCACCCAGTAGCTCTTGGCTCGGCCTCAGCTCAGTGTACACACACAAATAAAAGGAGCTGAACTACCATTTATGTGCAGCGTGGTGGAGATGGGTCCAGGCTGAAAATGTCCCCTGGGGGAAATCTGTGCTCCATCATCCAGCAGCACAGCCAAACCCAAGGGAAACTAAAGATCAGCATGTTTGTAATATTAAGGGACTAGTTACATCAGAGTAAGAATATTAGAAATAAACTGACTAAAGGTCATCAATCTAAAAAGAGACGGAGAAATTTTAAGTGCAAGAAGGATTACCTGTCGGGAAACGATGAAACGGAAATAGTGTTTAATATTTGTTAATGTGTCATAAATCTGCATAACACAAACACAGGCTGTGGAGGAAAGGAAGAGGGAGGATAGGTAAGAAAATGGGGAGGTGTAGAGCAGAGAGCTGAATGTAGATAAAGAATGGATGAGCATGCGATGAATGTGTTTATCTGCTTCATTCTTCAGGTTTAATATCCTGTGTGGTATGAATGTGCTTTGCTGCTTGGATGTGATTATAGAACAGAGCATGGATGTGTGTGTGTGTGTGTGTGTGTATATGTGTGTGTTTCAGATATCTGTCTCACAGGGAGGAAGATTTGTTATATTGATTGTATTGGTGAGCTTGCTATTAAGCCAAGCAGCAGCTGATCTCCTGCTGCCTCAGTAAGTGTGTGAGTGTGTATCACTCAGGAGTGCCAGGCCACCTGAGGGATGTTCACTTATTACGGCACAGCTGGGTGGGCTTTAATTTTAATTGGCTATGTTAATTTGTGTCTGAAGGAATGAGACACAAACAATGATGAGGGAGGTGAGTCTTCAGCAGCACTTAAAAAAAAAAGTGAAAATAAGTATTTATTATTATGTATGAAACTCAAACTCCCTTTGGGTCCATCCAAATAGCTGTAATGTTGTGGTTTATGAGTCCATTTCTAAGGGTTGAAAGTCACATAATTTTTAGCGGCAGGCTGAGGCCAACTTTAAGTTTCCATTACAGTATTAAAACCACAGAGTCAGAGTTATATTTGCTCCAAAATATTTACAAAATTGTTCAAAGTGCACACACAAAAATGCATCTTAAGAACAGGAAGCATTCTTTCCAAATTAGGAAAGAAGAGCAACAAAAAGCCTTAATGCGCTGAGGGAGAACTCGCAAACTCGATACAGAAAGACTCCATTGGAAATTGACATGACGCAACCTGTCAATCAATCCAGTGTCTGCAACTGACCAATCAGGGATGGTAATTTGTCCTGAAGTGAACTGCTCCTTACCTGAAGGAACTGAACCCCCTGTTCCTCCCACAAATTTGTTAATTGTTACGAACACTTAGGTGAAAAATAACCAAACAAAATGTTAAATGTTGTCAGTTCCAACATTCGTTACTCAGATTCTTTAGAGTGAATACAGTTTATTCCATTTCCAAAACCTAAACGTATTCTGGAAAATTATAAAATATGTGTCCGACCTCATAAGCAGCTGAAAATAGTGTAACTATGTTCTTCTGCACGAAACTGCAGGTAAATCTCTATTTTTTTTTGTTGTCATAATTACAGTGTAAACTTAATGGTTACATCAAAGACTAGTTGTGCTTGATTTTGTTTGTAGAAATAAGTTGTTGTTCAAGCTTGTTTATGCACTATAAAGCGCTCACCTGCTTTTTTGAGTGCAAAATGCGTCCGACAGATTTTTCACTCGCAGCAACGTGACTTTATGCCCTTCATCATTCATCCTCCGGCTGTGAAACACTTGGACTTTAACATAGATTACTCTGTGGTTTACCACAAAAAAAAAAACTCACAGACCTGATGTACGACTCATTTGTTGGAAGCTGACTTTACCTGGGTTTCACTTCCACATGGGTGGAGCTATTTTATCGTGAGCGTCACGTCAATTTAATCCCTGAACCTTCTTGCCATGAGAACATCTTATTCAGGGTTGCTTGTAATTTTTTTCATACATGTGATGGTGGGTTTACGCTGAACATTTAAGGAAGGAGGAACCCAGAGTATCAGCACAGGGAGAACATGCGAACAAACAAAAGAAAGGCCAAAATCCAAACTACTTACTTTGAGGAAACAGCACTAACAGCTAAAACCACCCTTTTTCGGTCGAAAGCAAAATCTCAAAGCAAACACTATCTGATGTTTAAAAGACTGAACTAAAGATAAAAGGAGAATGGTTGCTTGAGTAGGTAAATGATTCTGAGCACGTCTCAAAACCTACAGTGGAGTACCTTAAGAGGTGTAGGTTGAAAGTGTTTTTATGGAGTTTAAAAAAACCAGACGTGAACATCATTGAGAATCTGATGTGTGGACTTACTTCTTAAGAGCAGGGCTGGAAAGAAGGTTTATAACTCACATAGAATAAAGAAGAATAGGCATTAATTCCCAAACCCTTTTTTGTTGTTGTTATACTTCTTAAAAGTAGGGTGGCTAAACTTTATTTCATTCAGAGTTGATATCTGAGCTGGTAAAAGATGCTAATGATATTTTAAACCTAATGCCTCATGGATTTAAAGTCATCACTTTGTCACTAAGCGGCTCATTCTGTTGGACGTTTTGACACATTACCAGATGTTGCAAGGCTTTCAAGAGACAAAACATTTAATCAGTTTGTCCCCATAAACATCTTTAGGTAATCAGCTGTTGTGAAATGCTGTTAAGAAATTTGCTTGCCTCCAAAATGATGTTAGAATATGCTAAAACAGCAGTAAGGTTTCTCACATAGTCACACACACGCACACACTTCATTGGATTTAAAGCACTGCCAAAAGCTAAAAGAGTTCCCTGGGGACTAGTAGAGAGAAAGTAAGAGAATAGATCAGAGAAGAAAGTTTCTGGTAAAAGAAGAGGAATGAAGGAGAAAAAAAACCCTGGAGAACTGAGAAGCAGCTGTTGAGAGTAGCTCTGCTGAGAACATCTATACAGGCTCCAGGCTCCTCCAAATGGCTGACATTATAGAGTAGCGGCTGTCTGAAAAAAAAAAGAAGAAAAACCCCCCCCACAAACTTCCACAGTTGTGTCTGTTGATTATCTACACTTAAAACACATTATCCACACTTGAAAGCCAAAGTAACGTATTGCTCTTGTCTTGAGTGTGTATGTACTTGTGTGTGATAAATCCAGATAAGTGAAATGGCAAACATACCTGGAAGCATGTTGAGTGCTGTAACATAATGAGAGGGTATAGCACATTCTTTGCACTTGACCTTGTTGCCCAACTCTTGTCAGAAAATGCACTTTAAAATAAAACCAGCGCCTGAGGCCAGACACACACACAGGTGCCAGGAAAAACAAATTTACATCCTTCAGTGAAGCCTGCTCGAATCACTCCTACTCCTATATGGTTTTTCTTTTTTCTTTTGCATGTCTTGTATTTTCTCTGTGTTCCCTTGTGTGTTGTAACTGGAATAGCAGTGCTTGTTGAAGCAACTCAGGACATCCCAAGAGTACGTCTGATAATTAGTATCTTATGCTCCAATGATTTACTAATGAAGCTTTGACATTGTCTCCAACCCTGTCCTGTTTTCCTCAGGTATTCACTCTCATCACTAGTTACAGAACATTTCTATGGTGTTTTACTTGTTTTGTTAAAGAGCAACTACAAGTCTTTTGAAGTGAAGTTCTGTGGAAAAGTTCTGAATAATTGATATTGTTAATGATGATTGAATGATCTCAGTTTAGAGAGATAAAGTTTTTTCTAACCAGATTGATGAGCTGATTGCAAACCCTACTGTGGCCAAGGCCAAAACTAATATTTATCAGATTGTTTTGGAAATCCTTAACCCGAATCAGTTTCACATTTCATGGTTATTTTGGCATTAACATTATGATTTTCTTGACAGAAGGGCCTCATGCTGCACTGGAAGTGCTACAGCTAGTTATTGCAGCTATTTGTGCTTCTGAGTAAATAACCATTTAACGGGGACATATTACACAAAATCTACTTTACTAGCCATTAAATTCATTTTGTTGTGTACTTGGAGTGCAGAAAATTTCTAATTTAGTTTTTCCCAATGCTGCGTAGATATCTTTATGTACTGTTTGGGTTATATTTTTCAACTTGTTCAGTTTTCTCTATTTTGTATGACGTTTTCTAAACTACTACCTCAGTATTTGCGAGGGAACTGCCAAATAAGGTCTGGACTTACCAACTATAATTTTGTTGTCTGCATTCTCCTTTGGCTCTGAATCAGACTCTGGCTCCAACATGTAAGACTAGATGGACAAGTCGACATATTTTTATTCCTTTGTAAACAAAACGTTTCTGCGCAGCTATATAGTCGTAAACCCCTCTATCAAACGCATGTCTGGAAGCTGGAGGGTGTGAAGGGCCTTGTTTGTATTTAAAGAGACAGCCTCAAAACGAGTTGATCTGAGACAGAGCTCAGAAAAGGGGTGAAAGGGGGGCTTGTGGAGTTACAATAAGGAGGAATTCAGATCAAAGCATTACAGTTCTACTTTAAATAGACCCCAACTGAGTGATTTAAATATGAAAAAGAAGTATTTAAAAGCATGATATGTCTCCTTTAAAGTGACATTGTTAGTGATGTAAAGGTTTAAAAATGAATGTTTCTGGTGAAACCTTTAAGATTGGAGTTGTTTTAAGAAGGCGATAGGCCTCATTGGCATTGGGCCCACTCAGACTGGCCTTTAGCTGCTCTATCCAGTTCGAATTAAACTATGTATTCAAACTGAAGTTGATCAAAAATGACTGAAAAAAGATAAAAAATAATAGCTGCTTACAATTGATTTTTTTAAATAACACTTTAAACAATGAAAACTTATGAAGATACCCTTTGCCTCTCATTTTAACTATTTTAATTTTCTACTTTTTCACCCCATCCTTTTTATCAGCTTCAGTGGTAAACTTATCATACCTATATACAAAAAAATAAAAATAAAATAATAATTAAAAAAACATTCTAGTAATAATTATTACAAGTCCAGAGGGAGTTCATGCTGTGCTTTAATAGAAAATATGTGCCTTTGGTCACTCACTACTTCAGTGGCAGTTGTGTAACTTGCAACCTTTTCCTCCATGGGCTGTTTTCTTGTAAGTAAAGAGGCCTGGTTTTTCTCTCATCTGGATCCTTATCAGCTTATCAGGCCTGTTCACTTTATTTGATGCTGGATCAGAGAACATATTGCTCTCTCCCTCCCTCTCTCTCTCTCTCTCTCTCTCTCTCTCTCACACACACACACACACACGCACGGTCTAGTACAGCTATCTTTATGGGGACCTTGCATTGACTTCCATTATTTTTTA
>JARVJO010000305.1:7840464-7880129 GCA_031762555.1 Cynodonichthys magdalenae
GGGGTTGATGGAGGCAACTAGAGCAGAAACAGAGACATCCATCAGCATTAGTTTCTCTGGTTTGGGCTCACCAGGCAGTTATCTGTGTTTGCTTGACCAGTGCAGACCATGACGCCCCAGTACAGAATCGGAGGGAAATGGTTCAGGCAAGTCAGATCATCCACAACAGGCGCGGTGATACACTTCAGACGTGGAGAGGGCTCGTCTGTTTTAAAGAACAAATGCTTCCAATTGCAATCATTTGGCAAACAGCTCTTCCTTTAGACAGCAGAGTTCACAAATTATATGGAGCGTAAAAATGTAATTCTGGTGTAAATAATATTTTCAAGGTCTACCTCTTTTAATTAGTTCTGATCACTAACGAGACATTTTGGCAGATAATTAAAAACTGATTAAAAAGGTCACAATTTAAAAAGACGGTTTATGCTTTGTTAGAGCTGACATGACCAGAATATGAATAAGCTTTAGAGAGAGGAAAGTGCTGATGAGGCTAACATTAACCTTATTAGTGATCAAAGTATAAAAAAATGTTAACTCTACAAGTCTAAATCACATCCCATGGAAGTGCTGCTATTAAGTCTTATAATCACAATAATGGTTTTCCTTTTTTTTAAATCCATCAAAAACAGGTTTATAATTGGCGGGCCAGACAGAAATCACCCATGGGCCAAATTTGGCCCTTGAGCCTTGAGTTTGACACATCTGCCTTAAAGTGTTAAATATTGCAGCTGTGAAGAACTCAAAACATAAAATTCCTGTGTAATACCTGTGGTGTAAAATCCTCAGTGCTTCCTTTGAATTTACTCACAGTGATTTGCGATGGTGGAGCCCCAGCCACTGATGGAGCAGGTGTCTCCAGGTTTCGGGCAGCGGGTGGGCAGAGGAATGGGTTGAACGTACTGGTTGAAGCGGGCAGGCTCAGCCAGACGCATCATGGTGAGGCTGTGTAAAGGTGAGCGGTAGGGGCTGTGAATGATTACATCAGCAATGGGGATGTGCTGCTCTGTGCCTTCCTCCACAGTTCTGTCATGTTCCCCGAGCGAGGCGATTGTATCGTAGGCTCTGCAAAAGACCAAGGAGAGAAATGTATCAAAGTCAGGGTGAACCAAGCCTTATGAATAAGAACTTTCATGCTTTAATCAGAGGTAAACAACAAGTTGATTAATTAGATTCAATTTTGTTGGAGCCTGAGATTATATATATAAAATCTGATAGGCAGTACAATAAAGTTGTTTAAGTAATAAAAGTAAAACAGCTGATGAAACTGTAAGGTAAAAATTACAATGTACTCAAGTTTTAATGCCTCTAGGACAATTTTGCAAATGTGCCAAAGAAACAAGCACAAACTGAAAATGTTGCAAGAGCAAAAATCTACACTGAAATATCCTAAAAGGGCACCGACCTGTTTTTACTACAGCAAAATGTGAGGAACCCAAAAGAAAAGTAATATTTTTTGACTCCATTTCTCAGGGGTTGCCACAGCAAACTTTATCAGTTGTTTTTTTACACTGGATGATGAGGACCCAAATTTAGTTAAAATGGTCGGGGGATTTGAAACGACAACCTCTCAATCACAGGTTTGGCTTGTCTACCCTCTGCGCCACCACACCTCCACACTTACTGGAGACCACAATCAAAGGAGGTCACTATCCACCACTTGTCAATGAGAGCTGCACTGCAGTGCCCCCCTCCTCCACTCAGCCTGACATGCCAGGGTCGTGAGTGAGGCTGGCACTCCTTTGAGTCTTCCAGGGGATATGCCCCTAAAAAAAAAACACACACAAACAAGAACAAACAGAAACTAGAAATGACTTCTTCTCATTTTACCTTTTTATTTGAAGATACTAAACACCCTACCTGCAAGTCCCAGCATGAGGGCCGGTATGAGAAGGTTCATCTTGTTCTGAAGAGTTTACAAGCTGATCAACATTGGTGTTTTATACCTGCCAGATTTGAGGGGCTCAGTGGGATGAATTGACTGCTTAATTATTACACAATGTCACTGTTTCCTGTCAGCTTTGATCTTCGCAATAACCTCATTAAATTATTAACTTTAGCCGAACATTTTTATTGTCTCCGGTTAGCAATTTGATGTGATGCAACTGATTTCCTGTAGCTTTTTGTTTGTTCCTGAGAACAAAGACTGCTCTTACTGTATTTACGTATGCAGCACATTTCCACAGTACATGTTCAAAACATGATGGTTTTCAGGTGCACTTTTATTAAGTAAGTCAGACTCAAGGAGATTTTATTAGCTGTAATAAACCTATTTATGGTGTGTCTGTCACAAGTGCATACTGAAATAGATCTTAGTGTTCTGAGCAAAGGTTAGTAGCCTTAAAACATTGCAAAATATTGCAAGTTCTAATGAACTTCCAGGTTGTCAAGTTATTGGCTACAAAAATAATTTATCCTAAAGGAAGCTCAGTATAACACATCTTGTCTGAAAGTGGGGCCAAAAAATAGAAATGTTTCTTTAAAGGTTATTCAAATTGTTGGAGAGTTGAATCGGCTCTGATGCAGAGTGTGGAAAGTTGTTTCCATGTTCAAATTTAAAATGTTTTTTTTGGCCCTTTTTGTTTGTTTTATTGTCCATTCTTTTGCTTTTCTGCTCCTTTGCCACACCTAATTAGTATTTATAAAGCCTGCTTCTAATATGTAATGTCTCCCACTGTGAAAAAAATAAAAATAAATAAAATACAGAGTTCTCTACAAGAGTTGGCTTGTTGAATGGGATTCTGAAAGAGAGAATGTTCCGTTCTGTTTTATTACAAGCTTTCAACATGAATTCAACATCCGTCAAAGCTTAAGCTGGTGGATGCTTGTTGACACAGAACAGCTGAAATAAAATCTGATGCCACATAGAGAATATATACATTCTTAGACAGATCAGAGCACATTTAAGATCCTGTACACGCATATATCTAACAGTTTCACATTACTTGTATGTATTATTTAGCAGCAGTGTTAAAAGTACAGCCCTTTAAACGCAATACTTTGTCCCTTGGCTCTGCTTTTAAACCATTGATTTAATGATACTTTAAAGCTGATTGATCTCCTTTATTAACTGCAGCTTCAGAAGCAGCTGCATGTTGTAGCTTTATAAATTAAAAATCACAACACTCCTGCCTCAGCACTTATCAGCCTAGACAAAACCAACCTCACAGTCTTTGTTGTTGACTCACGTGTCACTTTCTGTTTTGTGTCTTATTTCATCCATTATTAACTGTTACAGAAGCCTGTGCTCTGTTGCTGCCTCAGCTGGTAAAACGTCCTGCGTTGTGTTGCAGATTGTTACAGACATAAACACTTGATTCTCTGCATTAACTGGGATGAAAGACGACGCAGCTCAGACACAGGCAGGGAGAATGTCAAACACTGCAATCTCATCACATTAACTCTCTCCAGACATGTTCTTTGTACAAATATTTTATTTCAAGAGGTAACACATCTTTAAATGATTCTGTATGGTCAATTCATGTCAGTTGTGAGCAAACAAAATACCCCTAGGTGGTGGTATATTTTACAACTACTGGCATTGGTTATTTTTTCATCCGTTTTCCAGTTTGTTCTGGGAAGTTCTAGTATTAACGTGACTGATTGATGTATGGCTTTGGTGCGACGGCTCAAAGAGAAGCCCAGCATCTATAGTTTCTGCTGTTCCAGGTTCTGAGGCTCCATGTGGTGAGGTTTGAGTTAGTGTCAACTGATGTCGATGGCTTTCAGGTGAATGTTCTGTTGAAAAAGGTCTCTGAGGTATTTTTAAAGCAAGTTTTATTCTCTTATTGTAATATTGCTAGTGATGAAAAAAGTGGTAAATCTGGTCTTGTGCGATGCCAGCGTAGGTGCTCACAACTGTGCTAGTTTCAGTGTAAAGATTCCTGCAAACAGAACAGATGAGGGACAAAAAGCATTTTAATTGTACATTTTGATCTTTGTTACACTTTTTTTTTTTTAAACAAAGCTCTGTTTACAAGCCCTTACTTTGCTTTCTCCTCTAGATTCAGGCCTTTGATGCTCTCCACGTATCCACTGACGGTGTTGAGGGCGCTGTCATAGTATGACTTGACTGTGTCTGTGATCTTGGTCAGCGTGCCCTCCTCCTCCTCGGCCTGCCTCGGCACACGGAAGCTTTCAGCACCTGGAGGAAAAGAGGTAAGAAGTCATTTTAACAGCAAAATGGAGTAGGAATTGTTTTTTTTGTTGGGCTTATTCTAATTAATTTGGTGGTTCCTACGCTTCCTCTGTGCCATGGTTCTCCAAACAGCATTAGATTCTGTAAATGCATAAACAATGCTACAACAAATGTAAAGAATTTCAGATTTTGGAATGGTTTTTTTTCGCTTTTATTTACTATTCAATAATTATTACATCTGTTTAGCATAATTTTATTAAATAACCTTTTAAACACTACTATATTTCCATTGAAAAAAAACAACTTTTTAAAAAACTGCTAAGAAAAGATGAAATAAATCAAACCTTAAGTTCTTCTAAGTAACATTTCCATATATTATAAATTGTATCTTAAAACTGTATACAAAACTTATAAGATTTTGTCATTATGATTCAAAACATTTATTAAAACTATCATTATTTTCTTATCTTCCCTCCAGCTTTCTGAGGCCCCCTTAGCGCCCCCTGGCGGCCACCCAGGAGGCCACAGCCCCCACTTTGAAAAACATTTAGTTGATTCACTCAAATTTTTAACAAATGTAAAAATGTGTCTTACTTTTATACAACTCATCACTTTCATAATTATCCATCATTTGTGTTTTTAGAATCCACTCTTTAAACGTCATTCAAGATTCGACTTTAGAAACTAAATTACTTTATTGAAATAAATGGTTTTAAAAGACATATTAGTCTTTGTTCGTCTATTACTGTTCTGAAAGTGAATCTAAACAATCCCACTTGACTTCAGCTTAAAACAAAACCTGGAAGTGTACAAGCTTTCCCATTTTATTGTCGGTGACTTTAAAAAAGGTTCTCTTTTCATGAGAAATAATGTAATTTTTAGGAAGTTTTACTTACTGAGAGCAAGAAGTGCAACAAGCACAGTAAGGACCAGCAACTTATTCATGGTGCTTTTAAATCTGAGAGTGAAAAAAAAGAGCAAAGACATGCTTTAAAAGTTACTATTCACGCCACTAGGGTGAGACATTGTCATAGCGTTCACTCCAATGTCACTCATAGCTGCTGATTTATTTGTGTTATTAACAGTCCTTGCATACCCCCCCCCCCCATTCTTCCAACACAAAAACATTTTCCTCCCTAACATACTCACTGTCTTCACAAAAAAATTAAATGTTGTTTCTGAGTAATTGTCAAACCCCCACAAAGCATAAATGATTCTTCAACACTAGTATATTCTAAAACATTCATCAAATATTCTCAAAGTGTCAGTACTCACTGTATCCCCCTCCAGAACTGACTGGGAAAGAAGAGAGTCGGAGGCACCGCCGACCCGAGCTGTTTATATAGGAGAGTAAATGTGTTGACTTGTTGCTCTCCGAGCCAAAGTGCACTCTGTGGGAGATAAACCTGCACTGTTGTCTGATACTATATGTGTTTACTAGAGGTGTTACTTTAAATGTGTTTTATTATTTAGAAAGAGATTTTTTTCTTTATTAAAAATTGACAACTTTACCCGTCTCTTTAAGACGAGTCAGATTCAGTTTTGTAAGTGCACAAACTGAGGCTCCTCTAACTCTGCATGTGTGAAGGCATGTTTGAATATGCCACAGTCATTATTTCTCATCGATTAGGTCTCCTTTAAAGGCTGCGAGTTTCAGCATGGCTCTATAAGAGACACTTGTTACATGCAGAACAAAGGTGAGGTGTCCATGTCACGCCACAGCACAGCAGTCCTAAGTCCTGTTAAGATGGCTGATTGAGTGCAGAACACGTCAACAATGCTGAGTCAGACCATGAGGCCGAGGGGATATCTGTAGACTAGATTTCTTCTGCTCAACCGTAAAGACCTCTTTTTTTATAAACTTACTTTCATTGGCTTAATAGGTAAAAGGAAAAAAGTTTTTATCCACTTCTTTATAAACAAATGCATTATTTTTATTATTATGAAACAGTTTAGCCGGCTGGGCATTTAGTCTATTCTGCTAAAGTTACACCACTGCAGGTTGTTGCCACAAGAAAACGTTTTTGTTTTTTTTTAACTAATTTTCAACAGAGAGCATCACAAAAAACTAGTTTCTTCTAAATAATTTGTTAATCAGAAAAACATTTTAGCTGTGCAATTTTTATGAAATAAAATCTCAAATGTCAAGATGTTGTACATTTTTGTCCACATATAAATAAATGAAAACATTACTTCTTCTATAATAGACATCTTAATAGTATTTGCAGTTGTTTTTTTTTTGTTTTTCTTCTTTTTTTTGTTTTTTGTTTTTTTTCTGTTTTGACCTTAATATCGTGGTCACACTTTGATAAATATTTTGAATCAAGTTAATAAGTACTAATGCTTCCTGATTGCTGTTCCAAATGTTGTGGAAACTATTTAAATTCACATTTCGTGGAATTCTGTGAACAACAAATAAACTGTGTAAAAATAAAAAAAAAATAAAAGCGCTCAGCTAACCAAGCCAAAAAAAGTGTGTGCAAGTATGTATGCGTGTGTGTATTTATATATATATACACACACAAACTTTTTTGTGCAGCATTTCTGTTATGCTAAATATTAATTGTTAATTAATTAATATCAGACTATGCACATTAATTCATATGAGAAATTAATTGAACTCCACATAAAAATTCTGGTTAAAACTAACATTAAAGCTGATATTTGAGTACTAAAGACTGACTTTTGTCTTCATGAGTTTTTCATTTTCTTTTTTTCTTCTCTTTGAAGTCAACAGTTTGATCAAAGCCTGAGCAAACATCAGTTCATCATGTGATTCGGCCTCACATGTCATGTTGCTTGTGACCTCAGATCTCGGGTCAGCTTGAGTCCAGCTGCAGGCAGCTGCAGGGTTCACAATGTCAGAAAACCTGCGGCGTTGTTTCGCTCCAACTGACGAAAACTCCACGCTGCAAAACTGCAACTCTATACATTCACAGCCAGATTCCTCACAAGAAAACTCAGACTGTGGCAACAATGTGTTGAAATATTGCAAAACGGAGACTTTTGTTTGTTTAATCGAAAGGCAGAAACAGTCTGAGCCACTTGTTTGTCTGAAACGAGGTGAAAGGTCCTGTGTTGTTGTTGCACAATCAGCCAGTATTTAACTAGAAGCACTGAATCACACTCAATTAAACTCAACTAACAGTAATTAAAAATCTAAACGTGCTGCTGCATCAACGTGCAAGCAACACCGGATATATAATTTATGATCTATGTGTCTTTGTCAGTGTGACGAACGTTAACGAGACCTAAAGGTTTCTGGGTGAAAGGTCAAGTTTGACTGGAAAAAATAATGATGGAAAAAAATTAAAAAATAATGAAATGAATATTTGTTAAGTTTTTAGCAAAGCTAACATTTTCTCATTTTATCAGACAAGAATCTCAACTTGAACTCATCCTGAAATATATAACTGGATTATCTGTTTGAAGTAATACAATAGTTAGCTTTTATTATATTTTGTGATTCATATAGGCAGGACTATTAATGTCGCAGAAAATGAGCCAGAAAAATGTTGTTGGTGTGCACTGACTTTTTAAAGAAATGACTGTTTCAGATAGTTTTCAGTTAATTTTATTGAACACACACAATACACAGCAACACACAGACTTGTTAGTGTATCAAACAAATAATACTGTACATGCAGAACTTGCATAGATGGTTTTTGCTGTTTTTTTTTTATTTATAACTCTGCATGATTTGGCCAAGATTCTGATTTTAAAAACAGGTGAATCTTATTTGCATTGAATATTGCTCCTCACAACCTAAACTGATGCAGATTCTATGAGCTAGTATCTATTATAGGCTTTGGACATAATCTGTAGCTGTTTTTTTTTTTTACTCAGCAGGCATGACTTGGTCCAGGAAGACCTTGATTTGGTCGATGGCGTTGCTCAGGCCTTCGCCAACATGGGGGCGCAGGTAGTGTTCGTACAAACCCAGCAGTGAAGTACGGGCCTTGTCCACAAGGGGACCTGCTTCTGATCCGAGACCACTGCAAAAGAAGGACAAATTATGTCAAATATATTCATTATGAACTGAATCACTACCTAGCTCAGTCACTTTTGCCATTGAAAAGTCACAGCAAATTAGATGACGTGAGCACAATCAGCTGGCAAAAGTTAAAACTAAAACTTCAAGCTATAAATGGAACGATGGACAAACCCTCACCTGGCAACTTTGACGGCAGCTTGCAACTCAGGCTTGCCTTGCAGAGACTCGGCGTAAGCCCTGGCGTTCTGCCCGTGCTCGTGCTCGCCCACGGCGGCCTGCAGCTTGCCGTAAGCGTTTATCAGTCTCTTGTAGAAGGTTGCTTTCATCGCCTCGTATTTGTCAACAAGCTCCTTGGATGGTGCAGGAACCTCACACAGGCTCATCGAGACTGAAACACAATGTGTCAAACTGTCATTTAGGAAGCAGAGTGGTCTATTAAACTAAAATGACTGAAAACAGATGTATTGATAGTCATCAAGGAAAGAAAAACATTGCATTGGAAAAATTGACAGTTTTTTTTAAAGCGTTTTTGCACTTCAACTAAATTTATTAAAACATTTTACGCGGTTTTACTTTATCAATGCACAAAACCTAAAATCCATGACAAACTTGTTAGATTTGGTTCATTTTGAACTGAATCCAAATAAAATATTTAAATCAAGTCTGATGCATGAAGTAAATGACCACAGTCCTTTGGACATTAGGCTAAAATAAATTAGTTCAGAAATGTTGCCTCACCCTGCAGAACGAGGACCAGTGCCAAGACAAATTTTGCGTTCATCTCTGAAACAACAAAATATTTAAATAAAAAAAAAAAAAAAACTAAATGCAGCAGAACTTGAAAATACCAGTATATTGTGTGAAAGTGGTGCTAAATGAAAACTACTCAGAAGTATCTTTGGAAAGAAGCAGCATAGTTTACTGGGTTTACCTGCAGCTGAGCTGGATGTACCAATCCAAGAAGTGACAGTACTCTCTGAAAGCGAGTTGTCTGTAAACCAGAGCGCACATCTGGACGGGATGATATAGGGGGGGACTGCAAACAAACGTCATAGGGTGACAGTGCACACACACACACACACACACACACACTTGCACTCACACACCTAAACAAGGTCCAGTGTACAGGAACATACAGTGCACATGTGGAAATACGACGCAGTGGTTGAGCAATGCCTCAGAATTGTACTTTTATCTGCATTTGTATAAAAAGATGCACAAAGACCCCTCCTGATTCTGCTGATGTGGAGTGTTTACAAAATGTTTTACTACGTGTGTGTGCTGTAATAATCACATATTGGATGAAAAAAAAGACACATTTGCATTAGCCCATGTGTCACTACCTGCTGTGATAGAAGATAATGTTGATTAGATCAGCGCTTTCTAATCACTGTTTCTTTAAGGGCAGACTGAACAATGTCTACTCAGGGAGATTTGTTTGTTGGAATCTGTCTAGACAAACTAAAAATATATGTTGAACCTCGAGGCTTCACTTCTCTTCTTTGTAGCCAGGGACACAGAGTGCATAGATGGTGATAAATTATCCCCCCACTTCCATGAAAAGCAGGCATGTGTGCATGTTGTTTAAAAAAAAATAAAAATAATAATAAAACAGTTGACAGATTTTAATAAAAGTCCTAGAAACTGATCTTTGTATCAAAAATAAAGTAATTCATTAGCTAATCAACCAAAGCAAACATAAATTTATCTGTGCCATCTTTACTGATACTGCGCTAAGATTTGCTGTGGTAGTAGCTGAGGGTCTTTCTAAACACATACTCTGAGCACTAATAAATCATGCAAGAGCTTTGTTTGATCCTTTGCAGAAAAATGTGGCAGCAATGTGCATGACTTCAAGGCATGCTAGTTTTAAATTTTTGTAAAGTTTTTACTTTTGCTTTTTTTTTTTTTTGCTTAATTTTCACTTTTCTTTATCCAGTTCATCTTTGATTGTAAATAAGAATCAGTGTCACACAAACATATCAGTATTTTTATTACTATGAGTTAAAACATTTGGAGAAACAAAAATGTCACTAAATTTGTTCTTGTCACATATCTAAAACAAATTAGAAAAATGAGTTCAATTAGAAAAATAAAGACAAGACTCAGATCATTTTATAGAGATTTAATCATGAACAAAATTAACCAACTGTCTGCACTATTTTTCATTGTTGGGAAATGAAGCCAGAAGGGAACTGTTTTATGGAAATTGACATGTATTATTGAATCCAGCATCTGAACATTAGTGATGTGGGACTTTATGTCAATCATGACCTTTTATTTCAAGCATGAACTACTTGATTGCAGTTTTAAAACATAAGGTCTTTGAAATTACAGTAGCATGGTAAGAACACAGAAAATCAACAAAATTTCAAACTTAAAGCATGATCTGATTTTTTTTTATTCATTTTTTTTTACTTCAAACAAATGCAAAGTCTAATTTGTTTACATGAAGGGTGCTAAAACATGAACCTTAACCAGCCAAAAGCTAGTTCTGTTTCTGCTTCAACTTCCAGGTTCCATTATGAGGTCTACTGCATTAACAATCTTTAGTTTTAATCTGATCCCTTCTTAATTTTTCACAATTGCCAAAGCCCAGAGACAAATGATGAGAATTCATGAGCACATCATGTGACAGGTAGGAACTGAATCATTGGTACTTGGACCATTAACCGTCAGCTTATCTTTGGTTCTGAGGGTTTGACGGCATGTAGTTGTCAATGGTTTGTTGTATTTTCTCCCGCAAAGAGCTTCTCACATTAGAGGCCCACTCAGTGTAGCTGTTGGCCACTGGTTGGATGTGGTCTTCATAGTAGGCACCAGCAAAGCCAAGCACAGTTTCCCCAAAGGACTGGATTTTAGCTACTGCTTGCCTGAAAACAGATAAATACATTCAGTTTGACAGGGATTTAACAATACCATGAGGGCAAAGCTGATGCTTTGGCACAAAGAAGGAAAAAAAAAAAAACTTTTTTGCAACGACAGACCAGTTTTCTGATTGAGGTGTCATTGAGTTTCTCAGGAAGTTAAAGAATTACCCAGCTTTCTTTGTAAATCTCTGCACTATTCCTGTAGACTCTGTCCCTTCTGGGGCCGAATTTTGTGCCAAAACTGGTTCCGAAACTGGAGGAAAGCACATGTTTTAGTCAAGTAAACTCAAGCTCAGAAGAAAAGAAAATGGTAATAAATATGTTTTATATATTTCAGAAATGATTTAAAAGCCATACCATGCAGCAGAAACATGAGAACGAATACTGTCTGAATATGCATCTGTCAAAAAGAAGAAGAAAAATAACAATCTGCGCTTAAAAAAAAATCAAGTATTTGTATTTCTGTTTGTGTAAAATGATCTGGAAGTTAAATGTCCAAATAGCTATACAGTATTATTTTTATAACAAGGATCACTTTAGTAAATACAGATTTCAAAATAAAATTGAACAGGTACTTGTTAGAATCATGATAAACACTTTTGGAAGTTGTTTTTACCATTTTCTCTGTCTTCCACAAAAACAAAATGAGCCAAGTAGTATCAGGCTGCTTTATTTGTATTAGGTGACATTGATCCTTATTGGATAATCTTTAATCCTGTTGTTTTTTTCTGCTCTTCAGTTTCAATTATGTGCCAGGCCACAAAGCAACACCAAAGCAACAAGTCTATATTTGCTGCAAAGTTTCTCCAAGTTTTCAGTTTCATTTTGTCATAAATTAAAACTTAAAAATACACTCAGTTTAGCCGACATTTGAAATAAAATTTCTAAGAATGAAGTCGTGAAATGTTTGAAAAACTTGTCCATCAAGCATTGTTTGTGATTTTGTCTAATGTTTGAAGTTTGTTGGGGTGTGTTTGCTGAGTCAAGTGAAGAAATGTTGAATTTTTAAACCTGCACATCCTGAACTGTGGAAATGTTTTTTAGGACCAACATTAACTGAGTTCAATAACTGTGGCGCCCTGTGGATTAGATAACTCACCTCAATCAGTGGGTGCTGAAATGTGTACAGACCAGGCAAAGTCTCAGAAAAGCGATACGTGTTTCAGTAAGAACTGGGTTCAAATAGATACTTTCATGACTAAAGTCCATCGCAGAATTGATTTGATCCCGTCGGTTAATGGGGTCTTTCCACCCTAGCCCACTCACTCTGCATAGAAACATCTATAAATTATTACAGAAATCACATTGTTTTTATTATGCAACATCCTAAAGATACTGTTATTGTTTATAATAGACCAGAGGTAATAAAATTATACTGCCATGTTTAGGTTCACCTTGCAGAAAACAACACAATCTAAACAACAACTTTATCATACAGCCTTCATTTAAAAAGTCATAATGTTAAAATTGGAATAAAAATGGTTTTAGATGCATTGGTTCAGACTGACTGTGATTGTTTAAGCTCAGGTATTGTTGTCATTTCCAAGCAGAGAATTTATTATTTATTAAGCCTTTTTAAATTGGGTCAGAAGGAACTTGAGAAAACTAAACATATTTGACTTGGTTTGAGTAATTGAGGAGCTAAAATAATAAAGTACATCCCATCTTGCTCACAAAGATGAAGTAGTTTATTCATCGTTTTGATCTTAATGTGAAATTGATCTCAAAGAAATTTATGCCAAGACAGTTGGTACAATGTGACAATATTCTGTAGCTTTTGTGCACTTTTCGTGCCTCTGTCACTTTGTTCTCTTCACTGAAATAGATTTCATTGAACTCAACTAGTTGATTATTAACTTATAAACAGTGACTTTATACCTGCGGTTATGAAACATCAGGAAAGCAGCCATGTTGGCATTAACCCTTTGATATTGATGATTAATCACAAATAAACTGTTCTCTTTTAGACACAACATCTATTGATGATTTTGAAACAAGAAGCCAAATTTATTGAATATTTTAGATTTTTTTAAATTTTATTTCTTTGTTACTTTTATGTAAAATGCAAATAATTTGTTAGTTTTCTTGCACAAGTGTAACTGATGTTACTGAATTCTAAGCAAACCTAAAACTATTCAGAATATTAGACAAAAACATAAAAATGATGAGAAAATGTATTTTTTGTTTATACAAATGTAATTCTCATCAGTGTTGTCAGTGCAAAAAAAAACCCAAAATATTTACAATTTCATTTGGTTATTTTTATAAAAATAAATATATATTTTTTGCCAGATTGCATCAGATTTTTAGACTTTTGGACAAATGGTTGAAATGAATGTTATAATAGTTACATGCAGGAACATTTGTTGAAAGAAAATGCATTGATTTGTTTATTTTTCCCCTCTTTTTTGCATTTGGTGTTGTATGTGACAGACTCGGCTGTTTTTTTTTTTTCTTTCATTATTTGGATTACATGCTGAGACAAACAGCATTAGTTCTGTATACTTATATATTTGGACTATTAGAAAGCCCAGATGAAGTTGAAAGACATTTTTGACAATTTAAAACCCCAGCTGACATTTTAACCAATAGCTTTGTGAAGCAAAAATGCCCAAATGTAGTTAATTTAAATCCTATCTTGTATAATTTAAGCAGACACTGTTCTACTTCCCTAATTAGAGGCGGCCAGAGTACAGAGCCTCGTGAGACTGAACCAATTTGTAGCTAAAAATTTCAAAAATGAGTAATTGTATTACTTTAATTAATTGAAACATATCTTCTTTTACTTTAAAAAATAGTGCAGAAATAAATATCCCTGTTGCACTCCAGTGATATTACATTCTTTAAACAGTGACTCCATTCAGTCTGGTTCAGTGTGCAATATGTTTCCTTTCAGCCTTCAAGCATTCAAATTAAACACACGAAACAAATCTAATTCCTTTTTAACACAAATTCTTTTATTTGCAAAAACATCACTGTTAACAGAAATAAAATATATATATTGATGTTTTTTATTGCACCTTTGTTTACATTTTGTACTCAAAAGAGATTAAAACAAAAAGATTACAAACTGTTTAATCTGGCCAACATGAAAATCAAAGCATTTCAGCCTCTCAGCATGTTGAGGTCAGCAGCTTTGTGGGGTAGAGGGGTTGGGGGGAGGGGGACTGAAGACATGGACCAGTTTCTTTAGTCTTGGGACATTTCCGAAAACTTAGTCTTGATCTTCTCAAAGTTCTCCGTGAACCAGTTACTGTTGAGGTGGAAATAAAATGTTACAAACTTGAACGTGCAGACAGGATGTGGGGATTTCTCTCATGCCAGACGGGATGACTTACTGTGTTTTCTGGGCGATGTCGCTGTTCTTTATGGTGTCGTAGGTGTTCTTGGCCTTTTCAGCCACGTTCCTGCCAAAGTCCGTCATTGTGTCTCTGATGTTGTCGAAGGTGTCGCTATTTTGAGCCTCTGCACGTCAGAGCAGCAGCAATTAACAGAAGATATCAGCAGGAAAAAAAATAATATTTTCTTTATGACCAACCTGTGTAAGCGACAAAAGCCAGGATCAGCACGGCAACTGCGAGGTACAGTCTCATCTTGGCTGTGAATCGAGGAGAAAAAGAAAATTAATATATGTTTTTCTCAGTTTGCTTCAGTTTTTATTAAACTGGAAGAAAGTTTGCTTTAGTATAAAGACGCTCGAAACACGTCAGCACCACATCCACTGGACAGCTCCCGTCCTGACTTTAGTCCACAATCACCAATAAAATAAAATCCTCATGTTTTACCATGTTTACGTTTGTTAGTTACAAATTTACAATAACAGTAAACATCTATGTTATCTTTTCTTGTTCTTTTTTTTTTTTTTTTTTTTTTTGGAATGATAAAATACATACCTGTTTTGTTTGTTCCGCCTCCGTGAAAATTAAAAAAAAAACTAATGCGTCTTGAAGTGCCACTCCGTGCGCTCCTTTTTATACACGAGCCCGATTTTAAGGGGGGTTGCGCAAAACTTCAGATTTGGGTCAGCGAGCGCGCACATTGGTCGCGAGGCATCCCTGCCCACTTTATTGATCAGTGCATGTCGGGTGATGTGCTGTAAAAAAAAAAATCAGATCAGCATAATCAGTGATAAGTAAAATTATTACATCAGTTTACGTGTTGGGGCTCATGCGCGTCAGCTGCAATTAATGTCACATGGTTGTAGAAGCAGAGACTAACGCGTTAGCTGTGTAAAATGTTTAAAAAGAAAAAAAATGCAATGATTATCAAATGTTTACCACCTCTCCATTTAATATAATTCTGTACTTGCATGCTTTCCTCAGTTCTGATATGTTTTTGTAAATATCTAACTTAAGAGACCAGCTGGAGTTTTTTGTAGGGAATGTTGTCCAGTTTGGTCTGATGCAGGGTTTTCTAGTTTCAAAACCTGCATGCACTTTTCTGCATGGATTGATTGCGTTGACTGTTCATTTCAGATGTTCCAGCTGCCAATACCAGAGGTATACATGCACCCACATACAATCAGAGAGGCAGGCTTTTGTGGCTATGGTGTCACAAATGGTTCCTTGCAATATTTTGATGATATTATGAACTTTGCACAATAGTTTATTCAAAGTCTTTCACTTAAGGAATTATATATTCACATACATACACATATATATATATATATATATATATGTATATATATAAACACAGTACTTTTTCTTTTTTGGTAGCCCTTTTTTAAAATAGATTTGTACATGCCTAATGTCTGTCTTTTTGCACTTATTTTGTACCTGCTGTTGTGACAAAAATGGTTTTCCTCTGGAGATCAATAAAATGTCTGTCACTCTGTCAGTCAGCAAAAATAGTTTGAATAGATAAGTAGAAGTGTGATGTAGAGGATCATAGTTCATCACTGATAGGATAACATACATGAACTGTTTAAAAAAGCTCCTTTGGACCTGAAGTGTTGGCAACAAAAAAAGTGACCCTGTGTCAAACAGTCTGTATTTATTTTTATTGGCTAGGTTTTGATGTAAAGCTGAATTTAGTAGTTAGACAATTGTAGGACCAAAATCAGAACTATAGCCTCCCTTATGAGGAACATAAATTGTGTTTTTAGGGAAAATCTGCAAAATTCTTACTAAAAACTTTTAGTTTCAAATACAAAATTTGAGATAACATTGCCCTTTTAAAACTAAATTCATGCAAAGAAAATTGGTTTTCTTGAGATTCTAAGCTTTATTTTTGCATGGCCTGTATTTTCTATAAAAATCAGTCTGATTGAAAGCGATGCTTTTTTGCATTACATGTTTCTATTTGTTCTGCTTACTTATATACTTAAAATACATTTCCAGTTCTAAGATCTGCTTTGTGCAGAATTTTCCTTTTCTTAAAAGGGAAGTGACAAAGACAAGGCCATGGGTGACCCATTCTGGCAGTCAGCATGTGACACACAAAACAAGTCCAGTTGATGTACTGCAGTAACCCCGCATTTAAACTAAAACATAAGTAAACTATTGGGTTTACAATTCAAAGCCCTTATCCCAGCATAAAATACCACATTTTCTCCACCCTGAGTCATCAGCAACACAAGTTCATTTGTTGCAGAAGATTTGATCATATAAGTAACTTTTGTCATGATAAACACCCAACACCTGAGCACTCAGCACTCACAAATTGTCCTTGGAAGACTAAATCTCCATCTCCTTTGTTATGAAATGGCCTGTAGATTTTATGAATAAGCTGGATTTGTGTGCAAACGAGCTCTTTTTTTTTTTTTTTTGAATTGTCGCAGGAGGAACAAGGCGTGAAAGTGCCTCTCTGGAGTCCTTTTAATTTTCAGGAATGAACCCCCCAAAAAAGTTGTTTTTGTCTTTGACCGAGGCCCCTGCAGAGATTGGTGTTTTGTGCCAGCTCTGAAAAACAGAAAGAATGCAGTATTGACATGGTTTTGAAAAAAAAGTTTAAAAAAAATCCTCCACAGGGATGTTTTTTTAATGGGGTTACTTGCAGACACAGGCTAGCACCTGCTAATTGTTTTTTATTTTTTTCTGATTGTTGTTGCTGGGCAGTTCTCAAAGTGCAGACACCCTATAGGAACAGACGGAGCAGAAGTGCTGAAGCAGCAGGATGCTTGTGGCTTTCCTGTTTTTTTTCCCCCTTCATGAGTAATCCCTCAGCACAACTAGCTGTAAGCAGTTTCACTTGTCAGTAAGAAAATAAACACATTCCTAAAATGAGAGATTTTATGAGGGATAAGCAGCTGATGAACAGTCATCGTTTCACTTTACACAGAGCACCCTTTAACACAGAGAGAACTGATAAACATGTTTTGTCATAAACCAGTTGAGTATTTTTGTGGAGAGCATTTTAAGTAAACTGAAACGAAAACAACTGCGATTTTCACTTTCTTTCTAAACAACCACATTTTCCAAAGTTGTCAGTTTTCTTTTCAAACCACAATTCAAATTAAGTGAAACTGATATGTTTTAAATAAACATGTTGCCTGCCAGCAAAAGTGGTGGATTTTTTAAAATATTTTTGATGTGTGGGGTTTTTTTGCACCATTTGTAACATATCTGAAAAACCACTGAAAAGATTTTATTTAAACTCCAAGAAATTAAACTACAAATAATCAACATCGGTCGATACATAAATAGCTGTTACATGGTGTGGTAGTAGCTGAGCTGAGAGCCTCAACACAGAAAATGCAAGAAGCTTACCATAATTTACAAAGTTTGACTAAATCAGTTATAACTCTATTATTTCATAAAATTATATTGTTTTAATCTTCATCATGAAAGGCAGCAGGTGATTTGTATTATTTCAAAGAATGCTAGGCTTTCATTTATTTAGTCCTCCTGACTTCTTTATTTTTACCTTTACATTTTAAACTGTTTTTTCAGCAATATGCCACATCCCATCAATTCTAATAATTCCAACAAAGAGTAAGACATAAAAACATTACACCGTACTTCAACTCAATGCTCCCTAAGTGATCAACTAACCATAAGATGTGCATTATTTTCCTGAAGCTCAGTTTGTTGATCTTGTTTTGCAGTCCTTATACAGTTCGCCTGATCTTTCAATAAAGACAACACAGCTGCAATAGTGTGCAGTCTGGATTTCAGTGGAAGGGTCAGAGGGTGGAAATTGTTCAAGGATGGGGGCAAACAGTGCCCTCTGCTGGTCTTTGCTCTGAACAGCAAAGACAAAATCCTGCTGTGGTTGATGGACATGAAAAGGCTGTAAAACATAGATTAAAATCCTAGCTTTCAGCTTGTTCACCAATATTGATTGTAATAAAAGAAGTAAAATATCTAAAGACTTAAACATACTATGCAAGTCATTTTGTGTAAATATATACAAAAACATGAGGTAAATGTTAAATATTGTGCAGAAATTGCTCATACCAGAAACAAAGCAACATGTGTGCAGTCATCATCTGTGCCTTTAATCTCACCTCACTTTTCAAATGACTTACATTATAATTTGAGTTTAGATAAATGGTTTGAATGAGCACAATGTCACTGTAAACTTTACACCAAAAAAGGTGATTCAAAAATGGCACAACATGTTCCCAAACGCCTGCTGGGATGAAGAGAAAAGAAATCTGGAAGCTGATCTGAACAAGTCCTGACAGGAAAATCGACGGGAGGAGGGATGTGGGGATGGCTGGTTGCACAAAAAAACATGGGTGGTGTTGAGTAACAACATGGGGGACAAAAAAATAAAGTTTGGGGCTTTCAATTGAAGATTTTTTTTTGTCAAGGCCCACTCCTCTATTAGGCTGTGTCACAGTGGGAAAAGGTCATTATCTTCATGCTTTACACAGATGAGATATCCTGATTTTAGGGGTGCAGCTATACATTTATCTGTTTCAAATCATTCAATACAGTGATCTAGTTTCATAACGCACTTGTATGAAACAATACAGATTTTTAAAAGTTATTTTATCAACTTGTCTTCTGCAGCCGTGCTGTATTGAAGACTCAGAGGATCGACATTTAACTACTCCACCTTGGCTGCAAAAAAAACTTGCCATTTTAGCAACATTTAATCTAAAGACTACTTTGAGGTTAAACGAACGTTCAGCAATAATTTCAATAAATTACAAGAGAAGGGCATAAGCAGGGCATGTAATTTTGTCTCTTTTTTGTAAAGAAAAAATATTGAACTGTGACACTAAAGCATCGAACCAAACCAAAGTGTCTGTATTGTTGCACCACTACCCAATTTTTATTTTTATAAACTCTTTTGGGATTAATTCGTTATAACGGACACGGAAAAAGTAAACAAAGAGATAAAGGAGAAAAGTGAAGAAAGAGATTGAAAGGGAAACAAGAAGATATGAGAAAGATGCATTAAGAAAACACAAGACAACACATTTGTAATCTGCCTCTACATCTGCAAAAAAAGAGAAAACAAAAGCCCCTACCCAATTTGAACAATAATTCAGGTTGTTTGAGAGTCACTCTAAGGAAACAGACTAATATTACATAAAAGGCCTCCAGTGATTGAATTAAGACTGATGCAATCAGCTTAAACTAATCAAACCTAAGAGTAAATATGTCAGTCAGTTGATAGTCTTGAGTACATCTAGTGAAAATAAACTAAACAACCAGAGTCATTATCTACATGATGCAGAACAGTGAAGTGAATCGGTGAAATTAAATGGTAACAAAAACCCAGTTTTAAATAATAGATCACTCATGAAAGTTTGATGAGAGAAACAATCTGGAAAAAAGAAGCTTTGTGTTTTTTTCTCTTTATCTGTTTATTCACTCAGCACTGATCAGCACAAACAAAACCAGGGGGTGTATATGCACAGAGCAGCATGGCGGTGGACATATATGTGAAACATTCGGCTCAGTTTGGACAACAAACGAGACAGTGTTGAGCTTTGTTCATATTCTCACCAAGTCAGTTTTTATTAATTTTCTTTTTCTCAAGAAGTACAACACAGACTAACAGACAAAACTCAAGTAGTTCGGCCTCACGTGTGAAACTAGTGGACACATTGCCTGTATGTGGTTGCAACATTATTCAGTGCATTGATTGAAATGAAAGTTTTGTTTTGTTGCATTCGAACCCAGCAGCAAAATGTAGAAAACATCAAATGCAAAATGTATGGGGATAAAATGTTGGATTATTTAATTCAAAGTAGTAAAAGCAAAGCATATGAGTAATACAAAGTGTTTTCAGCTGAGGTGCTTGTGTTCAGTGATCAAGAGAGTTAATAAAGAAAAATAATCCCCCCCATTTAATCCTCTTTATCCCGAACATGAAAGCCTAAAATATGCAGCAATTTAACACCCCTCTCTTTCTTTACCATGATACAAACAACTAATTCACTCATTTATTTTGCTTATATCCTTTAAAATCAAGTCTTTCTTTAAGCAGAGGAGGTCTCTTTGACCTTGTCCAGGATGGTCTCGAACTGCTCGCGGATCTGGGTGGCGTATGGGGAGAGCACCTTTGTCAGCTCCTCCAGCTTGCCGTCCATGGATGTGCTCAGCTCCTTCAAGCTGCTCTCCAGCTGGGTCCTGAAGTTCTCCGCCTCTGTTTCCAGCCTCGTGGAGAGGTCTCTCAGCTTCTGGGCTGCAACCTCGGTGGCCTCCTGGACGTGGGGCTCGACGTTCTCCTTCACGGTCCCCAGGTTCTGGGTTGCGCGGGACTGCAGCTCACTCATGTAAGTGGCTGCGGTTCTTGAGGAGAAACGAACAAAAATGGAAATGAAACCAAAAGCGTTCAGGTTTCAAGTCAACAAAAATGAGGAATTAAAAGGTAATTAAGACCATGACTTACTCTCGGATCTCTTCGGTGTCTTTAGTCAGGCGCTTCTGCAGCTTGGTGGTGTAGGTGTTGACGCGGCTGCGGACTTCATCCATGTTCTGATTCATCATGGTCTGCAGTTCAGTCAGGTACTCGGTGCTACGCTCCTTGGCGTCAGTCATGTCTTTCTGCAGCTTGTTGGTCAGAAGCTGCAGGTCCTCAGACAGCTGGCTGGTGGAGCTGACGGCATGAGGGCCCAGCTTGGTCTGGAGCTCATCTTTGTACTTTTTTAGCTCTGCCATGGTGTTGGTGATCAGGGTGCTGGAGAAACACATCCAACATCAAAATGTTCAGGTCTTAGTGCAGAATAAAAAAGTATTGTAAATAAGTCAAATGACCACTTACTCAAGCTCCTGGCTGAGCTGAGGGGCCTTGAGGTTCACCAAGGCATCATCAGCTTTCTGGTTGAGATCAGAGATGTGCTGCCAGAAGCGATCCACGTGGTCCTCGAAGCGGATCAGGGTGGAATCAGCCTGGCGCACAGAACGGGCGTTGCAGCCTTCAAAGACAAATGTGGATGATTGTTAAACAAGAACTAGACACAATATGGTGCTTATGTGATGACAACACAACACATACCGGCGATGACTGCCAGAGCGAGGATCAGAGCTACAGCCTTCATGGTTGGTTGTCGGATTCACCTGTGAAATGCTTGAAGGAGAAGAGAAACAAACACTTGCATTTAAAAGAATAAAGATAATAAAGAATCAAATGTTTAAATATCTATATATAAATAAATAAAAATAAGGTCTTGTAGTTTCTAACAGCTGGTGTTAGAAGAGATCATGTTTCTGTAGTTCCACTCACCTGAGAGGTCCAGGTTCCTCAGTGCTCCCGGGACGATCACTGAGGGCTTTTTATAGCCGGGAGAGGCTGCGGCTCTACACGCGCAACAGCGGGGGGTGGGAGTGGAGGGGAGGGCGGGTGAAGGGTGAAGCGATTGCTCACACACGCGCGCACGTTCACGAGGTCACGGTGATTTGTCTGCACAGGATGCCATGTGCTTGCACGCAATGTGTCAAAAAAAAAAAAAGAGAGAAAGGAGAAAAAAAAAAATCATCCGAAGTTCTCCCTGGTCTCCGGTGTTCAGTTGACCCGAAACACAGAGAGGTGGAAGTTCCACTCCTGCTGGTGATTAATTGTGTCTGTTATTGATAACAGCTGATTTTATTATAGAATTGTATTAGTTTAAAATTTGATGTAATCAAACATCCTAAAAAAACAATCATTTTGAAAGACATTTTCATCTATTTCAATCAACATTGTTAACTAGATTCACTTTGCATAAAATAAAATCAAAAAAATTTAACTTTAAAAAAAATGTAATGTAAACATTTTTTTCTTTCACCAAATTAGCTGCAAGTCGGTCATTACTTAAAATAAGATGAACTAAAACTCTGGCATAAAAGACAATAATAGATTTTTTAAAAATGTTGTCACCTCAAAGAGATGAAAAAAATAATCCTGCATTATCTGAATGTATAAACACATCTTTGCATGCACCTTTTCTTGTAAATGTGCTGCTTTCACTTGCAATTGAAATCACAGCTATACACCCCCGATTGACATGCAACCCCTCAATCTCATATGGCAATCTCAGAACAGGGACTGGTGTGTGATTTGCAGCGCAGACAAATGCAATGCTTGCACAACGTAAGATGAGCACGCTCAGGCTTGAAGACGGATTGTGTGCAAACCCACTTTACAAAAGAAGGATTAGAAAAAGAAAATGGTAGATTGGCACTACTCAAATGTAAGATTATTTAAAATCGGATGAATAGTGTGTAACAGAAAAATAAAAAAGTTTTCTGACTTTTTACATTAGAACAAAGTAAGGAGAGTTTTGTGCTTGAAAGAATTAAAGCAGCTACTATTAATCCTGTTAACTTTCATTACACTCCCTGTAGACATGCCTGGTCTAATAAGACATGCCCGGCCCGTTATGTTGCTGTGGTTTTAACACATTGTTGCTGTTTGACTGCACAGAACAGTGTAAAGTACTTCACTAAATCTGCTGTGGCCCTTAAATTTGCAAATGTCTCAGCAGGTTCAGCAGAAAACAGCATTAGAACAACAAAACTTGTGTACAAACAAGAGGTCTCACTTCAACATAAACTGGAGTTGTGCCTCCTATGGTTAAAACACGTTTGTTCTTCATTCACTGAAATTGCTTACTGTGGGTAGAGTATTCTGAAATTTTACTCAAGTAAGTGGACCTACACCTCATTATAGTATTATTTAAGTAAAGTAAGAAGTAAAACCCCTCCTAAAAGTACATTTTTCCCCAAAAAAAGTTACTCAAGTACATGCAATTGAGTAAATGTAATTGCCCACCTCTGTAATTTACTTTTTTTTTATATTGGGTAAAATCAATGGGGTAGTATATTTTTTTTATCACAAAATATTATTTAAAAAGAAAAATGTCAGATATACAATTATTTAATCTCTTCAGGCTACAGACTGAAGCCCTAACTCTATTGCTGGTCATGTGTAATGACCTTTGCCCTTTAGGACCTGGCCTCTTTGTTGTCAATCTGCAACAAAGTTAAAATGAATTGGCTTCACTACTGTCTGATAAAGTGTGATCAGTAGAGGAAGTCAAATTTTTTGACTGTATTCTAATGGAAGAAACCCCCACCCTCCCCCCCAAAAAAAACAAAAAACAACACAAAGCTGGTGATAAAGCCTTTGTTTCAGGTGTTTTGTTGTCACCTTTCTGTTAAAGCCAAACCCCTTTAATCACTGTGTTCCAGCTCAATAGTAGTTGCAGGAAATGTGTCACAAATAGAAACCGAGTGCCCAGCTTGTTTTCCACACATCATGAGCATTGAGAAATAATGTTCCCAATTCTCAGGAACATGTTCAGTGCCATGTGGGAGACTTTGCCTCACAAAAAATCTACCTCAAGTGAGAAAAACAGAAATGAAAACAAACTATTTTTGACTGAATTATGCAAACAAATCAACCTTTGCACTCAAGTGACAAGGAGGTCACAGGTCAGATTAAAACAGTTTAAATGTGGTACCTTTCCCTTCTGGGTCCTGAGGATAAACAGAAGGCAGACAGGGAAGTGAAAGACAGACAAACAAGAGAACTATGAGGTAATACAGTGAAAAATCTGACTCAGTCCTGCAAACTGAAGTTGCTTCTCCTTTTTTCTCCTCCACAGCAGAAAATGTCTGATGTCAGGGAGCTGTCTGAGGGAGAAGCAGGACTGAACAAAAGTAACCTCAGGAAGTGGGTTTTTGGTTAAGATGATCTCACTTCTCGAATGGACAATAACCCGTCAGAAGGTTAACACAGTGTAAAGAGACAAAAGTTGGCAACATCCCATTTTTTTAATGATTTTAAAAGCCCATACTTTGATTTCAAACTGAAGAGCTACATGTTTTTCCCCTCTGTCTGCCTTTGTTTTCTTAATTAATTTGTTTTCTTTCAGACCTTTGCTAGATTGTTTATTTTAGTCCCAAAATCCCAAAGTAACATCAATGATCATCTGGTTCTGAGTCAGCGTGGCGTCAACTGAAATATTCAAACTGTAAGAGAACTGCTGACACTGCAACAACGATGAACACAGTAAACTTCTGCAGAAGTTATCATTTCCACACCAAAGGTAACAAAGAGTCAAGTATGTTCAACATGGTGTGTAAACTAGTATGTTTAGATGCATTCGTCTTTTGACAAAACCAAACTAGTTGTTTTCAGCTTGTAAACTGCAAATTAAGCCAGCCACCTAATGCTGCAGCAGCTCTATGATTATTGTACGGATTTGAGAGTAGCATCAGTTTTAAATGCTCAAAAGAGTAGGAGAGCTAACTCTGTTTTTTCCAGGCCTTTTCTGTTATTGAATGTAATCTGAAAGGTACATTATGGGATAAAGAGTGGAAATGTTCTGGTTTATTTGTGACAGAAACATCAAACTGCTTCGATTGTTGGATTGATTGACACATTAGTACATTTTTGTTTACATAATTCTCTAATTTGTTGTTCATAGTCATCATTTTATTGTAACTTACTTGTACAAGAACAAGACAAATGAGTAAACGTATGACTAATAAAAATTGGCTTTAATAATAATAATGCAATGAATGATAAACCTATGCAGTTAAATTTGCAAAAACAAAATGAAAATAGTTATTTGGAATCAGATCTGTGAGATTGTGTGTGTGGAGAGTTAACAACAGGTCCTGGAACAGCTGGGGGCAGAACAGAGGAATGTTGTTTGCCACTGGGTAAGGCAGGGTGGGCGTAATCTCTGCAGTGGTTCAGAGGCACAAAAAGAAAACTGAATAAAAAAAAAAAACAAAAGTAAAAGCAGGAAATGTTTATGAACTTTCAGACTTGTAAGAACAAACCAGGACATGCCCTGTCCCCATATCCACAACTCAATCTTATAGGAGGGAGTTAAAGGGGGAGCTTTTGTAAGATGATGCTAAACTAACAGGAAAAGTGGTGTCACCCGCAATCACGCCACTTTCTGTGGTGTGATTGGGCGTTCTTAGAACTCACCTTATTCCTCTGGTTTGCTTATGAATAGCAAGGTCTTTTACTAAAAATTAAAGCATTAAACACAATGATTTAATATTTGCTCCAAATATTAATTTGGATATTCGTCACATTGCAGTAATGTTTCACACAACTTCATTTTAATGTGTTTGTAAAATGTGAAATATGAAATTAAATTAAATGACATTTTAGTAAAACTGTCAACTTGCTCATATCACTAACAGCTTGTTTTGCCATGCCCTTTTAGATGTTGTGGTTCAACTTTGAGAAAAAATTTTTTAAACGAGCAATCCCATTTGTTGAATTTGCTGGGATGGTCAGTCCTGTGCAAAAACTCAAGATGTTTGCAGTTTGTATAGTGCTCGAAACAAAATACTTTCTTTTCATTTTGCAAAGTTCAACAAAATTTAAATTGTTTATTTCATACAGTATACTTTTTAGAAAATTTAAATTATGTGGCAGGACTACAATCCATCCATCCATCCATCCATCCATCCACCCATTTTTTTCATCCACTTTTACTTTTCCATGTTACAGGGGAGCTGGTGCCTTTCTCTAGCTGCCACTGTGCCAAAGGCAGGGATCATCCTGGACAGTTTGAAAGTCCATCAAAGGGCCACGTAGAGCCAATCAAAACAAACCATCATTTACAAATCTCACTCACACCAAGGCACAGTTAAGAGTTACTAATTAATCTAATGGGTTAGTCTGTGGGAGGACACATGATTGTTCGGCTAACATGCAAACTCCAAATAAAGACCTGTGGGAGGTGAACTTGTGACTTTCTTGCTGTGAGGCGACAGCTCTAACCACTCTGGCTCACTTAAATGTAAAAATCTATCATTTTTTAAAAAAGATCCACCTGTCTTTTTGTTTTGGAGGAGACTAATTGTTGGCAACTAATCTTGAAAATTTGATAGCAACTTTGAAAACTTCTGTAAAAAAATGTTTATTTGTCCAATCAAATCAAACTTGCAATCACAATAAAAAAAAAAAATGGACGTTTTTTTCCGCCCAAAATTGTCCAATGTCTTAGTTCCACTCTGAATAAAACCCATCCTGGTATGAGGTTTTCAGATCATTGCATTTTGCTTTCAGTTATCTTTTACTCAACTGTCTGCAGTGGTTGTTTTGGTTTCACAGAAAATTTAAATATTTGCTTGTTCAACTGTTTATTTAACAGCTGCAATAGTTAATGGATTACTGAGCCATTATTTTGAACATTATTTATTTTGTTATATGTATAGTAACCCAGTCATTCTTATAGTTTAGAGAAAAAATATTTTGAAAAAACTTGTATATTTTACCATAAAAAGCACCCAAAGCCCACAATTTGTTTTGCTTTTTTATTTTCCATAACAAAGGAAGATGATACAATGTGTGGTCACAGACCAACTTTAACTTATCATGTCTCAACTTTTTTTTTTGGACAATGTATGTATATCTAACGGTACCCACAACCTTCAAAAAAGGTAAGTTAATGTTATTGAAATGGACGTGTTACTGGGATCAGGGATAAGGGAACTCAGTTTTATTTGATGCAGTTATTTTGTTCGGTGGAAGGTGGACTTTGACTTAGTTGGCTTTAACATAGGATTCATAAAGAGAGGTGAGGCGATCCCGGAGGTCCTGGGCGTAGGGGTCCAGCTTCTCCCTCAGCTCTTCAACGTAGGGGGCAGCCATGTCTCTCACCTGCTGGGCTGTTTGTGTGAGCTCGGTCTGGACTCTCTCGGTCATGGGGATCGCTCTCTGTTTGAATTCCTCCAGATGGGGCTCCAACTTGCTTCTCAGTTTTTCAGTATGTGGCCCCAGTATATGTTGCAAGTCCAGCACAGTCTGGTCCATGCTGGCCTTCAGCTCCTCGCTCTTCTGAATCAGAGTGGTCCTCAGGGCTTCGGAATCCAGAGAGTCGGAATACGGGGCCAGCTCCTGTTTGAGCTGCTCCACTCTCTGCTGGATCTGGGCCTTCACGTTCTCTGTGTAGGGCTCCAGCTTCTCCCGGGCTGTGTTCAGCTCCTGGGTCACACGCTCTTTCAGAACTTCAGCCTCTGTGGTGAATCTGTTGATCAGGTCCTGGGTTCCAACAGGAAGCTCATCCTGCAGGATGGCTGCATATGTTTTTGCTATATCAGCACTTTCTGTCAGACGGTTACTAGATGAACATAAAGATTAAAAAAACAAACAAAAAAAAACGAGCGGTGATTAGTTAGTTTGTGCACTTTTATTGAATGTCATCAATTACTATTTATTTTTCTGGATTTCATTTGTGGTCTTCATGATCTACCTGATATCTTGGCCAATCTGAGATTTTTTGATCATCTGCAGGGTGTCATCAGCGGTCTGTGTGGCTTTGCCGACATAGTCCCAGAAAGCATCTTTCATGACTTCTATCTGGGGCTTTGGGGCATCAGCATAGAAGACATTGGCATTGCAGCCTGTTGGGCAGACAGAAAAACAATTCAGGCATCTTTCAATTCAGCAATTAATGAAAACGGAGACTTGGAGCTTTACAGACTGTTTTATCCAACAAGCTTACCGGTAAAAACGGCCAGGACGAGCACAGCGAGGACCTTCATGGCTCTTGGACTCTAAAACAAGCGAATACCAGTTAATCAACAAAGCATTTTGAACAGTGAGCAGATATAAGTAAAAGCTCATCTTATTTATTATTCTTACCTGAGTTTGCAAGTGTGCCTGTAAATCCACTTGGTTGTGCTTGTGCTCAACTGGTGAGATTCTGCAGCTTATATAGCAACCCAGACAATAATGATCCCAAAGTCCAAGAGGTAGTGCTTTGCTGTCACCTTGCCTCACCCTTCTGCTCGTACTGAGATCTTGTGCTAGCAAATCAATGTGATGCATACAGTATGCAAAAGCCCCTCCATGGATATGTACATACTCTTATTTAGTGATGTTTAGCAGCCCAGTAGTCGTCAGTGTTTATTTTAAAAAGTACACATATATATGTGTGTTTCATTTTTATCATAATGGAACAAAATCCAATAGCTTAACCCGAGAGATTTGTCTGTAATCATATAGTTATTTTTTCCATAGTTCTAATATTACAAACCAGCATCTTTCGTGTCTTTTCAACTTTCATTAAAAATGCTGTTTTAGCTTGTCACATTGCCCACAAACATTACAGTAATTTTTGACCCCTCTATCTTTGTCGTGCCAATGTTCACCAACTTCAAGTATCTGTCGGGTCAAAGGTTAGTAGATTCCAGCATCGTCAGCCTCAGAGGGACAAAGTAGCTTCTGTTTCACACCAAACAAACCCGTAGCACAGTTTTAAGCAAATCTAAAAAAAAAAACTTATTTTTTTATCTCTTTGTTGTGACCCAATGTAGTCAAGTTCAATTGGAAGATTGAGATTTTAAAACCAGATTTTTTTAATAAAAAAAAACTATGGAACATTTAAACTTTTACCATATGTGTTTTACAGCTGTCTTTCATATAAGATATATAAGATATCAAAATCAGAATATGAATACTTTATTGATCCGGGAGGGTATAAATCTTATTTCCAGATGTCCACCATCTACAGAACAACTCGGTCTTGTTTCAGTCTTGTTTTAGTGGTGATAAAAATGAGAGAGCATACAACAATGACAAAATTACAATGTTTATTTACATCTAAAATATTGTACTAGTCTGTAATACAGAATATTTTTTTTTATTTAAACAAAAGCAGTCTATAGAATGTCATAATTCATTCTTGACCTCAAGACAAAGTCCAGCAGTGCAGGCATACAGGGTTATCTTAAATAATCTGGAGACTGGCAGGGCAAGACTACGTGGGGAGAGGGGTCAAAGGAGAAGTGATGGTACATTTATTAGGAAGTAAGACGCTTTATTTGGGTGGTTCTAAAATGAAGCAGCTTTGTGATAAACCACAGAGCAACAGCAGATGTGAGGGGAAAAAAAGAGCCGCTGTGACAGCATGGCAGGGACTCCTGGACTTTGGGCTCTCAACTACAACTGTCATCTGACTTCACTATATATACACGGAAGAAGTCGTTTCACACAGTCACTATAACAGTACAGTCTGAAAGAAACTCAAGCCCAAAGCAGGTGAGACGGTATTTGAAAATTAAATTTATAGAACTAAATCTTTATGTTTAACTTTGCTAATATAGACATAAACTGAATTTTTTGTCTGCTACTGTCTTTCAGGAGCTACCAATCATGAAGGTGTTTGTGGTACTAGCTGTTGTAGTACTCTCTGGTAAGCTTTTCAAAATAAAAGTTGAAATGTGGCAATACAAATGAACAAATTGCAAACTGTCCCTTCCTGTAATCTTCATTTTATACAGGCTGCAATGCCAACCTCTTTTATGCTGATGCACCCAAGCCACAGCTGGAAGTTCTGACTGATGCTTTTTGGGATTACATCGCCAAGGCAACACAGACAGCTGATGATACCCTGCAGATGATCAGGAAATCACCAATTGGACAGGAAGTCAAGTATGTAGTGTTACACGCATTAACAGACTTGTGGGGACACGTGTCCCATGATTTGTAAGGTATTACATAATTTTGCCGGGTTTTTCCTTTTAACACTTTTTTTGTCTTGCAGTTCTCGTCTTACAGAAAGTGCTGACTTGGCCAGCAAGTATGCAGTCACCCTGCAGGAGCAGATCCCCCCTGCAGCTCAGGACCTCATAGACAAGATCACCACAGAGGCTGATACGTTGAAAAGCACACTCACCCAGGAGCTGAGCTCTGTCAGGGACAAGCTGGAACCCTACACTGAGAACATGAAGGCCCAGATCCAGCAGAGAGTGGAGCAGCTCAAACAGGAGCTGGCCCCCTACGCCGACACTCTGGATTCAGAGGCCTTGAGGTCCACCTTGATGCAGAAGAGCGAGGAGCTGAAGATCAGCCTGGAGCAGAGTGTGAAGGACCTGCAAGCCCAGCTGGGGCCATACACGGACGATCTGAAGCAGAAGGTGGACCAGCACCTGGAGAATTTCCAGAAAAGCGTAGCCCCCATGACCGAGAAAGTCCAAGTTGAGCTGAGTCAGCGAGCCAGTCTGGTGAAACAAATGGTGGCTCCCTATGCTGAGGACCTGAGAGAGAAGCTTGACCCCTATGCCCAAGACCTCCAGGCCCAGCTTATGTCTCTCTATCAGTCATTTATTGATGCCAACTAAAACAACCTCCACATCTTTAGACATAATTTAACACTGTCCTGACCATGTCGGTCTACCTCTGTGTGATGCATGAAAACAAATCAGTCTTGGACTGTATTGAATCAAACTGTGTGAATAATAACAACTCAATATTTATTGCTAAGTACAAAAATACAAAGCAAACCTTGCACTTGTCAAGCATGTATTTAAATGTTTTTACTGTATTGTGAAAGAAAACAGGCCTTTTTTTGTAATTTCTGTAAGTTATAAAAATAAAGATGGAACTAAAAATGTATAAACTTCTCAGTTTTTGTTTTCGTTCAACTCTTTTCAAAATTACAGGGAAAGAAGAAACTTTTTCAGACATTTGTCTTCACAACCATTTACAGCAAATGGCCTGTTTACCCGTCTGAAATTACACAGCACTGATAATAATTAGTGTCAAGCCATGGTTACTCTGAGATGTGTGTTTTCTTCAGGAGGCAACCAGTAATTTGACTTTATCTCCCGTGTCTCAACACGCCTTGGCTTCTGTCACAGTTTCGTCTCAGAGTTTCTCCAGAGGCAGATCATTGTTCCTGTCAATGCTTGTCATGAAAGTGCAGCTAAACTGTGTTATCACTAAAATCAAACAAGAGCTGAAAGAAAACCTCCTGGACCAATACGACTGAGGGAAAAAAAAACTTGCATCAGGAAATGTGTTTTCAGAGAGGTTTCAGTAAAAACAAATATGTTTTACTTTTTGTTTAAAACACATTTGCTTTGACACCGCTTTGAACAACTGATAATTATCTTAGTCATGAAAAACAAATGTTGTGCAATGTCTCTTTGTTGTAAATGTAAATCATGTCTTATTTCCTCCGGGCTGCGCGAGCCTCCAGCGTGGAGGGTCAGAGTCCAGCGTCAATAGTGCAAACATGAACACATGTTTGTGCTCTGTCCCAAAAACAACTATAACAACGTGTATCAGCCTTGACAAAACACAGAAAATAATGTTAATAAACCTATTGTTTTTTTGTGGTTTTGTCCAGGTCAGACAAAAAATAAAAATTGTTGCTCATAACAGTTTAATCAAGAAAATGAAACATATGTCCATGCAAGGTTTGTACTTTGGAACTTAGTCAAATACAAGCTAATTATTTAAAAGTCCTAAATGTAAAAAAAAAAAAGATTGCTAACAAGGAAGCTAACTGAAAAAAAAAAAGCTCCAAGTCTGCACTTATGTAAATATGATCATGTTCATGTTCCAGCCTGTTCTAGATCTGATTAGCACTAATGTGGGCACCAAGAAACAATCAGCCTGCCTTATCAGTCTGCATGGCCACAAGCCATTTAGTCCTTAATTCCAATGGTCATGTTTATTACATGAGACAGACGTCAGCTCCAGTCAAACACAGAAATTTAAGACTGAGGATAAAACAAGTTACAATGTTTACAAAGTTACAACAATGACAAATGTTGATATTGTTTTGATGAAAATGAATACCGATCTGAACAACAAACTGCTGTTTATGGTTGCATGTGTGTGGGTTGTAATACTCTTTCATTCAGGCTAAATGTTTCAACACCTTATCCCTGACTACCAAACGTACAAGCAAGCAAGAATTCTGGAAAATTTAAACGGTGAAGACTGAAATCAGAAATCTGACATAATTTCATTATATCAAATTATTTTGACATTTTACATTTCTGGAAACTGGACTTACATTTTATATGCAGATTCCTCTGCCAAAGGACATTTGTGTAGGTGCCAAGTGATTCTGTACAATGTGTGTGGAACAGTTATGCAATAACTGTATTTACTGCCAAATCATGAACACATATTCTTTTCTTCTATCTCTCAGCAGGCTGTTCCAGTCTTTACATAAAACAACACAGTTCATCACTGACTAAAATAATGGGTAAATCAGACAATTAGGATAAAATGAAAATATTTCTGGCCAGACTTTGATTAAGTTATTTTATTATTTTATTTAACTTCAGGAATTAATATGAATATCTGCTTACCTATCGCTATTTAACCAGTCAAATCCTATTGAGACTGCAGATCTATTTTACAAGGGTGGCCTGGGCCTGAAGGCAACCTATTGTACATATTTTTGTGCAAATGTAAGATCACAATGGAGCTTATATCAATTTGCAAAGTAAAACAATCAACTGCAATGTCACTAGAAGTCAGAATTCTGGCTTGGACATTCGGTGGGGAAACTTTAACATGCTGCAGAGGCTTGAGACTAAACCTCTGACTCTTGTATAGGAGGACAACCTCCTAACCAATCTGTAGAGATATATTTAAACATGGTTTTCACAAAAACATTGATAATGCTTGTATTAGCACTTTGTTCATTTTCATTTCAGATGAACATACAGTATATCACAGGCTAATTGTTACTATAGAGCATATTGTTTTGTTTGTTTTTTTTTTTTTTTAAAGGAAATGCAAAAATAAAAATAGACTGTTGTTGCCTTCTGTTGCTAACAGATGTTAGATTAATCAATTAATACAAGGAGCAAATCTCATTGGTTTTCTAATTTGCAACAGGAACACATAAGCTGTATACTTAGATCTGAGTTCTGACTTTAAAATAAATGAAAAACAGCTGCCCCTGTCTTGGTGAAGCTATTTTGCAAAAATGTAAATTTATTTAAGTTAAATAAAATACAGGGAAATCGAACACACAAAACTTTTTTGGCAACTGGCACTTATTCATGTTTTAATATACAACAAAATACCAATCATAATTAACAAACCTTTTCTTTACAATACATGTCCATTTTACAGTAAAATTTATAAAGGACAATGACCAAGTGTGGTGTCAAGACTGTTTAATTGGTCTGTTTGTAAGGAAGCCATTTTAGTGCAGCAAATTAAAACATACTTAACTTTAGAGACCTACAGTATATTAGTGCACATCTATGTTAAAAACAGAACAGTAATAATAGAACAAAAATAAAAAAGTGTTGTGCTTATTAATGAAGTTCAACAAAGCTTTTTAAGAAAGAAAAAAAGGACATTTTGCCTGCGATGAAACTTACTGCTCCATGAAATTACTTTAGAGTATTTAATTAGATTATTGACCTTCTGCTGATTTGCAGGATAGGATTCCCAGATGCGATGTGCCTGCAGGAGAGTATTTCTTGATCCAATCTAAAACGCCACACTGCCACCTAATGTTGAAGCTGCAACACAACAGCATTATGCTTCTCATTATTTAATTCACAATGAAATAACATTATTATTCTTAATTTTAAAACTGTAAATGAGAGAAGTTCATTGAAACTTAGAATTAGATGTAAACGTCAAATCTGAAGGGAAATCGAGTTTTCAGACAGGTAGTGAAAATACAAAATTTTTTATTAAAAACCTGATTAAAAATGTAAAAATCTCTAGGCACAACAACTGGGAGAATTGATTACAGAGAGTGATCAGCTGCATAAAATTCAGCTTATGAACAAATTCAAACCGGAAGACTCTCTCCACCTCACCTTCTCCATAAAACACTGTATCTCAAATACAGTAATGTAGCATGAAGGACATCTTTTTCAACATGACCTCTTGATTCTACAGGTCATGTCTTTGAAACTTTCCTAAGATTTAACTATTCATTGGAGCCTTCTTTGCAACACCTGGATAAAATGTCCTAAAAGGGAGACAAATCTTGTGTTTCTGTAGAGATTGGTGAAAACATTACTGATGATGAGGCCTCAGTAGAACAGTGGAGTTTGGTGGTTTTCAATTAACAAGTGGTTTTTGTCACAAAGGACAAATTACAGCTGACTGGCATACAAAACTATACTTTATTAGAAAGGAAACCAAATCTAAAAACATAAACTAACATGATGAAACCTGTGTGTTTGACCACTTTAATAAATTAAATTTTCAATTATTGTTTGACGTTAGTGGTCAGTGGGTGAGAAACTTGGCACAGTCCAAACATGCTGACAGAAAAACAAACAAGACAAGAAATTCCCACCTACAATCTTCTGAGGTGATGGCTCTGATATTTCCAAAAGCAGGAAAACACTTGGGTAATAGACATCAAAAGATAATGAGTTTCCTGACAGGTTTATTGAAATGTGACAGTTCTGAAAAAAGGACGAAAAGTTGGTATCTTTACCAACCTGTCCTGGAACGATGTTCATTCTTTGTTTATTTTCATGTTCTTGTAAGCTAACCTGTTAGTTAACTGATAACTATAACGTTATCATTGTCTTCATGTAAACGTGTGGCAGAAGACATCCTGTGTAAAGAGGAGTGCATCGTCTTCATGTTTTACACAGTGTTGAGTTGTCTTACTTAATGTTACATCATGTGGTTATTTTAAAATCTGTTTATTTGTATTAAATTAAAAAGTTCAGCAAGAAAAAAAAAACATTCTTATCTGGGGTCAGGTCACAGGGGCAGCAGGCTAAGCAGCGAGACGCAGACATCCTATCTCCCTAGCAACTTGGGCCAGCTTGTCTGGGGGAATCGCAAGGCTTTCCCTGACCCACTGAGAAACATAGTCCCTCCAGCGTGTCCTGGGTCTCCTCCTAGTGGGACATGCCCAGAACACCTCATCAGGGAGGCGTCACCAGATGTCCGAGTCACCTCAACTGGCTCCTCTTGATGTGGAGGAGCAACGGCTCTACTCTAAGGGAGAGCCCAGACACCGTACGGAGGAAACTTATTTCAGTCACTTGTATACACGATTGTGTTCTTTTGGTCACTACCCAAAGCTCATGACCATAAATGAGGTTTGGAACGTAGACCGACCAGTAAATCGAGAGCTTCGTCTTCTGGCTCAGCTCCTGCTTCACCATGACAGATTGGTACACTGCCTGCATCACTGCAGATGCAGTACTAATCCGCCTATTGATCTCCTGCTCCACTCTACCCTCATTCATGAACAAGACCCTAAGATACTTAAACTACTCCACTTGGGTCAGGATGTCTTCCCTGACCCGGAGAAGACACCCTACCCTTTTCTGGCTCAAGACCATGGTCACGAATTTGGAGGCACTGATCCTCAACCCAGCTGTTTCACACTCTGCTTTGAGTGAGAAGTGAAGAGTTAGCCCAGTTTTAGCTAACCTTCATTTTCAGGGCATATCCCGGTCTTATCCAGGTTAAAATTCCTTACGAACAGCCAGGCCTAGGAATATCAACCCAGAAACCCTGAATTAACGGTAGCTCTCTTCATTGTGGATTTTAGTTCTTATTTTGACTTTTGGGTAGATTTTTAGAAGTTTGGATGTAAACTTCAGGGATATTATTTTAATATTAATTTCAGCACTAAGGCAGATTAACTATGACAGATGACATGAACTCAGCACTTTGACCATATAACACTTATGAGACGGCACAAAATTGTGAAAAATACCAAAAATTGAATGTCCACACTGGCTTTTAGAATTTTCTAATTGCTTTTTTTAATGAATATTGGCAAGCAGTGCATAGCATTCAGTGGCTGAAGAATATTAGATGACATCAACCGACAAAAAAATGAAAAAATCTGTCCCTAACCAAGCTGCATTAATGTAACCATTATATTTGCATGAGGAATGAGGATGTAAGATCTTCCTCGTCTTACGAGCTGGAATGTTTTGGGTCTGACCTGATACTGCTTTAAGAACCTCTCATTGGTTTAGAATGCATGTCCCCCGATGGAGTGAATCAGAGGTTTCTATGACAATGCTTGACTTCCTCTTTCAATGGTTGCCTCCGTCACTGACAGGTTCAAATTGTTGTCTTAAGAATTTGAAGTTCCTCATTTTCTACATGCAGAAGTTTCTGTTTCCTCATACTCAGAGCTGACAATTTAAGCTCAAAATTATCAACTTTTAACACACTGGCAGACTTTTAAAAATCTTTCCCTGATAAACATTAACATCAGATTTTTGTATTTTAAATTAGTTACATTCAACAATGAATTGTTACAGAATAAACTAAAACATGATACAGATTCACCTCATATGTTAAAATCATCCTCTCATTAATTTATCAATGTCTAAACTATGTAAAACCAAAAGCAAAGCATTCTCCTATAATCTACTTTAACTGTTTTTACAATAATTAATCCGAACATAATCTAAGAAAATCATTCTTTTTAACATGAACACATGAATAAAAAAGCTTTTTCTTTATTTTTCGTCTTTTAAACCTTAGTCCCTCTTTAATGGGACCCAGTTAATTTCATTTTGTTTTGACATTACAGAAACGCAAGAAACACATTTTAAGATGATTAGAGCCAGGACATGAATTGATCTCACCTTATTTTGACAGCCTCTGATGCCTTGCCATGGAGGAGAGCTTTTTAACCACATCAGTGACCTCGGCACCAGAGATTGGATAAGGGTCCCCGGGGTCTGCTTCCTCATGGGAAGACGTGTCGGTGGGATTGAGGAGGTCTTCAAAGTATTCTGCCCACCGACCCACAATGTCCCGAGTTGAAGTCAGCAGCGCACCGTCCCATACCATATATCGTGTTGATGGTGTCTCTCCCCCAAGATGCCGGATGGACCAGAACTGCCTTAAAGTCATACGGAAGCCTTTTTCCGTGGCCTCTCTAAACTCCTCCCACGCCCGAGTTTTTGCCTCTGTGACCACCTGAGCCATAATCCGCTTGGACTGCCAATACCTATCAACTGCTTCCTGAGTCCCACATGGCAAAAAGACCCAATAGGACTCCTTCTTCAGCCTGACAGTATCCCTCATCGCCTGTTTCTATCAGCGGGTTCGAGGGTTGCCACCACAACAGGCACCGACAACCTTGCGGCCACAGCTCAGGTAAGCCGCCTCGACAATGAGGCATGGAACATGGCCCACTCAGACCCAATGTCCCCAACCAAATGGTCATTAGGCGAGAGGCAGTACAGACAGACAGGTGCACCACAGGGTGACAGAGAAACAAGGCAGACAATTTCACACTTGCTCACACCTAGTGACAATTTAGTTACCCATAACCTAACTCGTGTTTCTGGTCTGTGGTAAGAAACCTGCACCTAGAGAAAACCCACACATGCATGTTGGGGAGAGCATGTAAACTCCACATAAAAAAGTTACATCTGGGTTTGAACCTGCAATCTTCTGAGACGATAGCTTTAATAATAGTATTGATGTGCCGTTCTTAAGTTACAATTTTAAATTCTGCAGCATCTGCATGACTCAGATATTTTCAAAACTTTCTAATACCATATCCTTACCCCATGACTGTATTCTGAACGGATAAGTAAACCTGTCTGAGAAATAAAAACGACAATGAGTTTAATGCCAGGTTCACTATGACGCGACAGGCAAAAATGAAGATAAGCTGGTATTAACAAGTCCTGAAAAGGCGTGCCTCATTTATTGTTTATGTTCCTGTAAGAAATTCTTACCGGGGACTGTAAAGTTACAATTATCTCTATGCAATTATGTAGCAGCAAACTTCCTATGTAAAGAGCTTTGCATACAACCAATTGGAACATTGTCTAAAACATAAATTAAAACAGATTACAATGATGTGCAAATCCATTTTAACATATTCATTAGATACATGATATTTAATGTTCAAACAACTAAACTTTATTGTACAGTATATTTACAAATTTTCACTCATTTTGAATTATTCCAGGCCATGTTTACCAATATTACATCAACATTCTTTTTAACAACTCTATTAGAGTTCAGCAAGAATAAGAAAAAGTAATTCAGTGTCTGCAGTACAACTGTTGCCATTATGCAGGGCTGTCAAACTAATTTTTATCATACAAAAGCATTATGGTTGTAATCAACTTTGACATTTCATGTTTAATTTCACCTAAACTCTCGTATATGGCTGAGCACCATAATAACTGAGCTCTATGTGGTGATTCCTGCATAAAATCAAGGTTCTTATAATCATTGTAAAGTACTATGTGTAGGACTAACTAAATGTGAAATAAACAATTTAGAAATACTATTAAAAGTAAGAGTTTTACTCACTGTTGAGTGGTGGTAGGTAGCTGATGTCTTGAATTCTGAACTCAACCACTTTCCTGTCCTTTTTTCTTTTATTTTATTTTTTTTTTATTTTAAAGTCACTTTAAGTAGAAAAATGAATGTATTTTCTCATCATTAGTGACTTTTTTTCCCCCAAAAAACAGTGGACAGAAGTAGGAAAACTGACATTTAAAGAGAGATTGAAAGACATAACCCAAGACAACACAACAAATATCTGCCTCCACACCTGCAAAAGCACACAAAGCAAAACACAGCAGGAGCAAACACTTTCCTAAAAGAAAATCCCATGCATATTCAGCATTCATTGTGGGAGATTTAGTTTATGATCAATGCTGACTCTGAAAGAGTTATTTTGAGAACACAGGGCTGTTCAACTAAATTGCACAGATAGCCACACTTATTTAAAAATCTTATTTAAGGCTATTTGAGTTTGACATGTGGCATAGTGGGGATGATTCAGATGATTCAACATTCAACATCCAGATTTTAGAGTTTGAAGATAAATGGCAATCCTTTATCTCATATGACAGATTGTTAAAAATGTCAGAAATTCTAAAATGATTGAACTGTTAGGTAGGTTTATCTCCCAGACAGTTTGTCTGCATGTGGCTTCTGTGCTGCCTTTTCATCCTGGCATTTCTTCCTGACTTATATGGGGTTATTTGTGCTGGAAATGGGCACCAACTCTCTGTGACACCAGAGTACAAACCAGCAGGTATAGAAAACATGAATAGGTGAGTTTATTCACACCCAACACAGACACAGTCAGGTTTTGGCAGATCACTGCAGCTTTGTCTTTTTTTTTTTTACAATGGGGGTGAGTTTCTTTTTCCTTTTGTCTTCTGCAAGTCTTTTTTTTTATTTAAAAAAGCAGCATTCAGTTATGTAAAGTTTGTGGTTGCAAACCTGGACAGTTACTGTAAATCACTTTACAATTCATACAGGTCGTGGGATTTTTTTATATGGCCAACATAAGGAAGTATTTCAAACAAAATGCTTAATACAGCAAAAACACAAAAGTAATTTAATAATGAACAAATCTAAAGAAAGTAGAGGAGGGGAGTGTCTTGTTTAAAGTGGATATATTGTGTAAGATCAACTTTATAATGTTATCATGTTCTAATGTTAACCTCTCATCAAAAACATGCCCAGAGTCTTGATTTGAGTCATTCATGCATGTTTGAGAAATCCTGTAGTGTCCTGAGGCAGCCAGGCAGGAGAGCAAAAATGACCAGTTGGGCCT
>JARVJO010000305.1:7883808-7898014 GCA_031762555.1 Cynodonichthys magdalenae
GGAATGCTTCCAGCACCTTGTTGAATCCATGCCACGAAGAATTGAGGCAGTTCTGAAGGCAAAAGGGGGTCCAACCCTTTACTAGCATGGTGTACCTAATAAAGTGGCCGGTGAGTGTATATTCAATGGGAAGCACAAAATATAACAGACTGTTGAGCAAGTTGTACATCAAGCATGTATGGGAAAGAATTCAAAGTGAGTGAATATTTACAAACACAACAAAGTTTAGCTGTTTGAACATTAAATACATTGTCTTTTTAATGTATTCAATGGCATATAGGTTAAAAAGGATTTTTCAAATCATATTTGGTTGTTATTCATGTTTTACACAACATCCCAACTTCATTGGAATTAGGGTTGTAAGCAAAACTCAGGATTGAGAGAATTATTCACAAGAAGATTAGAGGGGGAAAAAAAACTTTTTTTTAGATTTGACAAAGTCCAAATTCCTGCACATACTTTGTAACATAACAAAATACACCTCTAGTTTATCTGTTTTCCACTTGCATTCAGTTTTTATCCAAGCATCGTTTGTTTTTTATCTCTAATGTTTGTCTTGCAGTGTTATCTCTGATTGGGTTTACTGTTAAACTGTGAAATGTTCTTTTGTGTCTGACTTCTCAAGTGTCATTCCTTTTGTCATGGTGATGATTATGACGGCACTTTGTTTTCTTATGACTCATTTGACCTCCTCTGTGGCATTACTATTCTGTCATACCTCCTCTCCATTCTTGCAATGATGCATGTGTGGAGTACACGTTATAACTTACAGTAATCTGCTCTTTTAATATGTTTACAAAAGTAAATTTATCAAATTTTACACTGTTTGTTTTTTATAAGAAACACAGCCCAACTGATTGAATTTTTAGGTATATTGCAGCATCTAACCAGCTGATTCTGGGAGACTGCTGCATCTGCCTCCGGAGGCCTGTGGCTGATCCTAGGAGCTTATCCATGTGCTAAATGTTTGGGGCGTTGTCTTCATAAGCTTTTGATTGCTTTGATATTGTGAAGTGGTTAATTAGCAACATAGAGGACCCACAATATGTTTAATTAGCTGCACAGAGGACCCGGATATTACATTTAAATTCACGATAGTCTTTTTTTGTGTATAAACAAAATATCTGTTTGGGCTGGCATTACAAATTCACTTGTCCAATATTTTAATTTTTTATTGTTGCTATATCTGGTTGGTGTAACTTGATTAACTGTTCTATCTCCTTTTCAGTTGTAGTTCAGCATATTTCATTGTCATCTCAGTAGGAGTATTTTTTAATTGTTTATAGAAATAATAAATCTGATGCCGTGAGTATACAAACTTGTGTGTCTTAAAAAAAACAATATTCCCACAGGGTGGAGTTGCCGAACTGCCTATTTTTGGGTGTGAGAACTCAGTTTAATTTCTAAACCTGACACATTTAGGTGTAGGCTGAAAAATGGGAAAAAATGCAACAAGTTCCCCTCAGGAAGGAACTTGGTTTTTGGCAAGTTTTTATGTAGTTGACTGTTTTAAGTTGGACAGGAATAGTTTGTTGGCATGAAGTTGTGAGCCGTCCTAGACATGGTTTATTTGCACTTTCAGAAGCATAACAATGTTGGTGTAGACAGACAGTGGTAGAATGACTGGTATTCTTTTCACTGACTTCTCTTAGAATAATGTTTGTACAAGTCTAAAGCTGAACTATTTATACTGTATGAGCAGGTAAAAGCATTGTTTTTAGAAATTGTAAACCTAAAGGCTTCTTACTTTGAAATCAGAAATTATCAGAAAATAAACTTAGATTTTATTGAAACAAAATGTCATAATTTTGTAGATTGATATGAGAGGAAATTAAATACAAAATAAAAGTACAGTATTTTACACTAAATTCAATTAGAAATCTTTACAAATGGTGTATTGGCAAATAAATGCAAATATATGTTTGCTAAAACATTTTTTTGTATGTCTAGTTTTATTTTAACTTTATTTCATTTTCATCCATCTATTGTTGTTTAACCATTGGTGTTTATCTCCATTGGTCATTGGGCGAGAGGCGGGACAGACAGGTGCACCACAGAATGATACAATAATAAAACGGGTAATTTCCCACTTTCTCACACATAGTGACATTTTAGTTACCCATAATTTAACTTGTGTTTCTGGTTTGTGGTAAGAAACCAGAACCTGGAGAAAGCAACACATGATTGTTGGTGAGAAGATGTAAACTCTCCACAGAAAGGCTGCAGCTGGGTTTAACCCTGCAAACTTCTGAGGTGATAAAAATGGTCAAACATATTGCTTTTCACGTTAATATTTTAAAATTCTGCAGCATCTGCATGACTCAGTTTTAAACATTTTTGATATCCTACCCTTACCCCTTGACACTGTTCTAAACGGATAAGAAAACCTGTCTGAGAAATAAAAAGGACAATGAGTATACTGCTATGTTCACTGTTGCGTAACAGGTAAAAATTAAGATAAGGTGGTATTAGCAAACCTTTTCTGGAAAAGCAAGCCTCATTTTTTACCGTTCATGTTCCTGTAAGATAAAGTGTTACCGTCAACTGTAAAGATAAAGTTATCTTTATGCATCTGTAGCAACAAACTTCCTATGTAAAGAGGTTTGCGTACAACCATTGCTAATTAGGTTTGGACATTGTGTAAAACATAAATAAAAACAGAAAATGATGATTTGCAAATCATTTTAAACCTATATTCATTTGAATATATTACAAGATAGTTAATATCCAAACAATTAAACTTTATTGTATTTTTTAATTTAATCAAATATTCACTCATTTTCAAATGATTTTCAATGATGCTGCAACATGTTCCAAAAAAGTTGAGACAGGGTCACATTTACCTGTGTTACATCACTTTTCCTTTTAACAACACTCAGTAAGCATCTGGGGGAACTGAGGACACTTACGGAACATTTGTAGGTGGAATTCTTTCCCACTCTTGCTTGATAAACAACTTCAGTTGCTCAACAGACCGGGTTCTCTTTTGTCCTACTTTGTGCTTCATGATGCACCACACGTTTTCAACGGCAGGCAGGTCTAGACTGCAGGCAGGCCATTCTAGTACCTGTACTCATTTACTACAAAGCCATGATGTTTGCCATGCAGAATGTGGTTTGGCATTATCTTGCTGAAATAAGCAGGGATAGCCCTGAACAAGACGTAGCTTGGATGGAAGAGTGTTGCTCTATAACATTCCTCAACTTTCTTTTGTTGCCCCAGTCCCAGCTTTTTTGAAATGTGTTGCAGGCATCAAATTCAAAATGAGTGAATGTTCAATTAAATTCAACTGAGTTTATTTAGATAGCCCAAAGTTGCAACAAACGTCATCTGAGGACACTGTGCAAAAAAAGTGATCTCATAAAACTAACACAGTAATGTTTAGCAGGTCTCCATGATAATGCACACAAAATTTGGTGCAGCTCAGACCATGTATGTGTGATTCAGAGCTGTGCAAAAGGCGAGGCATCAGCGTTCACCACTGTGCCACACCCACACCATCCTACCACCAGTCAATGCTGAGAGAAGCATGCAGCATGTGAAGTCTGCATGTTCAAATCTGTAGTGGGAGTTAACTCAGATACAAGTGTGAGAAAAGAGACAAATTGGCAGCCTTGATCCAAAATGGCCGACTTCCTGTGGAGTTTGGACCATGAGTGCAGGATAATTTTTTGAAGGTTCTGAGATGTTACACATGTGTATCAGATGTCATGATTCTACAGTAGGTCCAAGAATGGCTTAGGGCTGATTTTTAAAATAAATGTAGGGTGCATTGTGGATGAATTAGGCCACACCCCCAAGAAATCGGTCGGCATTCCTGTAGTGTGGTGAAAAAGGATTAACCATGAATTGGGTGCAAATTGGCTGAAATATGTGGAACTTGGATCCAAACGTATGTCAACAGCATGATGTCTGACTTTGCTGCATTGCCATGACTATGCCTTTCAACAAAAAGTATTTGTGCTGAAAAGCAAGTGAGATTAACTTATTAAATGTGTTTTGACACAATTTGTTGCTGATTTGGTCAAGAGGGTCAGAGATGGAGCTTTCCAAGCCAAAAGAAAAACTTAATTTCTTGTTGATGGGGCGGGGGCTTTGATGATGTCATATGACCACATGGTATATGGTTGAGTATGCAACATGGATGACTCATACCAAGTTGTATTTTTGCCTTTCTATGTGAAAGTTATAGCTTTCTGAAATTGTAACTGATGGATGGACGGAGAGTGTTTCAAAGTCCCCCACCTCGGCAACAGGGGACAATACGTCCAGTGTCTGCACTTCAACTGTTGCCATAGTACAGGGGTGTCAAACTCATTTTCACTGAGGGCTACACAAGTGTTATGGTGGCCCTCAAAGGACCAGTTCTAATCAACTTTGACATTTCATGTTTAATTTCAACAAAACATGAAACATCATTTTCCTCATTTCAAATGTGAAACAAATAATAAAAAAATACTATTAAAAATAAAAGTAAGAGTTTTGAGTTGTGGTAAGTAGCTGATGTCTTGACTTCTGAACTCACCCATTTTCTGACAAGAAATTTCTATGCATAATCAACACCACCGCACAGCATAGATCTCCTGCACCACAGGAGATTTAGCTTATGATCAATGCTGACTTTAAAGCAGCTTAGTTTGAGATTTTAATATGGGGCTATTCAACTAAATTGCTCAGAGGGCCACAGTTACTTAAAGCCAACAGCTCAAGTCCGAACAAGCATTATTATGTTTTGTTGTATTGAATCATAAATTTAATGTTTTCCATTGATATGTAAACATTATTTCATATTGAATTAAGTAAATGAAAAAAAGAAAAGAAAAGGCAGCACAAATCAGATGGTAAAGGATTTCTTAAGTGAACCACATTTGGCCCACGGGCCTTGAGTTTGACACGTATGCCATAGTGGGAATACTTCAGATGACTTCAACATCTGAATTAAAGAGTTTGAAGATAAACAAGAATCTTTTACCTCACGTGACAGATCACTGATAATAAAATATCTGAAATGACTGAAATGTTGTTGTGTGGGTTAATCTCCCAGACAGTTTGTCTGCATGTGACCTTCTGTGCTGCCTTTTCATCCTGGCATTTGTTCCTGGCATATGCGGGTTTATTTGTGCTGGAAATAGGCACCAACTCTCTGTGACACCTTAGTACAAACTACAAAACATGAATAGGGGAGTTTATTTACATCCAAAACATATAGAATCAGCTGTTGACAGACTACTAAAAAACTAGTTGCGTGTTAAATAAAAAAAAAAAAAAAAAAAAATATATATATATATATATATATACACTATATATAAATAATCACAATGAGGGCTGTTTCCCATTTCTTTTTGTCTTCTGCAAATCATTTTTTAAAGAAACAGATTTAAGTTTGTGGGTAAAAACCTGCACAATAAATTACTTTACAATGCATACAGGTGATGAGATTTTTTTCTGGCCAACAAGAGGAAATATTTCTAATAAAATGCCTAATACACCAAAATCACAAAAGTGATTAAATAATGAACACATCTACAGAAAGTAGAACTGGATATCTTGCTTAAAGCTTAGACACACAAATTCTGATCCTAAAAAAAATAAAAGTTTTGAACTAACTGACCCAATATTTGTAAATCAAGAAATAGGTTAACCTTAATTTTAATGTCTATCCCAATACTTAAAAAGGCTTGTGTACTGGAGTACTTCAATTATAAAAAACATGCATGGTTATTGAGAATATGCAAACTCCACACAAAAAGGTCACTGTAGGTTTCTGTAACATTTTGTGTGATTCCAATTGCTTTGTTCTGTGTACATCAAAGCTAAGCAGTGATTCTTTGTGGCTGTCAACTGTTGTACAATTAATAAATTAAGTTTAATTTAGTATTTTTAATGAAAAACAGCAGAAAATGTGATCACCAGAAAAAAAAAAAAAAACAACCTCTCGATACAATAGCAAGAAGTCATGATGTGCGTGACAACGAACAAGCAAGATTTTTATCTTGTTTACCTGTTGACAGATGTACTTGTTCTATTACTCAGACTCTCAGCTGATTTGTTAAAACATTTGCTCAGTGACATACTGTTCACGTTTAACTTTCCTGAAGCTGTCGAGAGTCTCATTTGAAGAGGAAGAACAAAGGGTCTAAGAAGTTGTTGGCACAGGTAGGAAAGACTTTACAATAAATTTGTCACAATGTTAGTAACTTGATGGCACTTAAATAATCTGGTATTTGATTTCATTTTGATATTTCTTCATGAAATTTCACAAAAGACTCACCATGGAGATGAAAGGCTACATTCTCTTTGTGGTAAACTTGGCAGTTTCATCAGTATGCTCCATCCCCATCGTAAGTAGTTTTAACATTTCAAGGAAAAATAAGCCATATTGACTACAGGTCTTTTTTTTTTAATCTACAGAGCAAGTAAATTTTCTTTTTTTTTTTTTTTTTTTGTCATTTTAAACAGTATGAGGACAGTTTAAGTCCCTGTTTTTTAAAACCTGTGTAACATACAAAATATTCAGTTTTGATTTAATTGTGTTCTTATTAAATACACACTTTTTTTTGTAAAAAAAATAAATAAATAAATAAATATATATATATCAAATTTGAATGAAATTGATTCATATAATACATATTCTGGTGATTTTTTTTAAGCAGGTTAATCCAGTTTTAATTAAAGCAGAAGTAGAGATAGGAGGTAAGTTCCATCATTTAGTTTGTATTCTGTGAAATTTGCAATATAATATATTTTTTAAATGTGAATTAACAAAAAAAATATTGTGCATTTTTGTAGATGTTGGTAAACAGATTAAACTTCCAGATGGTGAGGTGATTTACTTTTTTAATAAATATACATTTTCATGATAAATTTATGTTAACTACACACCTAACAATACCTTCAAGTTTATTGCATATGTGATTTCTTTTTTAAACTTGCTTTTCTTTATACTGTATTTTAGATTTATATCTTGACGATATTCGGAAGGTAAGTTTAATATTTCCAAATAAAATTGTTGTTGAACATGTACAGTACTTAAACATTTCCATGTAACATGTTTTATGTCAAAAATCATTTTCAGATCACTTCAAACCTTCGTAGTACAATTATAGATGTGACTAAACTCTGGACATCCCCAGTTTCCTACGTGTTGAACAAAAGTCTTGGTAATTTTGAAATGTTTTTGTTGTCATTTGCAACAAAATACTTTGTGCATTTCTGAATTATTTTATGCAAGAGGTTTTATTGCTGACAGATGTCTGCAAATATAAACTGCTTTTAAACTAGAATGTAGAGTTTATCAAATGTCAATCAAAAATAAGCTGTTGTCACAAAAGACTCACATAAATGAAAAAGGAATTTGATGTATATTATTAGGATATATATATAAATTAGGATATATATATATCCTGAGAGTGATATTTTCGAATAATCTAAAAAAAAATTGCATTTGTTTTGTTTCATATTTTTTCACTACTTCTAATAAAAAACAAAAAAAAGACCTGAACGCTAAAGGAGTCATCGTGCGAGCGTTAGACCAGTTCAGAGTGAAGTCCTGCATCGACTTTAAAGTATGGAAATCTGAGGAGCACTACCTAAACATCCAAAAATTAACTGGGTATGTATTTATTTTGTTTTAAATTGTTTCAAATAAAAATAAATATGACCAAAATCACATTTAATCGGATAAGCAATTTATTGATTTAAGGAGCATCAGTGTTTATTTATTTTTAATTTTTTTAATTATAATTCAAAATCAAAGCTCTCTATTTCAGTTTAAAGTTGTTGGCTGTTTTACATTTCCACAACCTTCTAAAATCACCATCAGGGCCTTGGGGAGAGTTTTCTACACATTTTAATTTTGTTTAGCAGCTTGTCAGTAAAATGGTTTATTAGCATATACAAATGTAATGAAGGCTGCAATGTGTTGTTTTACAGTAAGTTCATTTATAATGTATTTATAAAAAAAAACAGTTTTTACACATTTTTTCTTACTACTGTTAAAAATGACCTGGAAAAAATACAAGTCACTGTGTTATTTATTTTTTGATATAGGCTGTCAGGAACAAAACATAGACATTTATTTGCTTGTTTTTTGACAATAATAATATTGGCAAAGTAAGTAATTTATTTATTTTAATTTTTCCATTGTAGTTGCTGGTCTTACATCGGCCAGGCAATGGCCAATGGACAGGACCTCTCTATTGGAGCCGGCTGTGATCTAATTTCCATTGTTGAACATGAGATTCTTCACGCTCTTGGCTTCTACCATGAACAGTCCAGATATGACAGAGATGATTATGTGCAGATTGTTTTTAACAACATTTTAGCAGGTTTAACTCTTTGTTTATAGTTTTTGTTGTTGATTTGTTTTTAGTTCTTTTTAGCATTTGTTGTTTGTGTTTCCTCTGTCAAGTAGGGTTATTAAACATAATTAATAGGCAGGCATTACTTATAGGATGTTTCTTTAGGTACTCATAAAGTCAAATTTATTTTTGATATATACAGCATTTTCCTTCCAACTGAAGGTAACATAATTACTCGATTGTGGTCTGGAAATTAACTATGTGCCTGGAAAATACATACCCCCAACCCCACCCTAGAAATAATAATAATAAAAAAGCCAAATTACAGCAATGCTGCTAACTGAAAATGACATTAGGTTAGGTTTCCTTTACCTAACATGCAACTGAAGAAATTATTAACATCATTACTAATAAATGTTTAGATCATAAGTATTTTATCAAACTGTTAAACCAAATAAATAAATAAAATAAAAGGATTTAAAAAAAAAATGAAAGTATAAATAAATTAACAGGATAGAACTCAACACCAACCGTCGCTGAGCCTTTCTAAGTCTCTTGCCTTGGCGATGGGGGACAAAATAAGGAAAAATAGACTTTCTGTAACCTCCCCATGTCATCCTATTAGTGGTGTGGTGATTTGTTCTGTTCTGTTCCATTTGTTTTGCTTTGTTTTGTTTTAACAATTTATAAAATTTCTGGCAAGATTCTTTGCTGATGTTTGGTATATCTGCTATTTAGGTCAAGGACATAATTTTGAAAAGGCTAGCAGTGCAGTCAGCACCACCCATGGAACCCCGTATGACTACTGGTCAGTGATGCACTATGGAAAAAATGCATTCACCAATGGCAATGGGTCTACGATTATAACTGTAGATCCAAAATATCAAGATGTGATTGGTCAAAATCTGGACATGAGTCCTCTTGATGTTAAAGAGCTGAACCTTCTCTACAACTGCAGTAAGTACTTAACGCCTTGAGACTGGTGGGAAGGAGTGATTGAAGCTACTTACAGATATTTCTTCCTCAAATATTCAACCCACCTTCAAAAGTTCTTTAGTTTTATTTAGTTTTTTTCTGTTTTAAATCCATACATTATACTAAAAATATACTTAGTTAATTCTAAAAACATATTTTCTTCCTCCTCTTTCAGCTCTTTAGGGGTCAACACAGCAAACCATTTTACTTCATTTCAAACTATCCCCATTATCTCCTGTGGTTCCAACCATTTGTTTCCTATTTTCACTACATCCATGAAGCATCTCTTTGCTTGGCATAATGACTTAAACTTATTTACCTTAAATTGTTATTTTGCATAAAATTAATTGTTTTAATTTACTATTTTCAGTGAGTCAGTTTGATTTAAATTAGTAGTTACATTGTTTGCACACAAGATGGCAGTGTAGTGCCAGAAGCAATATGGTTACCTGGCCTTCAGGTAGATGGAGGTTTACTTATTGTCAGCAGCTGTTTGCCTTTGTTGACCTCAGTTTGCTGCTCAGTGTTTGGCAACTACCGAGATGCTTTTGGTTATCAACCTACGACTCATGGAGCAACAAAGAAAATAACAGAAAAGACTAAATGAGTGGAGTTGTCCAGCATCCTCTATCAGTGCCTATGCCTTTTCTAGTTTAGGCAAAGAAAAAATAACTTGACATTAATACCTCTAAAGTTAAACCTATTTCCATTTCATTCATACATTGACTTTCATCTCTGTTCAGAACATACCGACATCTCTTCAGGCAGTAAATACTATGTCACAATTGATTTATTGTCTTCTTTTTTTTCACTCTGACAGACTCAACTGTTGCGTTTTTGTTGTACTGTGGCTTTTCTAATGGGACTATGTGTAAAATGAACCAATGTTCAAACAATGGGAATGGCTGGAAAGTGGTTACACAAGTTAACAGAGGTCCAAGCTCTGACCATACTAGTCTACCCAGTGGAAATGGAAATACTGGTAAGGATTTAAACTTAAATTATTAATGTGAAATTTTAATTCAAAATGTTGAACAAAAAAATCTAACTGTACTGTCGGTTGTAGTTTGAAATTGAAATACAACACATAAATATAATCAGTTGTCAATGTTTAATTTTTTATCTTTTGAGCAGCCTGTTCAGCTTTATGAATATTATTTTGTTCTTCATATTAGTTGTATTAGAGAATACAAGTAAAAGGCACATTTTTCACCTGAATAAACCACACTCTTTGACAAAATAACAAGCATCATACACAATAACAATCCACTCAATTCCAACCCTTCATTTCGAAAAACTGATGTTTTATGATGGTTTATTTGTTCAATAACAAAACAACAGATTTGTTATTGCTTTAAATAGAACATTAAACTCTGGAGTATTAGAAATGTTCTTATCTATATACAAAATAAACCTAGATTAGGTAAAGAATTCACCATAATATTTTGGACAACTTCATTTTAGGTCAGGAAGTTGGGTACTTCATCCATGCCAGCACAGCGTCAGGTCAAGCAGGAGATTCATCTCGACTGGAGACTCAAAGAATGAGTCTTAACAGAGGATGTAATGTCCAGTGTCTGCGGTTCTACTATTTCCACAGTGGGAATGAGTCTGACCAACTCAACATCTGGATCAGAGAGTTCCAAGATGAACAGGACACCACAGGAACCCTCCGTCTTGTGGGGCAGATCACTGGTATTGTCTGAATATGAAAGACAAAAAAATGCAGAAATATTTAGCATATTTTCTTTCTAAATGTATTTCCAGTGAAATGTTAAATAACCCAACATAATTATCCAAACCTTCCCTCTGCAGGCTCACCAACATCTCACTGGAAGCTCCACCATGTTCCTCTGAATGCCACCAAGCAGTTCCAGGTGGTGTTTGAGGTTCGGAAAGGAGCAGGAAACTCCACAGGCGGTTTCTCACTTGATGACATCAATCTTTCTGAAACAGAGTGTCCACATGTTTTCATACAGATTGATGATTTTGAGAAAGTTTTAAACACCAGTGCCTTCGGAACTAGAATATACAGTCCACGGCAGTACTCTAAAGAGGGCTATGCTTACAGAGTAGCTGCTGTACTTTACCAGACATATGTTGGATTTTATGTGCAACTCTTGTCTGGTGTCTATGATAACCAGCTGCAGTGGCCCTGCCTACAAAGACAAATGAATTTTCAACTACTTGATCAAAACCCCAGCATTCAACAACAAATGTCAAAGCAAAGAAGTTTTGTCAGTGATGAAACTCAAGTGACCTCTAGTGGTAGGTTTGAAAGAAAACATCTGAATTAAAATAGAACACTAAACTCAAACAGAAATTTAGCTTAATTCAATTCAGTTTATTTAAAACTATTGTGTTGTAAACTTTTTATTTAAACAGGTACCATTGTGTGGAGCAATCCACGTGAGACTGGAGTAGGAGTTTTTTATGAGAATACAGAATTAGTCTATGGTGGACTTTTGCGGGGGTTCTCATCATTTGCTGACATGACAGACTTAAACACCAGAGATGTCCTCAAGGGAGGGAGTGCCATCTTCATGTTCAACTTTGACGGTAAGTTGAAAGTTTTTTTTTGTTTAATTTCTTTTGAAAATTTAGACATGTCTAAACCTTATAATTTGCTATTAAATGTTTTTGAAATGCTTCTAAGAAATCTGTGATCAATAAATGGAAGTAAAGAAACAACATCAGAAAACCATTTCATTGTCTTCTAAAAAGACTTTATTATCCTCTCTGATTCAATCAGCTCCAACAACACACACAGTCAGGCCTCAGTGTAAAAAGGCATACGGTCTTATCAGGTCAGCTACGATAACTAATAACAATCCCTCTCTGACAGCCAGTGCCTGTCACAGACTGACTCTAAAGGAGAAACTAACAAAACTGAATATTAATGATGAATTAACCTTTTAACATTTGACTTCCTGGTCACACCCCTAGAGGTGGTACTTTTTACATCAGACGTTAGAACGTAGCCAACTTTGAAGACAGAAAACATCAGTAAAACAAACCAACTCTCATTCTCTGTTTAAACCATATGTCTACAATGACCAGAGAATTGTTGTGGACATATTATTTACCCAAGACAGAAAATACGTGGTCCAAGAATAAAACGTACTCCGTGGAAATGGTGGTCAGGATTTATTGCATATGCAAGGCACACATGATGTCACACAGGGCAGTGGTACATAAAATGTGTGCTGAGGCAGTGTCAGTAGATTACATTTATACAGAATGTTATCAAAACAGACAATGAACACCTCTCTTGGCGCAGAGGAGACTATGACGTAAGTAACAGCAAGAATGACTACTTCTAAAACATCTTGTCCTAATTGTAAAACATTTGTCTGAAAGATAACAGCGGATAAACAGTTAAGTCAAGGTGACATTTAGGTTAAAGAAAAGAGGTCACTGACTCTTGGCCTGAGAAGTATGTTGAACCTAGGAAATAAGTTATTTTCCCTCGACAGTACAAAATACAAAACTGGATCTAACCTTTAATTAATTAGTCACAGAATTCCCTTCACTTCAAAAGTGGCATCTCATCAATGATTATATTTAGGCAAAATGTTGGAGAGCCAAAAATAGATCTTTGATTTGTTGTTCTAATTAAAAATTTGTGTTCATATATAACTTAAATAAGGTTTAAAAGCTGTCTTTTACTGTATTTCAGGATGTGTAAAAGTTGTTTTTATTACTATTTCAGTGATAGGAACACTTCAGTGTAATATTGGTTGATATTCTGTTGGTTAAATCCAGCCAAGTTTAGTCCAAATCGAAATTGAAATTATATTAAAACATACATAAAATTAAATGTCAATAGAAACAGTTTAGTGATTTTAAATTCTCCGAAACCAATATTTTATTCACAATGGAACACAGTTGGCAGTGTTTCTGTATGCTGTTCCCATGTAGCCTTGTTGCATGATAAAGTTTGAACTTTTTATATTTGTGGATGGCACAGCAAACTGTGTTTACAATCAATTTATTTGTGGAAGTCTTCTTGACCCAAGCAGTGATATATTACCCAGAACAGAATCAGGCCAGTTTCAATGCAGGGCTGTCTGTGGACCCGAAGTTCTCAAACATCCACTATTGACTATCAGCCTTTACATTTGTGCAGTGAAATTTCTCCAGGTTCTGAAGTTGCAAAAGAAAAGACTGAAGTCTGAGATTTGTGTCCTATTTCATTTTTTTTCTCATTTTTTTATGATAGATCTCACTCCACTAATTAATGGGAGTGCTCTGCCATGTTCTCCAGTGAGACCAGTAAATATTAAAAATCCTCCATCAGTTCTGGTAGGAGACTCATGCTCAACAAGGTAGGATATTCTGTTTTTTTAATATACTTGAAACTCTACAATAAAAAAAGCTTTATGGTTGTGGAGGGTGATGTGGAATCGTTTCTCTCTATTTGTAATGTAGGTAAAACCCAGAATGTATGATACATATTAACTTTGCTGTTTTTCTTTCTTTCTTTTTGCTGTCAATTAATGCTGTGACTTCCACAGGATCTCAACCTCCACCAGTCCACCTCCTACCACAACAGACTACAGCAGGTATCACCACATTTATTCACACAGTCTAGATGTAACCATTGTTGTTGCAATCACAATTTAGAGGAAATAAAGTTGTTTTGCTGAATTTCATAGTGTATTATAGAATCCTAACCCAAGTATAAGATTTTAAACATGTAGTGGAAATATAGTTGCTTTTCTGCTGTGACCGAACACAATTTTGAATCATAAAAGACATTATTAGTGTAGGGGTGATGAGACCTTACTTTCCAAACTTTGTAAGAAATAATTTGCCCAGAAGGAACCCTTTACTACTTTTATTTCTTCTTTATATACATACCTTCTAAACAAATAATGCTGTGACTTCCACAGGATCTCAAACTCCACCAGTCCACCTCCTACAACAAC
>JARVJO010000305.1:7905406-7917294 GCA_031762555.1 Cynodonichthys magdalenae
TCTTCCATTTTCTAATTATTGCTCCCACAGTTGATTTCTTCACACCAAGCTGCTTGCCTATTGCAGATTCAGTCTTCTCAGCCTGGTGCAGGTCTACAAGTTTGTTTCTGATGTCCTTACACAGCTCTTTGGTCTTCACCATAGTGGAGTTTGGACTGTGACTGTTTGAGGTTGTGAACAGGTGTTTTTCACACTGATAACAAGTTCAAACTGGTGCCATTACTACAGGTAATGAGTGGAGTACAGAGGAGCCTCTTAAAGAAGAAGTTACAGATCTGTGAGAGACAGAAATTGTGCTTTTTTGTTATTGACCAAATACTTATTTTCCACGATAATTTCCAAATAAATTCTTAAAAAGATCAGACAATGTGATTTTCTAGAAATGTTTTTTTCATTTTGTTTCTCATAGTTGAGGTCTAACTATGAGTTAAATTACAGGCTTTTCTCATCTTTTTAAGTGGGAGAACCTGCACAACTGGTGACTGACTAAATACTTTTTCCCAACTGTATAGTCTGATTAAAACTGAACTTTTACAAATAAGGTTTCTAAGGTGCTGTTTGGTGGAACATTTCTTTACACAACTTGTAGCATTGTTAATACCCAGTGTGCATTATACATTTAATAAATTAAGCAACAGTTTGTTTTGTTCTAAATATTTTTGTTTGTTTGTTTTTCTCTCCAATACTGCTGTGACTTTTACAGGATCACAAACACCACCAATCTATTTTCTTCATCAGACAGCAGCAGGTATCACCACATTTACTCAAACATTTTACAGATGTAACAACTGCTGTAGCAATATAAATTTGGTGAATCTAGACAAGAATATTAGCATGCTGGAACTCAGTCTTTTCCCCACCTGGTTACAAGTACTGTGTAAAAATTTTACACTTGCAACCAGCTGAAATCTGTTTGGCCCCTTGAAGTGTCTTTGTTTTGTCACTCAACTGACCTTTGCCTGAAAGCAATGATAGTGGATGCAGTTCTATGTTCAAACACTGGTGGCACTAAGGAGTCAAATTAGAAAGTCCAGCATGAATCAAGCTCCTAGAAGTTATCCTCTCTTCTTAAAATTTAAATGATCAAGCAGAAAAAAAATCCTTCAGCTGACAAACTATGGCTGGGTTTTCTTACATGCTGTGTGTTTGAGAATACTTTATTGATGTACAATAAAAATGTACGTAAAAATGGTAAGCCTAATTTACTGTGCAAGGTTTCTTTAACTTTATTTACATTACATTACAAGTGTTTGTGTGACTGGTTAAATGCATACACCTCACCATAACTAGGGATTTGTGTGCAAGGATGTTGAACAAATGCTTGGCCCTTCTATGAATATTGCAACCTTTTGATTGCCCCTTACTCTGAAAAGTCCTAGATCCACCACTGCTCTCTTACCGTTAGTGTCAAAATGAGTTTTCTTCACATGGTAGTTAGTGTGTGGATTATCAGTCATCCAGGACATGAAAAAAATAAAGAAATATGATAAGCAACAGGACTTCCATTATGTAGCTGAAGATGTGTGGAAATACAAGACTTAAACTGCATGACTGGAGGTTAGTACCATTATTACTTGGATCAATCTGTACACCCCCACCTCACTGAATTCAAAGTCAGATGAAATGTGACACAAGCATGCAGACTGCAATCGCTTTCAAAAACATCAGATATGCATCAGTACCACATACTGAAATTCCCTGGATCAGATTTTAAAAGGCTGGATTTTTCACATTCACATTGTCAAGAAATAATTGATTTGGGTCGCATTTGCCTGCAGTGTAAACTTAGCCTAAGAGATAGGCTGTGAAGTTCAGTTATCTGGGAACGATGCATTGACAGGAGCCAGTTGACATGGTTCTGGCATTTATTAAAGATGCCTCCAGGACACCTCGGGAGGTACTTTAGGCATGTCCAACTGGGAGGAATCCCAGGACACGGTGAAGAAACTGTCTCTGGTCTGGCCTAGGAACGCCTCAGAATTCTCCCAGAAGAGGTGGCTGGGGAAATTGTGGTCTGGACCTTTATGGATGGATGGAAACATGCAATGTTCAGAATGTTTCATATATTTAGTCTATTCTATGCATTTTTATTAATAATTGTTACATTTGCTGAAACTCAAGCATAATTTTTCCACCACTTACAACAGATGACCTGAGGTATCCCAGTTTGATCTCACTTTTCACACTAACAGAATGTTGCATCAAATTATCAAATACTGTGTCGTAAAAGTTTGCAATGCAAATGCTTTTATTCATGTGCTGTGAAAATGCAGAATCTTTATGGTCATTACAGATTGACTGTCATTACTCATTTCAAGCTAATGATAAAATGATTCAGGAAAAGTTAATAAATAAAATAGGTTGAACTTCAGACATGATCAAGAAGCTGGAAAAGCCACAAAAAACTTATTTTATCCAGATTTGGTTAAACTACTTATACTTTATTGTATATAATGTGATTGCATTTCTTTCTGCTTCAGTGTTTCTGGATTTGTTCCTGCTGTGGCATCCTCTCCCTTCCTCATCCTCCTGCTGATGTTGCTGTTTTTGATTCAGTGATAGACTCATCTAAGTCACATCATCTGCCTCTGAAATGACAGCACTAATATTTGAAATCAATTTTTTAACATATGTGGGAAAATGTGGGTTTACTGCTGAACTTCAAAAGTCAAATCCTTCAAGTGTTTAATCAATAATATATTAATAAAAAGTGAACATATTACACACACATTTATGTTTATTGTATGATTATAAAAATAGTTTGCTCATGTGTTAAGTTGTTATCCTGCAATGCTTAAAAGTACGACTCTGATTTCATCTGATCTGGTGAAGGAACAAATTTCTTAGTTTGGTATAAATCTTTTCAGAACAGAGTATTCTTAAAGTGATTTTTGATTAAAAGGGTTTACTTCCTGTGATTATAGAATGCACTCAAAAAAGTATGCTTCATATAAAATTTATTTGTAGAAAATCTGTGAATGTAATCAAAATTATGTTGGATGTCATGGGTTTTGGTGCTGGGTGACATTAAAAATAAAGTAAATTGCACAAAAATAATGCAGTGCTTTTTTCTTTATTTTTTTTTTTTTTTTGCCTAATGTTAGGTAATTTATTACTGTCATGAGAACTCTGCTGGAACAAAAATATATTGCAACAAAATGGGTTTAAAAAAACCTTAATGAGCTGAAAGTCAAAGAAAATCGACCTAAAATGTCAAAAATAAAAACTACAAAAAATTGTTTACAAAACCAGCTAATAATAAATGTCCATAACTATCCTATTAGTTAGTAACTCTGAACTTTATACTTGTGTAAAAGAAACATTTAAAATTTTAATTCATCGTTTCAACTCCAGCAGCACCCATTTTTATGTTTAGAAAATTAAAAAATATATAGTTTCATTTACACATTGAAACAAACATAAAACATTCTGTTCTTTTCCAAAGTACACCAAGTAAAAACAAAACGTGAAAATGACTTGAGAACATTTTTATCTTGGGAAAAACACACAAGTATGCTGACACATCTGATGTTTCCTCAAACAATAAACGTAACTAAAACCTACAAATGACCAAACCTTTTATGTGACCTTAAGTTTTACTGAGGATTTTAATTCCTTCTTTTGTAGTTAAACAGACTGACTGAAGTAAGCTGGTTTAAGTGAATGTAGTTAATTAGCTAATATCTCCAAAGATATTCCATACAAAGACAAATTTCTAAAGAACCAGTAAAATAAATTGCATTATTTTGTCATATGTTGCTAATGGTGTTACAGGGTTGAACCTATTGTTTATCCTTCTTTTTTCTGGATTTGTCACATTTATCTTTCTGCAAATGTTACTGAGACTGATATAAAATACATGATTAAAAACAATTAATTGCAATTATGAGATTATTTCAGTTCCATTAAAACATGTTTTTTTTGTCTTTAGCTAAACTGTTTTTATTAACATGTTAACGGGTACAGATTTATTTCCTTTTCAAGTATTGATGTTTTAATCCAGCATAAACCTGAAATTGTGGATAAGGATTTATTTATGTATTTTTTTTTCATATTTATCCTATTTCAAAATCTCTGTTTATTTCTCATCTTTAATTTTTAACAAATATTTGCTGTTAATTTTCTTTAATATTTGTCTGTTTTAGTTTTACATGTTGACATTTTGGAGGTGAGATTTGAACCGAGTTGTTTTGTGTCTTTGTGTTTATCCGAAGACCCCCGGTATATAATTTATCATTTCAAAATAAAACATATTTAGTTAATTTTTTTCTTCTCAATATTCACAGTAAGAAGTAAAATTTTTTTAACTAACATAAAGGAAAACTGTCATCAGGTACTAGTGAAGTTTTAAAACAGCCACCAGCAGGTGGTGCACTGTTTATATATCTCATGGGCACGTTTTAGTGGAATGAGTATGGCAGCACGGTGGATCAGTGGTTAGCATTGTTGCCTCAGCAAGAAGGTCTTGGTTTGATCCCTGGTGCAGGGTCTTTCTGTGTGGAGTTTTCATGTTCTTCACATGCTTGCGTGGGTTTTCTCTAGGTACTTTGGTTTCTTCCACAGATCAAATACATGTACATCAGGATGCCTTCAAGCCTTATAAGAAATCTGCAATCTCGATGGGATTTTTATATTAATATGATTGGTTTGAAATTGTGACTGAAAAGCAGCCCATCAGGGCTACAGTTTTAATCATGCTCATTCTCAAAGCTCTACAAGGTTTACGTGCTGCTGTAATAAAGTCCTTATTCTATATTTCTGCAATGTCAGCTGAAAAAGTTCCCACTATGATTAATAAAGAATGTCATCTGTTGTTACTTTTGCTTCATATTAAAATGGATTATTTGGTCTAGTGAAATGAAAAAAGATAAACACCACAGCAACTGTATTTTGTCCAAAACACATATGCATAATAAAGTCTAGTGTATTTATAATTTCAGCACTTATTTGACTCAAGATATAAAAAAATCAATCTCATTCACAAGACCTGCAATAATTAGACTTTTATAAGAAACTAGAAAAATAACTGTTTCCACACAACGGAATTGTCCAAAAGCTAATATTTGTCCAAGGCACAACATGTGAAAATAAAGCATGTGACAGAGACAGAACGTTTTTATCTAAAAGAAATTACCAGCATGCTGACACATCTGACTTTATTTTAAACAGCTTGTCTTGTAACATTATGTTTTACTGTTAGCTTAAACCTTTCGGAGGTTGATGAGCTTCTCATTTGAAGTTGAACAGGACAGGCAGTGTGGTTGAAGGTAAGCAGGTGCATATTTAATTCAAATGAAATCAAATTTGAGTGAAGCAATTTAAACGCACATCTCAATTGTTCCCATTTATTTAGTCCAATACTCAGTATGGAGATGAAAGGCAGCATTTTCCTTATAATCTTGGTACTCCCAGCAGCATTTTCTATATATCTAGTAAGTACTTTTATTTATATCTGTACTTTAAAATTTTTGTTTAACACATTGTATCAGTTTTCAACATAAAAAATGAAGTACAGCAGCACTGGTTAGCAAATGTCCATAAAGGTCAATAAAAGTAATTATAGTTGAAATTTGGACTTTGAATTGAACAATGCATATAAAACTAAAACAATAGCAATCACCTATAAGCTGGAATTATTTAACTTTGCACACATTTAATTGTAGTGTTCAAAGTTTTTGAACAACCAGCAAAATGTTGCGGCTGAATTTCTAAGTGCTGATGTTTGTGTGTGTGATATCTCACACAGGCTGAGAACAGTTCTCTGTATAACTTGTGACAAGTTCTTCTGTACAATGTTGTGTGTGCAGCATTCTCACTGTAACAGTGTGCTTCTCCTGTGTAAAATAATTATTAGAAGGTTAATTTAACTGATTTATATGATTTTTGCAACAACAGTAAGTATTTATAAATCAAGTTATTTCAGATTTTTGCATATTTTTTAATCTAGAGCATGATTAATTATTGCCTGAAATTATCTAGAATTGTTTTTCTGTAGAAGATACATAAGCTTATACAAAGTAAATGGGAAAAAAACATTTTATGAAAGGCATTTAATTGGTAACATAACACATACGTTATTTAAAATTGTTCTAATATTGCATTGGTATGACTTTTTATGAACACATTTTAATGCACATATACAGTATATGATGATTTAAAAATACGGGTAGTGTGGGTTCAAAATTATATTTATGCTAATAGTAATTTCTTTCATTTTTTTTGTATTGTTTAAATCCAGTTAAAACCAGATATAGTGGGTAAGTACTATTAATGTTTATTCATCATCGTCATATGACAATCATATATTTTTCATTTATTTACTTCCTGTTGTTTTTAGACATCAGTGAAAGCAAGAACAGAAAAGGTGATGCAATATTGACCTTTTGATTATTTGTTTGTTTGTTCTTTCTTGCATTAAAAAATGAATTTCTGATCAAGTGTCTGATTTATGTGTTTAAATAACTTTTGTGTTTTATCTTAGATCTACTACTTGATGATATTTGGAAGGTCAGTCAAAAGCTAATTTCTTTGTAAGGCATGTTTTGTGTCTTCATGTGTTATGTCTCATTAATTTCAGGCTCCAAACAGAAAAAGAAGTACAACTCTTGGTGGGGACAAACTGTGGCCGTCCCAGGTCCCTTACGTTTTAGACCGTGACCTTGGTAAATAGCATTTTTGTTTTTGTTTGTAATTTTTATATATGCGTGCATTTATGTGTGTTAATGTGTTAAAATCACATATTCTGAGTTATCCATTGGGATAACAGGTAAAAGCAGATCCACCTTTCATTAAATAAAGTTTAACATTTTTATGTTTATCTCTACTCTGCAATTTTGTGGACAATGGAAGAAATGAACGCCAAAGGAATCATCTTGAAAGCATTTGACCAGTTCAGGATAAAGTCGTGTGTCGACTTTAAAGAAAAGGACTCTGAAGACTATTACCTCTCCATCCAAAATTTAGAGTGGTATGTTATAGTTTTGCACAGGTCCTGACAGTAACCAAATATTTTTATGATCTGCTTCTGCTTTGATTTAAGCACTGACTAGTGCTTTTTTTTCCATTCTAGGTGTTATTCATATGTTGGCAGAGAATTCACAAATGGGCAGAACCTCTCTATTGGGATAGGCTGTGATTTGCTTGCCATTGTTGAACATGAGATTCTTCATGCTCTTGGTTTCCAACATGAACAGTCTAGATATGACAAAGATGATTATGTGAAGATTGTTTTAGACAACATCTTGAAAGGTTCAGTACTTTTCTTGAATAGTTTGGTTTCTTTAATGTCAAAATGTGTGAAGTGTATGTTGCAAGTGCTACGTTGTTATGAATTTTGTTCTATATTGACTCCGTTTAAAATCTTTTATTGCAATATTCTGTATTGATTTTTGGCAAATTTGGACATTTATGTTTGACCTTTTTTATGCGATTTCAAGGTCATGAGTTTAATTTTGAGACAATTGATAGAGAAAACAGCACCACCCATGGAGTCCCATATGATTACTGGTCAGTGATGCACTATGGAAAAAATGCATTCAGCAATGGCAATGGCTCCACAATTATTACCATAGACCCAAAATACCAAGATGTAATTGGTCAAAAACTGGGAATGAGTCCCAGAGATGTTCAAGAGTTGAATCTTCTCTACAAATGCAGTAAGTGTTTGAAGAAAGTTTTTTTTAATAATGTTGCTAATGTTAAATAAGATATGAAAAAAAAACATACATTTGCACCTGAACTTTATTAACTAAGGTGCATGGTAGGTTATTGATCCACTGATCAAAATATTCTGGTTCCACTTTAAAAATTCCAAGCTAATATGAATACTGTATAATTAGATTGAAGGAACCCATATAAGACACCTGAATCTGCCACTAACATATACTGCACGATAATAGTATTATTAAATTATTACAGGTCTTGAGTAGGTGCCTAATATTATTATTGTTTGTTTGTTAATTCACAATTCGGGGCTCCTCATATCTGTCACAATAGAAATCTGTTGTGGAATAAGTATTATATAACAAATTCTGTATTTTTTATTCATTTCCGCAGATTCAACAGTTGCCTTTATGTTTTACTGTGGTTTTTCTAATGGGATGATGTGTCAAATGAGCCAAAAGTCTCAAAACGGAAGTCGCTGGGAAGTGGTAACACAAGTAGGTGGGGGTCCTAGCTCTGATCATACCAGTCTACCCAGTGGGAATGGCGATAATGGTAATTATGGACTACATGCCCTGTTGCAAATTGTTAAACCAAAGAAAATTTTGATAAATCAGTTCAGATATTTTTATTTATTTTGCAATTTCACTTTCAGTGTAATTCTAACTAAACTGAAACTGAAAGTTATGCTTCATGTATAAAAAGATGAAATTACATTGTAATCTAAAACAGCACTCTCCTGTCGTGTGCTGTGGTTTTAACAATTATGTTGAACTTTATTATAGGCCGGGAAGCAGGACACTTTGTTTATACCAGCACAGTACTGGGTCAAGAAGGAGATTCAGCCCAACTGGAAACACAAAGGTTGAGCCCTAAAAGAGAATGTAGGGTCCAGTGTCTGCAGTTCTACTATTATCACAGTGGAAACAACTCAGATGAACTCAACATTTGGATCAGAGAGTTTAAAGATGAACAGGACTCCACAGGAACCCTTCAACTCATGGAACGAATTACTGGTAATGACACTTTGCATTGTCACTTGTGCACCTGATGAAATTTAAATAACCCAACAAAGTAATCCAGAATCCACCCTGCAGGCCCACCAACATCTCATTGGAAGCTCCACCATGTTTCTCTGAATTCAACCAAGCAGTTCCAGGTGGTGTTTGATGTTCGGAAAGGATCACAAAACTCCACAGGCGGCTTCTCCATTGATGACATCAACCTCTCAGAGACAGAGTGTCCACATGTTATTTTGCAGGTTGATGAATTTGAGAACTGTTTAAATAGTAGTAAATCTGGAACCAGATTATACAGTCCACGGCAGTACTCCAAAGATGGCTATGCCTACAGGGTTGCGGTTATACTCTACCAGACACATGTTGGACTGTTTGTGCAACTCCTGTCTGGTGACAATGATGGTCAGCTGAAGTGGCCCTGCCTACAAAGGCAAATGACTTTCCAAATGCTGGATCAAAACCCCAACATGCAACAACAAATGTCAAAACAGTTGAGTTTCACAACAAACCGAAATGATCTGACTTTGAATGGTAAGATTTTAAAATAATTTTGAAATTACAAAGAAAAGATATGTCCAGTTTAAATATATATATGTATGGTTTATACAGGATATTTGTTCTTATTGTACGTGTTTTTAATGGACAGGCACCCTTCTCTGGGACAATCCTCGAGGGGCTGGGACAGGAGTTTTCTATGAGAATTCTGAGTTAGTCTTTGGTGGAATGCTGTGGGGGTACCTATCTTTCATGACACTGGATGAAATGCAATCCAGAGATTTCCTCAAGGGAGGGAATGCCATTTTTACATTTAACTTTGATGGTAAGTTGAATGCATGTATTTGTACTTGTTTGTCTATAGACATGGAGCCATAGGCAAAACAAGAATCTCTTGATTTACTGGTCTGTTTACTTGACTTTCATTTCCTAAGTTTATGAGCTATGAATCATTACCAAGATAACAAGCTTTCAAATATAAGTGGTTAACACAGACACCCATTGACCCTGATAGGTTAAGGAGCTCTGTCATTAGCAAGTGGATTAGTCTGTGTCAAGGAAAAGCAACATTTGGCCTGAATATGACCTGAAAGCCCAAAACAAGAGGCAGGGCTAAACCCTTCAAACTGGTGACAATCTATATGTTTATTTATTTACTCATCTGATAAAAATTGGAGTTTTCTGCTAAGATTAAAACCACACTTTTGCCAACATTGTTTTTCAAATTTCAAATGTAAATGTATGAAAAGAGTAGAAGTTCACATAATGTTCAGATGTAGTTTGAAATTTATGCAGGAGGTATTTTCACCATATGTTTTATTGCTTGTGGGACTTGTGGATTGCATGTTTTCATCAACTGGAATGACAGGATAGAAAACGCCTGTGTATGGACGAGGTGAACATTCGAAAGTTTTACTATCAGACTTTGTCTTATCCGTAGCTTATCTTTTTTCTATCTTTTATTAGATATCACTCCTCTAGTTAATGGAAGTACTCTGCCATGTCCTGAAGTGAGACCTTTGAGCATTACACATTCTCCCATCCCTCAGTTTCAAGGCCTAGCTTCAACACGGTGAGAAAATGTATCAGTGTGTACTGCATAATCTCATTGCAACATTTTTACCTTGTAAATCAAAGCTTGAAAAGATGTTGGATTTATCATTCAAATTTATTTCAGTATCTATGTCAAATATACTGTACTTTTACAGGAACTCATCCACCACCAGTCTACCTCATAGAACAACAACTAACAGGTATCTACACATTGATCATGTTTTACAAAATAAATAAATAAATCATTATAGCAAGCCAGAAATTGCTGTACGTTTTACATAAACAAGGCAATCAATCATGTTAGTTTGCTGAAAAATGTGTAGGGAAATCCCAGTGTGTTTATTCTAATAGTAAATGTATTAATTCACATGACTTCATACGGTTTCATGTAGTTTTTGTATTGCTTTTCTGTGGTAAAACAATGCTGTCACTGTTACAGGAATACATCAAATAACCGCCCTCCAACAACAACAACAGGGGACAAAAGGTAACAACACATTCATCATGTTTTACACTTGAAAAAAGAAACATTATGGCAGGTCAAAGAGAGATGATGTCATGGAAAATGTTTGTATGATGGAAAATATTTAGATCAAATAGTAAAAAGTTCTTGTGTATCAACAGTGTCTCATAAATATTTTATTACTTTTTCCTGTGGTCAAATAAAGTTGTGATTTTTACAGGAAGTTATCTTCCAGTTCACCTCACTCAACAACAAATGATAACAGGTATTTCAGCATTTGACTACATAATTAGCACTTTGGCCTGCTGTAACAAGAGCAGGTTGCTGTAATACAGATCTGTGTAAAGAAATGAGGAGTTAGTATTATGATAAATGATATTTACATCTATGTAGTCAGAAATATAATAGCTGTATTTTACAATACAAAGTTCCCTTTTTAACAATACAAAAAAATAATAGTAAGCATTGCGTGTGTGATGTGTGGCTTTCAGGTCTTTTAACATAGTTTAGAATCACAAAGAGAAATGTCTTTAATCAGTTTTTTTCTTTCATCTAGACTGTCTGGGTTCTGTACTGGTTTGGTTGCCTCTCCAGCTGTCATCTTCCTGCTAGGAATGATATCTTTGCTGCGATGATGTAGCCAACACCTTCCAACCTTAATGACACGCTTTGTTTTTGCTAAAACATCATCAGTAAAACTAAAAAGAAATGTGCATATAATATGTTCTGCTATGCTAGTAAATGTAATTACATCCTGTATTTAACATCCTGGGTCTTAGCGCCTAATGGTTATTTATAAATAAAGGTTTAAAACAAATATGTCAGCTCTAATGCTTGTACAAATTTAGAGACATAAAACTTCAAATGTGTTATAAGGTCCAATATTCCAGTTTCAATGCATATAATGTGGAAAGAAGGAAATAAGTACTTTAATACAGCTTTTTCAACATGATGTTACAACAACAGGCCTTTGACAGATACTTTTATGACTACACTAGGTAATTGTTAATAAAAACAGAGTGAATGTATGCATTCACTAAATCAATCTGGGTAATCTTCACATAAATGTCCTATTTTCACAATGTTGCACTTTTTATTGCACAAGACATTTTATGACTGTAAAGGAAATTTTGTAATTGATTAACTGAATGTTTGATGCAGTTTTATATTTTACACTTTCTGTTCATTGCAGCAGT
>JARVJO010000305.1:7917394-7934363 GCA_031762555.1 Cynodonichthys magdalenae
TTTCCCTAAGGAAAACCAACAGAATGTGTAATGTTTTAAAATCAGTAATTAAGACAACTCCTAAATTCCTTACACTACTTCTCAGTCCAGTCCTTTTCAGATTAAAAAAACCTTTGAGGAAATGGATTGTCAGATACCAAGGAAACTACTCCGAGCTTCCACATCACCACACCCCTCACCCCGCGACTCCTGCAGACTATTGGCAGCAACAAAGCAAACCCACACCAGTTTGAACCGTGTCTGCTGAGCTCCAATACTAACTACTTCTGAGTCCAGTGTTTTCAGATTAAAACATGTCTTTGAGGAAATGGATTTTTGGATTCATGAATGATAGCTTTGTGAACAAAAAGGAATTTAACAGTGGACTAATAACAACATTATCACTAAAAGACAATGCGATTCCAACAATAAGAAGTACACAAGGTAAGCTGAAAAGCAACTTGCGTTGTTTTGTTCACATCGTTGTTTGGTCTATGTGTTAAGATTTGTAACTTATTACAATCAGTACATGTGTGAGTATGACTGAAATAATCTTACCAGCAGAAACGTTGTCTCTGTAATCACTCCAGTTCCTCAGAAAACGTACTTTCCGGTTCAACTGTAAGGTTTATATGTATTCTGAGATGCAATTTTCCAAGACCAATATTATATAATGTTACTTCTCTTTTTAGTATCATTACAACAAAGTATGCTACGACAGTCCAGATTTTAAACGGCAGAGCCCTATAGAGAGAAGTTGTGATGATGTGCAGAAATGGGCGAGACAGAATCGGAAGGAGGTTCTCAAAAATGTTGCCAACTTGGTGCCTTTGTCGCTAGATTTAGCGACTTTTCCAACCCGTCTAGCGACTTTGTTTTTTTTTTTTAAAGGCGCTAAGCAACAAATCTAGCAATTTTTCCCGATGTTTTTGGAGATTTTTAGAAGTTGTCTCTAAAATAAATCCCTGGACCCAGCTGCATTTGACTCAGATCAGTCACTTCTTTACCTCATCCTTCCTGTGTCTCTCATGACATGTAACAGTCTGCAGATTAAAGATAAGATTCTCACAAATTGAATTTATGTAGGCTAATGTGGATCTAAGCATTGAAGTCATAAAATTATTTTTATTTCATTAAGTTCAATTGCAAATCTAAACATATTTAATGTTTTTCTTCACTTTTTTCTCTTTAACATTTCTGCTATATCTCAGATCACAATTATTGGCAAACACTACAATATGCAAATTAGGTGATGACGTCATCTAGCGCCTTATAGCGACTTTTAGGACAGCCATTAGGGATTTTTTTGCTCAGGAGTTGGCAACACTAGTCTTAAAGAGACAGAGACCAATTTCGAGGTGTTTAGAAACAGATATGATGCAAAGTCAAGTTTATTTTCTATTTAAACAAATAAAAAGTGATGGACTTGCGACCTGTCCAGGGTGTACCCCACACCCTGCACTGTGACAGCTAAATATGGGCACCAGTGACCCCCTTGACCCTGAATGGAAGAAATGGGTATAGATAATGAATGGATGGAAAAAGCATTTTAATAACAATTGAAGGTGACATAGTTACTTTATTATGGTATAGAATTTAAATATATTCATGAGAAACACATATTGCCTCTTTAAAGATCAAAAATAAAGGTACAGTACGTGACAATGACAAGACATTGTCCTCATAAAAATGAAATGGTATAATTACGAACCTGACGTAGGTTCAGACAACAGTGCTGACAGTGGTGAAGATTCCTTAAAATTATCAAACTTGTTTTGCTTTGTGCTTCACATATACAGAAAACTCACGTGAGTTTGTTCACCCACTAATTATAGGCAGGGTGTGCCCTTGACATGTTGACAGCCATCAGACCTAGACAATGAAAACAGAAAATAATTTATGTTCAAGCCCATACGAAGGGAAAGATTAGAGACCATATTTAACCTAATAAACCAGGAACCCAGAGCACACGTGCAGAGTATGCATTATACTTAATTTAATTTTATGTTCCTTAATTATCTGGTTTAATTTGAATGATTTGTCCGCATGTATACTATTTTCTATGTATTATATTATGAAGCTGTTGTAATTAATATATGTGAAAGTGTTACTACAAACTATAACTCATCAACTCTCCATGCCCCAATCACTGTAAAATCATTGTAAACAACCAACTGAAGTACGTGACTGATGTAACCTTTGTCTGATGGAGGTAATTTAAACTACTTGATCAAAATGTCCTTCTGACAAATCTGGGTTAACTTTAATTGCAGTTTCCTCCTACAGATGGAAGAAAAATGCATGCTAGGTTGCTTTCACTTCTCCCATGCAAAAGAGATCTCCAAATAGTGTTTGCCTGGTTAAATAAAGGTAACTTCATAATAATGCTCATAATTATCTCAAATGGTCAAACCTGTGTTGTGTTGTGATATGCTTTATTGGTAAATAAAGTACTTCCAAGTTTGGTGAGCTTTTCCAATAGAAGAATAATCAGCTTGGTATAAGACTCTCAGTGAAGATGACCACATTTAGCCCAAGGTTAGGGTTAGTGTTAGGGTTAGCCTGTCAGGTCCCAGATTTTGTTCTGAAATTACTGTTGTGTGGTTTTTATCTTCTTTAAAATAAAATCAGCTTGTGCACAAGCTTTTTTGTTTAAAGCTCACTCATTTAAATTGTAAAATTACTGACTCAGTCATCAATGTATACAATATATATATTATTATATACTTCAAATTTAAAATGCATTGCTTTTATTTGTTTGATTTGTTTAAACTCTGTAGCAGCAGACGATAGTTTAAGCCGCAGTAAAATTATTCAAAGGAAAATATTAAGGAAATCATTTTGAGCGGCTAAGTCATTATAATTATTGTTTTAGGTGTTTTCCACAAGAGGAAGTTCATTTTCTCTTGAAGTTGATAATATATTTTAATTTTCAAGCTCTAAAGGCAATATTACCTGCAGGAGACAAAGGCTTAGCTGACAGCAAACAACCACACTTAAACACACCTAGACACACAAAGCAGATAGTCAGACTTTAATTAACTTGGTAAATGATTTCACTTAATCATTTATTCCAGCGTAGTAAACTGAGCAGCAGACATATCTAATTAAAATCCAAAACACAGTTTTTTTAGCTCTACTTTGACGTCATCTGTCATTATTACTGAAAACTGTATTCACTAATTTTGTGTTTTCCTCACATTAAACACTTCTTGTGATGAGGATGAAGCTGAGTTGCCGTATTATAAAAGCTCCACTTCACTACTAGAAACAAATTGGATTATTGGGTTCTTAATCTGCTGCCCACCAGCAAAGCTAATCCATCTGAAGCTTTTTCATTTTGCTAATGTGAACGATAAAACAACTTTGAATAAAAACAAGTCAAGTCATTATGAACATTTGAAACCTTGGCTATAAATATGCTTGCACCTCAAAAAGTTCTCTGGTTTTATCCTGTTTGAAAATAAATAAATAAATAAATAAATAAATAAATAAATAAATAAATAAATAAATAAATAAATAAATAAAATGCTTATGGGACCATGATTAGTGAGGTATAGATGAGTTTATGTTGTGTTTCTAAATTGCTGCATCTCTTATTCAGCAGCGGGGGTCAAAAAGCCAAAGAAAACAAAGTACTTTAGAAGTCAGTGCTGTTATCATTCCTATAATTCTGCAACATCATTGTGTTCTTAAAAGCAAGCAATGAAAATTACATCTTGATTGAGTTTAAACATGAACAGCAGCAGAATGAAATGGGGGGGGGGGGGGGTTACAAAGTGTTTTCTCATGTTTCGTTCTGACAAAGTGACCTAATTTACCTCATTGCTGCGTAACTGAGACTCAATCATTACTCAAAAGATGAACGATGTGCTGAAGCCGTGGATTATACGTGTGCCTTTTGATTAAATGTTTTGGTGGCATATCTGGCATACCTGAAAAACAATGACATCAAAAAAAATCTGAAAACCGGTTTGTGAGATTTGATTTACTGACACTATAAAACTCTCCAGGTGTTTTAGTGCATCTCATTTGCAGCTGAAAAGCAGATGATCAATTATAAGAAGGTAAGCACAGGTGGGACACTAATCCTATGTAACTGAATTTGATCGATCACAAGGTAATTTTGTCTTAAAGTTTTTATCTTTAACTAAAAATCAGTTTGACAGAAATTAAACAAACAGAAGAAAAGTCAAAATAAAGAGAATTAAACTGGATTGAGTGTATTTTTTATTTTGTTTTTTATTTTGTTTTATTATATTCTCTTTAAATTTAATCGAAGACTATCCATGAAGATGAGAAACTACATTTTTCTTGTGGTGAACTTGATAGTTTCATCATCAGTCTCTGTAAGATCAGTAAGTAATTTTATCTATCATTATTCAATTTGTTTTGTTTTGATTTAAAAAAAAAAACAGTCAATGTCTATTTTTTTTTCATTGTTGAACCTAATGTTCTTAATGCTCTTGTCATCTACTGTTAAAAAACACATTAAAGATTAAATGATTTATGTAGTTAATAAAATAAACACATTTCCTTGCATTTTATAAGCTATAAAATTATGCATAAACATGTTCATTTTCAAAATGTTTATAGTATTTTTTGTTGAGTTAGTATTATATAAAACAGTGCATTAAGTTTTGTTGCTTTTCACCAATCTAAATAATTCTCCAATGTTGCATTCCAGCAGGAGCTACAGATAGTGGGTATGTACAACCATCAGAATTTTTTTCATTTATTTATTTTTTCATTGATTTCAAATTAACTGTAATTTATGTGTTCTCATTTGTTTTGGCAGACATTGGTCAAAACATCACAGAGGGTAAAGTTCAATTCCTTCATTGTATTCAACACAATATTTGGCTTTATTTCAGTCTACCAACCGAAAGTGCACTTTTAGTAAACTGTTGGTAGGTCAAAAGATAAAATAAATACATTTCCATTTTATTTCAGATTTATTAATTGATGATATCCGAGAGGTGAGTTGAGTATTTATGCAGGCAAACTATTTAAATGTAATTTTTATTCAAACATACATGTACGCATTTATTTGTTTGCATCTCATGTTTTATGTTTCATGCAGATACCTTCGTCTCTTAATTTACAAAGGAGCAGCTTGCTTCCAGGATATAACCAGTGGACATCCCCAATCTCTTACGTCTTGGGCAAAGATCTTGGTAATTAATTAAAAACCAATTTTCATTTATTCAGTTTTTAAGTGCCTATGTGTCTAAAGGAAGTTAGAAAATGTTAAATGCTTCTAAATCAGATGCTTTTGCTGCAAACATAACTGAAAAAAGAAACAGCAGTAGAGATAAAAATGTTCCTTTAATTTACTCAATGAAATTTGTAAAAGTCGTATTAATTTAAATATGAAAAAAATGAAAGCTAATTTTTCTTCTCTCTTTCTTTACATTACAAATTATATAAATAATAAAAGAAATAAACGCTAAAGGAATCATCTTGAGAGCATTGGACCAGTTCAGAATCAAGTCATGCATCGACTTCAAACCAAGAGACTCTGAAGATTATTATCTGACTATTAAAAAGTTAGATGGGTATGTAACTGAAATGCATTTTTGCTTTCTTGCTTTGATTGTTTTATCTAAATATCACTAAGACTGTTACAATTTACTGACAAAAAACTAAGAATAAACTATACTTGAATTTTTATTGCCTCCATTTGTTAGCTGATTAAGTTCTTAAACAGAGTCTTTAGTGCTGAATTATTATCCTCTTAGACATTTAACCCTCCCGCTGCCCTTGGGTCAAAATGACACAAGACTTTAAACTAAGACATCATTCATTTTGACCTATGAGCAGCTGGAGGGTCACTTCCACATCACAACTTCCAAGACTATGAGCTACTGGCAGCTTTGACACTTTTGTAAGGTTGTGCCTTGATAAGTCAAGTTTGGGGGTTAAAATTGTGCTCTTTGTACCGAAGCTGATACTTGTTGATAGAGATTCCTGCAAATTGTCAAATGTAATAAGTTACAGGTTTCCTTTCATTAGAATGAGTCATCTGAAAATGTGGCATGTGATTCTACTCTTCTGTTTTAATAAATAAATCATTTGACAATACTTTTAATTCATTAAATTATAACATACTGAATAGTGACATTACTTCAAAAAATAATTTGTGTGAATATCTAGTAATATGTGTTTTTATTGTTGTAGCTGTTGGTCTTATATCGGCCGAGTTTTTGCCAATGGACAGGACCTCTCGATTGGGTTTGGCTGTGATTCCCTTGGCATCGTTGAACATGAGATTCTTCACGCTCTTGGCTTCTACCATGAACAGTCCAGACATGACAGAGATGATTATGTGCAGATTGTATCCAGCAACATCATAACAGGTTTAATATTTTCTTCATATATTTTTTTTTTCCAGAAACTGTTTGTTAAAAAGGGAATAAATTGTACACTGTTACTGCAGTTAATTGCAGAATTTTCCAAAGTGTTCACAAACAATGCATTTGGTCAGTCAATACAAAATAATTTATGTAGTTTGCCTGACATCATCATCTTAGTGGTAGGTGTACTTATCTGCACCTGCTTTAATAAATCACTTATTTCAAAGTTTTTCTATGCAGTATCCTGTAGTGACAATGATTTTTGTGTCATCTAGGTCAAGAGTACAATTTTAGAAAGGTTGGCAGTGAAGGGAGTACCACCCATGGAACCCCATATGACTACATGTCAGTGATGCATTATAGCAACAATGCATTCAGCAATGGCAATGGTCCTACAATTGTTACCATTGACCCAAAATATCAAAATGTGATTGGCCAAAGAGTGGAAATGAGTCACAGTGATGTTCAAGAGTTGAACCTGCGCTACTCATGCAGTAAGTGGTTAAAAAATGTAAAAAAAAAATAAAAAAAAATGCCTTAATTTGATGAGCTTTATTTACCTTTTATAACTTACAAAAATCTCTTTTGTGAACTGTTGTAGTGTTTTAAAAATTGTCTATTGAGTTAAAGGTCTGTTTTGTTTCATTTTTGCAGCAGACTTTAGTCAGCTGTAGGTTCCTTTTTAAAAAAAATTAAAATGCTAGCTTGCTGGATTGGTCATATATAACCTGTATTCTATTAAGGCTTGAATATTTAAAAATATAATTATGTCATTTCAACAATCACTTTTGTAACTAATTTGTGTGTAACTGATGTTAATCAGATAGTCAAAAATTAGAAACCAAAGCAGTTGTGCTGTTTCTTCATAAGTCACATTTCATTGGCTCCTAAAATGTCACTTTTAATACACATTATTTTCCAGGTTTAGATGTAAATGTGCTGTCAAGTAAACATCTTGCCTATTTTCCCTTCAGCCTCAGCCGTTGCCTTTATGTTTTACTGTGACTTTTCTAATGGGATCTGCCAAATGGACCAGTGTTCAGAGAATGGGATTAATTGGCAAGTTGTTACGCAAGCTAATGGGGGTCCAAGCTCTGACCACACTAGTCTACCATCTGGAAATGGAAATCAAAGTAAGGTTTCAAACTCAAAGTATTGATTTTCTATATTTACTGAATATTTATGAATCCATGTTTATATGCAATAGACGTTTCTTGGATTTGCAGTAATTGATCAATTAAACACAAACTTAAACGTATGTGTAGAAAAAATACTTCCCATCAAAACATTCCTTCATTAATCTTATTCTAGGTCAGGAAATAGGATACTTCATCCATGCCAGCACAACTTCAGGTCAGGAAGGAGATTCAGTCCGGTTGGAGACTCAAATAATGAGACCTAAAAGGACATGTAATGTCCAGTGTCTGCAGTTCTATTATTATCACAGTGGAGACCTGTCTGATCAACTCAACATTTGGATCAGAGAGTTTCAAGATGGACAGGACTCCACAGGAACCCTCCGCCTCATGGACCAGATCACTGGTAATGTCTGGCACTTTATGTTTGTGCACACAATTAAATGTTCTTAGAGCTACATAGTAATCTAAAGCTCCTCACTGCAGGATCGGCCACATCTCACTGGAAGCACCACCATGTCTCTCTGAATGCCATAAAAGAATTCCAGGTGGTGTTTGAGGTTCGTAAAGGTGCAGGAAGTTCTACAGGTGGCTTTTCAATTGATGACATCAATCTCTCTGAGACCGAGTGTCCACATTTAACCTTCCAAATTGATGACTTGGAGACACGTTTAAAGAAAAACGCCTACGGAACTAGAATATACAGTCCACGGCACTACTCCAAGGAGGGCTATGCTTTCCGGGTAGCCGTTTTCTTCTACCAAACATTTGTTGGAATGTATGTGCAACTTTTGTCTGGTGAGCATGATAATGAGCTGGAGTGGCCGGCCCTACAAAAGCAACTGACTTTTCAAGTGCTGGATCAGAACCCCAGCATTCAACTGCAAATGTCAAAGAGATCAAGTTTCACCACAAGTCCATATCATAAGACTTCTACCGGTAGGTTTGCACAAAAACAGTCAAAACGACTTCTAAAAACCACAATTACATTTTTTTTGTCAATTTTGTTTTATACAAACAGGTACTTCTTACTGGGACAGTCCTCGTTCCACTGGAAGTGGGGCTTTTTATGAGAATTCTGAATTAGTCTATGGTGGGATCCTAGTGGGCAATAAAAACTTTGCCACTTTGACAGAATTACAATCCAAAGACTTTCTTAAGGGAAGGAGTGTCGTCTTCATGTTCAACTTTGAAGGTAATGTCACTCATAGAAACATATCATCGGGCAACACAGTAAATAGTTCATACTTCATTTTGAAATAGTGTGTTGGAGGGTGAACATTACCAGTAACAAAATAACTTTGACTGATTGATCATTTTGTTTTTCTATAGATCTCACTCCTCTAGTTAATGGAGACACTCTACCATGTCCTCAAATACAACCAATCAACATTGCAGCTCCTCCAGCAAAAGGGAATAAAGGTCCATGCGTAGCACGGTGAGACCTTGCGACATTAGATAGCATCATTACTGTGATAACTTTGTATTTTAGGACAAAACTCAAACAGATGTAGGATTTAGCAGTGAAAAAAGATTCAAGTTCTCCTGAAAAATAACTGTGACTTTCAGGATACCAGTCCACCTCCTATGACACCAAGATGAAAGCATATATTTGGTCAAATATTTTACACTTAAGTACAATATTACCACTCTAGTGAATTTTATATTCGCATTGTGTAAAATCATTTTACAAGTTTGATAAATGCAACATAATGCAACTAGTGACATAAGTATGCTGGGGGGAAGGAGTCCAAATGTAAGGAACTGAATTACATGCCTTTAGAAAATGTTTGATATATGTTTTTCTAAAGTCAAACAAAACTTGCTTTTACAGAGTCTTAACCCGCGCATTCACACCTTCTACAGTAACAGATGACGGAAGGTAAATTTTATTCTATATTTTACATTATTAAACTTGTACTGTTATATACATTAGATGTGTATGCATAAAAAATGTTTCTGAAAGTTTGCAGACACAGATGTTTAATTTTGACATTATACCATAAAGGCTTTGTGTGTGTTGTAGGCTTTTTAAGTGATCATTAAAATAATTTACATCAGCAATGTATCCTGTATTTAATCAATTATCTTTCTCCTACAGCATCTTTTCATTTTCTCCTGCTATGGTGGCCTCTCCAGTCCTCATCATCCTACTGGCATTGATGGTTTTTATGCCTTGATACATACTATTCATTTACATCTACTGCCTACAGTATGAACAGTGCTCCCATACTTCCACTTAATATGACTAGAAGAAAATGCTACAGTGAATGATATATTTTGATTGGAATCGTATGGGTTCCTGTAAAACTTCCTGGTGTAAAGTCAACATGTGTTGCTCAGAGATGTGGTTCTGATTTTATTAGTGATTGAACCATAGTTTTGTTAGACACAAACTGATATGTTAAGCAGTTCATTTTTGAAGTGGAGTTTTTGTGTTGTGATGGTCCTGGCGCTTCTATTTAGACATTTTTTTTTTACATTTAATTAGTCAAGTTTTAAGGACTTATACATTTTAACCTCAGTCATATTCTGCTGTATCGTGGTGATTAGTGGGATGTTGGAAATAAAAGATTTAAAATCCAGAATGTGATTTTGTTGTTTCATAAACTGTCATAAGTATTCCTACAGTTGCATCAGAGGAGCTGCATCAATGACAGAAATGGTATATTTCCTAAATGTCTTTCATCATTTGCTTTTGTGACTTTATCTTCTACATAATACAATTATATTTTTTCTTTAACACTGAAAAACAAGCATTTTTTTTTATATTAAAGGGACTAAGTGCTTAACCAGTCATTGAGGAAACACAAAAATCCTGCTGGGCGATCGAGTCAGAGAACAAGATTTAGTTGAGAAACTTGGACAGGAAGAAACAATGCTTAAGTGGTTGTAATCAATTACTGAGAAGTTAATGTTTCATTACCAGGTCAATTTTTGAACTAGACTGTAGGTTGAGGCAGGTGCTTCTAAAGTTTGTAAATGAACATTTTACAACTTGTGGGTGTTTCCTGTTTTAGCTTGTAAAGTGTAAACTAAAATGCCATAGATGGGGACACTGGTTTCATTATGCAGTAAAAATTAAAAGGCCTAGCATTTTATTTACTTTTGAAGAAATGTGTATTACTCTCCACCTCTCATGCCTGTCAAGAAAAAGTTGCAGCTGTTGTCTTAAACTGTGTTGACACCAAACTAACCAGCTGCCGATGTTCATCCATTGATTACTTTCTGCAAGTAAAATGGCTACATTATCAGTTTTTAAGCCTCATCCTGTGGCCTGGTTATAAATGAACAATCACAAAATTCTGTTGTACAAAAGGTAATCACATTTATTTCAACCCTTACGTGATCAGAATATATTATACCATACAGTACCACTTACTTTAAATTTCACATCACATGTTCTCATGCATCATCTTAAGCCCTCTGATATACATCACTCTAACTTCTCAGTATATCCAAAACATTATACAGGAAAGACATTTGTGCTACAGTATGTAGGCATGGCTTGGCCAGTCCTGGCTCCTTGGTAGTTGTCTTTGTCTCTCTATTAGCCCCAGAAATCACAGTAGGAAGAGAGTCTCTGAATTCAATCCCTAAAACATTGTTCAGGTTCTTGTGTGTTTCTGTGCCAGTCCAAGCTGTAGTCTGTAAGCTGGTTCCAGACAGTCTGTGCACCTCTAGCCAATAGTGACCCCAAAGCCACACTGGAACTTGTTTTTGCGATGGTTGAGGAAAGCCCCCAAGGCCAGTGTGAGAGGGAGTGGAATCAGTTTCTTTTCAAGGGTTGCTCCAACCACCCAATTACTGTCAACTGTACCTACGAGCAGAAAAATTATTACCTTGCTTTTGTTTTTTTACTATGATTTAGGTTGCTATTGGTAAAAGTAAGTTTTTGTATTTACCTTTAAAAAGCAAATTAGCTTTGGGAAGGTCCAGCTGATAACCGAAAGATGTTGTAGTGTCCTGCATCCTTGTGCTGGCTTCAAATTCAACTCCTACCTGTAACTGTAAAACACACACAAAAAAACACAAGTATGTTATTTTGCTTTTACACATGCATGCTTATACTTTTCAATATTATTTGTGTGAGCTACACTGTTTACACAAAAAAAATCAAAACCTGATTCTTGCTACACATCATTAATGGCTTCAAATGATTAGTAAAATTAGTTTTTGGAATTTGAACTCTTACAAAGCACCAACTGATTTAAATAATAATCATTATTAGCTACTTTTGTTCCCAAATTAGGCAATGTTATGCATCTAAGCTCCATAAAAGAGTCAAAAAAACTAAAATAAAATAAACACCTAACAAAGATACTTGAGCAGTACACAGTATCACCCAACACAATACTACGGATATCCAGTACCTGGTCATTTGCTTTGTGATAGTATGTAGCATGAGCTCCAGCTCCTCCTAAAGTTAAAGTTGCCACAAAGTTGTCACCTAAAAAGTAAATTAAAGAAAGAAATAAGAATGGAGTTGCAGCTGTATATTAAATTTACAAGTAAAACATCAGATTTTACCTGTGTATCTGCCCAGGAGGGAGGTGACAGTTCCTTCCTCTCCGGGTCTTCTGTGATACACCAGCTCACCGCCCAGAACCAGAGCTGGTGTGATTGACTGGAGATAGTGGGCAACTACAATACCTGTAATAAAAATCATAAAATAGATTAATGTGCTGAATGAATACATGCCCCCACCTTCAGTATGGAAAATTGTACAGACTGATCTAAATTTACCAGGCTTTGTTTCTTTTGGCAATGTTTGTTTTAAAATATGGAGTTGGTGTGACCTTAAAACAATGGTTCCCAAACCTTTCCATGCCATGGGCCCCTCAAACAGCATCAACTTCTGACCAGGGATCCCCCACCCTTTGCAAACCCACAAACATTGCTACAAAATATGTAGAGAAACATAAACTTTTAGAATGATTTTTCTCACTATTTAATAATTTCTCATTATTATTTATTATAAGAATTTTAGTGACTACCATGTCTTAAACGCTGCATTATATTCTCACTGAAAAAACAACTTTTGTATTTAAAAAAAAAAAGCTCATTTTGACAATATTTGAAAAGAAAAAATTGCTTCATGATTCCTTTGCAGATGTGCTGTCAAAGCAAGCCTGTCATGTTCTGAGAGTGAGATGGTGCTCATTCATGCAGTACTTGCGCCCTCTTCCTGCAGGTTTAGGTGCAGTCAGCTAAACGTCTTTAAACTGGTAGTTCTCAATTCCGGTCCTCGTGACCCACTATCCTGCATGTTTTAGTTGTTTCTCTGCTTTGGCACACCTGATTTAAATGAATAAGTGACTGACAGGCTTTTGCAGCACTTTAAGACATGCTGAAGGGGAGGGAAACAACTAAAAAATGCAGGATAGTGGGTCACGAGGACCGGAATTAAGAACCACTGCTTTAAACAGCGTTGGTTATTTGTAATGGTAGTATCTCACCAAGTTGTGACTGAGAAACTAGTTGGTGAAAAAAAAGAATCTATCAAAATCTCAAGAAAATTATGAGGAAATTAGAAATTTAAGTTGCAGCCTCACTGAACTCTGAGCGGTCTTGCCGCAATTTGAGGGGTGAGTTTTTGAAAATCAAGGCTTTTTTCCATGCGAGGCTTGTAAAACTGTATTTTTGATGGTGCACAATATTTCACTGCCCACGACGACAGCCACTCCCACATTTATGATTTCATCTGCTGGAGTACACCTTTAAAGAAGAGAAGCAGATTTGGACCAGTTTTGTAACAACTATTATGTTTTCATTAGCGTGGCTTTTAGACAGGCTACATTCCTACTGTAGTGCTCAATTCTGATTTTTTTGAAAAAATAAAAATAAAAAAATATTAGTTTTTTTTGGAGGAACGTTCACGTTATATTTTAAATTCGACTTCCATCTGACTCCAGTGTGAACACTCCACAGCTCTGATGTAATCCTCATGCGCAGAAGATGTGATGTCACATTTAACTCGCAATTTACAGAGTTAGATAAACATGGATGCTACTTGTTAGCATGTCAAGTCTGAAGTCGTTGTGCAATCAGAGCCGATTAAATAATTATCTGTCGTGCTTGTTTTGTTCAGTGTTTACATTTGAATCCATTCTTATTTTTGAAATGAAGCGATGAGCTAGAAGTAAAGTATCGACTGACTGTAGCTGAAGATGTGTGGAGCTACAAGATTTAAACTGTATGACTTGAGGTTGGTATCATTGTTACTATCAATCCTTTCACCCCCACCTCAAAGCCGTAAAAGTTAGATGAAATGCGACGCAAGCGTTCGGACTGCAGTGGCTTTGAAAAACATCAGATATGTATCCAATTCAATACCATATACTGAAAAGACCTTTAGTCGGATCTGAAAAAAATGGGATTTATCACAGTCAGACTGTCACAAAAAAATAATTAATAATAATAATAATAATAATAAAAATTACGAAATGGGTCACATCGCGCAAAAAATAATTGGATTTGGGTCGAATTTTCCTGCAGTGTGAATGTGGGCTTGGACATTTGCATCAAATCATTCTGCCAGAGGAAAGCTTTTGAGCAGGTAATTAAATACAGCTCTAACACTTCTGAGATGAATTTGAGTCATCTGTAGCAGACGAGTGGAAATGCCTGGAAGACTCCCTCCTGAATATGGTTTGCTAACTCCTAGTAGCCTAGTGAGATATCACCTTTACAGAAATAATTTTTGGAAATAGTTCTTTAGATAGTATCCAAACAGTTAATTGATCTCCAATAATTCAAAATTGCTTTTCTGACCACATCTGATGTTTAATCCTTCTGAAACAGGAAAATATATTACCATCATCAATTATTGAAAGATAAGCTATTCACTACACAAGTTTGTTTTCAGGTGAAACCTATAATTCGGTGTATTTATAAATCAGCTATGCTAAATCACAGGTCTTCACATGACTTCTTTTTTCCCCCTAATCTTAGCCATACCAGATCCAAGGAGTACATCTGGATTTCCAACCGTCATAGCTGTGGTGAAGTCCCGACCACGATATTCCATGTCACACTGCCAGTTCACAAACTTATGCTGCTGAGTCTACAACACATGAAAAGGAAAACAGATCATCTATATGACAATACGCAATAAGGAAAAAACAGATCGAAGCTCAAAGTTGCTTTCGCTGCATTTTTACCATACCTGAATTGCTATTTTGGTGCGTAAAGCATTTGCAAGCTGATGGATAACCTGTGCATTTAGACTGCCAGTGTTGTCCATATCCCCAACCATGACTGGAAATGACTAGGAGAAAAACACACCTTAGTTTCAGACATTAGGTGAATGTCTACTAAAAAAGAAAAAAAAATGTTTTAATAGTTTTGACTATAAACTTCCTGGCAATTATGTTATAGATGGCTGTTGATGTCAATGAATTGTTTATGTACTCCTCATACAAAGCTAAACTTGCCTGATGTAAATTCAGTAAATGTTATAGTATAATTTAATAATTTTTGCCAATAATTATAAATACAGTATAGCATAGTTTATACGTTAATCTTTCTTACTGTTGTATTAATCAGAAAACTCAAAGTACTAACTATTATTTTCTTTAAATTGAACAATAACATGCAAATAGGCCTGTGTCGAGATAAGCAAGAAATTAATTAATCGCACAATAAATTAAAATAAGGATGATAAAGAAAATGACAAATATTTTTCATCTGCCTGCTTGTTTGTTTGTTTTCATCTCTCTCTTTTTTATACTCATTAGCATAGGAAGGAGGGAACTCTTGCATCAGGTATTTGCCAGGCGCATGGTCTCATAACCTCTGTAGCATGAAAGCCCCGTAAACGAGCATTTAGCTAGAGGAGCGTCTTTGATTTAGTTTAAAACAGTCTTCAAACAATATTACTGTTTATCGCAATAATTTCAGAGACAATTTATCATCCAGCAAAATTTGTTATTGTGACAGGCCTACACAACTGCCCCATTTAAAAATCAAATATCAAGATACACATGCAGACAAAGTTAATTAACATTACAATCCTTTAGGCCTTTAACAAATACAAATTATTAGATAACAACCTTTAGTCATTAACATGAAGATTTATTTTTGGTCCAACACTGTGCATTGTTTCAATAGTGTTAGTTAAACTAGGTCAGGAACATAAGAAGTACCTCTGCTGGTCCAGTTTGTTTACTGCCAACATATGTGGCACCAAATCGATAACCAGAATCACCCAGGGTGCTGAGAGTAATAGTGTGGCTGACCTGGAAGTGGTTACTTAGACCCTTGTTAACCACTAACCGTACCCCTTCCATCTGGAGAGGAAACACCTCTAAAAAAAAAAACAGAGGAAAAACTTTATTAATAACAAATTGTACAGGTACATCAAAACTGGCGCTTAAATTTCAAACATTAATAAGTAACTTAATGAAAATCTCATTTACACATTTAAAACTCCTGAGCTTCTCACCTTTACATTTCCGATGGCACTCCTCATATGTGCCTGGGTTTTGGAGCGAAGAATCTGAATCTGATGACTGCTGGGCAGATTCAGACACTGGAGGGACAGAAGACACTGACGGCATCGTGAACCCAGGAGGAACAGACACCAAACCTGGAACCCCTTGACCACCTCCAGCTGCAGCCGGGGCTGGACTGGGTGAGGCAGCAGCTAACACACTGCCCATACTTTAAGACTGTAACAGACTAGAACACAGACAGGCACACAAGTTGTTTGATCAACTTGCAGTTTTAGTGGGAGCTTAGGTATGAAACAAAAATGATGCTGACATGCAAATGTATTGAGGAAGTGGCATGTAGCATGGGCTGATGATCAATGATATCTGACTAATAAAATAAAGATGTTTTAAATACTCTCACACTACAGTGCACTTTAAATGTTAACCATCGACCATGAATTAAACTAACATTAACTTATGATACTTGAAAGCTCTTTTCTAGCAATGAAACGCAGGCTATTAATGAAGGCCTAGTTTAGGATTCCCTCTATAAAATAAATCTTAGAAGTAACATTAAAATTTAAGCTACAACCTAGAGCTTTTCTAATTAGACCACCTTTAGGGATAAGTAAGCAGTCAGGAAAACGATCTGCTAGCTGTACTTAATCTATGAGCTCTGAAGTAAGCTAACGGGGTAAGTGTGTTAGCTAGCTAGCTAGGTAGCCATGTGGAGTCGACCACGAGATCTATTTCTCTAAATATGACACACACGATAGTCAAACATACGTAAGGTGGCAACATGACATGAATTGCGACCCATATTTTCTGAAGTTCATTTGCAATATTTTGATTTAGATACTCACAGAGACGGTTAAGGTTCAGGGAGGGGGTAGTTTAACACCGGTAAAGTTCACTACAACGTCAGTGACTGTAGTTCGCAAGAGCCCGCCCATTTCCAACAACTCAGCTGCTGATTGGCCAATCAATATATTATTTCAACGATTATTGGCTAAACTGTTAGCTGGGGTGGTTTCACTCTGATGGCGTAAGAGGAGATTCATTC
>JARVJO010000305.1:7938051-7950693 GCA_031762555.1 Cynodonichthys magdalenae
AGAGGAGATTCATTCGCTGCACTTTAGTTTATTTCACGTTCTTGCTGAATGACATTCCAAGGGTACGCCTAGTTCGGGGGCCTTCAAATAAATACTGATTAGGTTACAAAACGAATAATAAAGCATATTATGTATGAGTTGTTTTAAAACTTGAGACTAAAAATTACGCTAAACCAAGATAAAATATTATATAATCTACTTTGAAACTGCATTGAGGACAGGTTATAAACATTTTGGATAAACATTATGCACTTTTAAAGAAGATAGTGCCTGATTTTAACCAAATATTTGCAAATGTCATTCATTTGTTTTGAGAGATTACATTTTAAAATGTAAAATAATTTTTCACAAGAAATAACATTTTAAAAATGTGGTTTCAAATCAAATATAAAGTAAAAATAGCTGAAAAACATTTTTGCATTTACATTAACCACAAACCCCAATTTTTTAATTTAAAAGATCAGGTTTTGGTTTTCTTGTCCTGTATATTCTGTTTTGTTTTGAGATAGTACATTTGGACAGCCAAATACCCAATGTTAGCAGCACCTGTTTGATGATGTTGGTACTTTGAAAAACTTTTTGAAAGTCGATGAACCTCTTCTCTTTTATTCACAAAGACATAATACTGAGTGATGCTCCTTAATGTCAGTTCCATTATCTATCAAGATGATTACATTGTGCTTGCTCTGGAAATGACAATTACAGACTCAAAACATAACATGAAGTTTAAGATTTTCTCTTTGTACTTTAACTTTATTTTACTTGTTGGCATTCTCTCAATGACTCTTTGCACAGTTGTAGGGAAAAGTAGCAGAGGAAAGCAGAAACTGACTTTGGCAAGAAGCCAGTCATGTCTTCAGTGAGGATAAAAAAGTCCTGAGACAGCAACTTGACAGCCTGAATAAAACATTATTCACAAGAAGACCTTAAAACGAGGAGACCTGCTGACTTGTTTTATAGCTCAACACAGTCAAAAATACTAAAATGTTTAAAATATTTATTTAGGCACACGGTTACCAATCATGGTGACATGTAATGTAAAAAATGAATAAACAGATCAGTTTAAAACAGTGTTCAAAAATAGAGTTTTGCAACTTCATCAGTATGAATTGGTTCTTAACTAACTTTAGAAACTATAAAAAGTTTAAAAAAAGCTTTATTTAAACTAAAGGTGCAGGATTTGTCAACTTTTGGACAGGAGAGGATTTCTTTCATCTGAATTCAAAACCTCCATTTTGTGACCAAATATGTCTTAGGATGGCAATTATGCTATGAGGTTGAAGTTCTAGCTTAGTTACAAAATAAAAACAATAAGGATTATTTACAAAAATATTCCTGTGAGCTAATGGGCAAAATTAAGGTTAAAAAAAAATCTCACAGTGGAATGAAAAAAAATCTGAAAATGACCAATTATTTTACCATAGTTTTACATCTGTTCTCTTCTGGAGAAAGCCTCAGGCTATTCATTAAAATCATTAATGAATAAAACAAAAGACTAGGAGAGAAGTCAAATAATCTACTGTACACATCAAAACATCCTTGATAAAATTCTATGCTGACTTGTTTACAACGTTATAGGATGATCATGAAGATGCCTGACATGTCAAGATTTTATTAAACTTTAATGAACTTTTAATAATGGCGCTTAGAGTGGTCATCTCACAACAAGAAAGCTGCAGGATTGCCACCTGCTTGTGACCTTTATATGTGGTGTTTGCATTTTCACTCCATGCTGTCATGGGTTTTCTTAGAGTACTTTGATTTCCTTGTGACCAAAAACATACATGTTCAGTTATGAGATAGATCTGAATTAGAACATGATGTGATTCCCTGCAAGCGGGTGAAAGAAAATAGCTAGATGGATGGATAGAAAGTGATTAAAAACAAACGTTTTCTTTTCATAATTCCCTATAAAACCTTTACACTCCTTGAAAACAATAAAGTTTGACTAAATATTTGAATTTATAACAAGACAACTCGGTCCCAAAGAAATGGATAAAATGCATACAAATATATTTATTTGTGCTTCTTGAAACACAATGGAAACAATAGGGCTGAGCAGTCTTTCTATAAACATGCCTCTTGTGACAATAACACATTCAAACAAGCACACACTAACACAGTACCATTACAAGATTATTTAAATATAACGAGAGGGATTTTGACTCGTCGGAGTATCAATAGGAGTATTTACAAAAAAATACTGGAACCAGTAATTAAACTTTGATTGTCCCCATATCCTTGTGGCGAAGACAGTTTAAATGTCCAGTGTTCAAGTAGGTCAGGAATGTTTCTTGCGTAAACACCCTCTCATTTCCTCTGACAGTATATACAGTGTATACCAGTAATGAAGGTAAAGTGGCAAACTCATATTTCATTGAGATCTATTCTATGTTATTTACAGATATGTACAAGTAATTTCATTTTTACAATTTGCTTTGTTTACATTTAATAGCGCATGTATAATTTGATGCTGACATTCATAAGGAGAAATCCATCTAATCCCTGCAGCTGCTTGTGTCTCCGTTATTTATTTATTTATTCGTCATCAATGCAGAAGAGTTCAGAACAGCAGCTGTACGGTTAGACATGCAGCAGGACCGAGCTGAGGGGTGCTGCCAGCCTCAGAGTTCAGTTAAATCTGCTGGGTGTTTTGGTCAGCCTTCCTATAAATGTCTTGAGTTTGATGCTTAGCGGTGAGGAGGTAGTTGCTAATTCCACCAGAGAATGACAGAGAGTTAGTAAAATGGAAATGGTGCAGTTGGAGTTTTCGGAGAATGGGCAGCACTATGATAAAGGCTGTGTGGCGTTGTTGAAGGTGAAGACCCATGACTACGGCTAGATGATGGTGACCCTAAAAAACAAACAAACAAACAAACAAACAAAACGGTTACAAATGAAGAACTTATTTTTGTGCATGAGACTGTGTTTAGTTGTGTGTGAACTTGTGTGAATGTTCTCACCATTTTCCATATAGCTGCTTCGATGCGGTGAAACCGACATGCTGTATTGGTCTTGAGCTCTGATTTGTTTGGAGCCTCTTCCACGTAACACATCTGATATCTAAAAAAAAAAAATTTAGAATAGATTTTTAGAAAAGAATACTGACTTTACAATGTATTTTATTAGACCTCCTGTTTATCAAGATAATACTGGTGTGGGCAATAGTAGACCGTTTACATTTGGCCTCTAGAGGGAGCAACACGCTCACTTTAACCTACTTCTGACTCTGCTTCTTCCTGGTGTCCCAATCTGAGCTGAGTCAATTAGATTTTGTAATTGTTTGTATTTGTTTTGATGTAACTTTGGCAAGTGAATAGGATTTTCCATCTTAAGATTATTCTGTGCAATGAAAGTTTGGACTATCGTAATGTAGTCATATACAGATAATTCTGGTTATCTCTTGTGGAATTTCCTGCTTTCCTAAATGTATTATTCTTCAACCATCATTGCACACCAACAAAAAAGAATAAAAAAAAAAACAGTAAGAAGATGATTTTAGGAAGTTCTCTATATTGTTTTTTCCCCCACTTCTATCATTTCCTTACTTTTTTGTTCTTGGCTACCATAACTGGGGTGTCATTGTGATAGTTCTTGACGCTGCTATCAGCTCCACTTTTCAGCAGCAGCCGCACTGTGTCCACCTGGCCTCGGCCGCAGGCGATGTGCAGAGCTGTGTTTCCACTGTACGATTGGCTGTTTACATCGCATCCATTCTGTGAGAGAGAAACAGAGGATTGTGATTCATAGCAAAACCTTCAACAGACCCAGTAAAAAGTCAAACAAAATAAATAAATCTGTGGCCTGGGTGAGTTTCATCAGAAAGAGATGAAGAGATTGCTTTCAAAGGAAAACAACAACCAATAAAATATTTTATTCTGACATAGCATTGCTGCAAAACTCAGAGGATGAAAAAGGTAATCAATGAATATTTGGCATGTTCTTTGAAAGCCTTATCTATACTAAAAAAAACTCTCTATCTCTCTCTTTTTTTTTTTTTACCTCAATGAGGAAGTGGACCATGTCTGCATTATTGCTCTCCACAGCATGCATAAGAGGATTCTGGCCACTTTTGATATCCTGAAGTGATAAAAAAAATAACAGAAAGTCAAAGGATGTAAAGACTGTAAATGTAAAATTAGGAATGCTGGGTAACTCTCCAAGTCTATGGAGCATAGACTGACCATAGCATTGATGTCAGCTCCTACATCCAGGAGCATTTTAGCCAAATCCTTATGTCCTTGCAGCACTGCCAAATGAAGAGGACTCAAACCTGGTAACAACAGCAAGAGAAACCCACAGTTTATTTTGACACTTCACAAACTAACATTTTATAAACATCTTCAAATGTATAGTTTTAGTTACACGCAACCAAAACCTTTAAAACATTGTAAAAAGATAATAACTTAAAAACAAAACAAAAACAGTGTTGCTAATAAACGTATTTGCCAAGGATGCCCAAAAATGATAATTGGTGAGCACTGTTACGTGTCAAGACAAGGCTCATGGAAAGAACAAGGCTTGAGGTTGTCTTCTGCACCTCTAGGCTTGTAACTTTCACACTAACGAGGTCTTCTGGGCCGTGTGAAAAGTTAACACAGCGACTTGACAAGAACACCAAACACAAAGAAAGGAAATGTTCACATCCCACCTACACACCCCAAACAGTTCACCCCCCACCTGAACACAGGTTCACCATATCCCCTCACCAAATGCTATGCACTGCTGAGGCAGTTGTGGTTAAGAATAAGCTAAAACATGGCTGTCAAAAGCATTAATACAAAAAGCAAACACAAATCTGTGAAAAGCATTGCTCTGAAAGAGGAAAAAATAGTGTTTTGTTTTTGTTTTGTTTGTTTTTTTAATGGGCTTAGTGAACTCTAAGCAGGAAGCCCTGTCTGACTTGCCAGTGCACAGAGTAAAAGTCTGCCACATTTACTCTATGGGTCTGTTAATGCACTTTGTATGAATAACTTGCAAATATGTGAAGTCTGCACTAATGATGAGATGCGTGCACGTGTTAGAGTAAAAATGTGCTGCAATTCAGGAAAAGCCTAACTTATCTGTTTTGTGTCTAACGGGAAGATTTTTAGACAAAATGTCTGCATGTGGACCTGACCGGCCTGTAGCTCAGTGAACCCATGTGGAACATAGGGAAACAAACAAACAGTGGTGGGGTGGGGTGTGGGTGTCTGCACCGTGAATCACAGCTTACCCTCAAAGTTTCTGATCTCCAGGCATGAGGAGAATGAGCGGAAAGAAAGCAGGACAGACAGGCAGTGGTGATGGTCGTATTCACAACAGAGATGGAGCGCTGTCTGGCCGTGACGGTCCAGGACAGAAGGGTCAGCTCCTGCTCTCAACAAGACATCCACCATGTGTGCTTGTTTGGTTATCACTGCCAGATGAAGGGGCGTCTGAAGGAGGATGAAAATGAAAGCTTAGACAAACCAGTGCATTCAGGTCCATAACAACACAATAACAATGCAACATTCAGCTTCTCAAAGTTGATTTTTTTTACTTAGTAGCACACACTACAAGGCATTTAAGTTTTAAAAAATCTTTTTTAAGAAGACAAAAATGGCTTTATAACTATGTAAATAACACTACTTTATATTAAATATCTACAAAATGATCTACAAAAGCATGTAGTCATTTCCAGGAAGATAATCTTCTGTGCTTCATAAGAATCTGTCTCAGAGCTAAACAACGCCTAAAGCATATGCCAACACAAAGTTGTTGTGGAAAAACTAGACCATAAAAGAAAGACTCAAAGGAACTTGTGTCAGAGCCATAGCTTTAACATAGTTTTTGTGCATAAAGATAAAGTCAATGAAAATCTGAACAGAAACTAGTAGAGGGGAAAGTTGAAGCAGCATTTTAGGGTGCTTCTCAATGACTTGGTTCAAATCGGTACAGCTGGTTCTAGCTTTGTTGTCTTGACACTGGCAGGATCAAATATAGATTTTTCTTAGTTGTCAATAAACATTATTATATATGCAAAAATATGAGCAACACAAATGGTTTATCTGATTGTCGTTTATAATCTAGCATCCACCACTGCAGAGTCCGAAGGAGGGCCACTTCCATCCTTAAGGACCCAACCACAACAGAGAATATTAACATTTCTACCCTCGAGCTGGAGGTACAGAAGTGTGAAATGCAGGACCTCCAGATTTAAAAACTCCTTCTCAAGTGCAATCACGTTTAAACATAATAGATGTTTCAGTCACTCAGCTGTTACCTCTTGCACATTTGCATGTTTTTGACGCATTTGATTTAAAATTTTCCACATTATACCCATTGATACTATTGGTTTTGTCTTATTTGTAAATTATATTTCTTTTGGTTTGTCTTGGGCATTCATTGTGGACATCAAAGTAAGAATTTGATTACTCAGGGAAACAAGTTTCCAGTTGTGCACATGACAATAAACACTTTGAATCTTTGAATGACTGAGTGCAAAAATTTGCGACAACTTGCTAAAACAGGCAAAACGTTTGTTCCAGACAGACTGCAGTTCACCACCAAGGCGAATGTCGTCTGTGGAGAGTCAGCGATCTGCAGTGAATCACTTACTGTTACTGTTACAAACTTGGCTCAACTGAAACATCGACTGAGGCAGGGCCAAAACACATCTACTCAGTTATGTGGCAATAACTATAAATAAAAAACAGAAAATGCTGTACAGTAAAGTACCATGTAATGGTAAAACCTGTTGCTTGAAACAGTGAGCAAACACAAGGATAGAAAAGAAACCTTAATATTTTGGTCAGCAGTAGTTAATATCAGATAAACGGATTTCCTGTCAACCAAAAGGGGAATCCCCATTTGTTTGTTTATTCAGCCAGCAGATACAGCTGTGGAGTTCATAAGGGGTTTATGTAGCAAAACAGGAGTTTATATTAGACTCACATCAGGAATACAGAGTGTGGTCTTGAAAAGAGGGTTTATGTGGTTAGACTGATTACTGAAGTCTCTTTTGAGCACACACAAACATAAATATATGCATAGCTGAGAGCAACTGAATGAAGACCAAGAATTAGTTTGTCTGATGAAAAAAACAAATATCCTCAATAATAAACATAGCATGGGAGAAATTCAAGATATATGTGTTTACCATGACAGTAAAGCTGAAGTTATGTTTCATTTTCTTTAAAAACAAACCTTAGAAGCTGAATGAAGCAACCAGGACGTATAACTTTGTGATGTCAACATGAATCATTGTGCTGAAAACAATGTCAAACCAGGCCAAAAAGGGCACGGACCACCAGCTGCTTGAAATTACGCAATGATTAGTGGGTCATGAAGGGAAGTTTTCTAATCTGGGTGATTTGGCTGCTATTCATGTTATTCAAAAATGAAGCAATCAGGAACAGACTGTAGTTCAATGTTTCACTTTTGCTATGTTATAAATGTGTGTCTGTGTGGGGGGGTTGTGTGTGTGTGTGTGTGAGTGCTGATAGTTTGTTCCAGTAAAGCCTATAAAAAAACTTGCACAGTGAGAGTCAATCTGTGGAATTCCTCCATTGTGTCAAAGCAAGCGTTTCTTCCTTTAGCTTCCCTGAATCCTGTGACTCACACATGCAAACGTAAACACACACACACACCCATACACACAAACCACTCAGTTTCCTTTGACATTTATATAATTTGAGTGCAGCAGTGATTGCTATATTTTGAGATAGTGTGCGATCACCTTCCTGGACATTAGGTAGCTGCCAAGCACATACAAACAATGTACAAAAAATCCTATTTAGCAATTTTTCAGTCATCGTTTACTGTAACTAATAATTGAGTAACTGGAAACATCTTTACTGACATTTTGGTCAAATAATAAAAACTTTTGTAACTGTCACTTTCCATGCTATCTGAATGTTACACAAATTAGCATTTGTTTAACAAAAGGTTGCATGATTATAGAGTCTCTCCTTTGAAATGTGCTAAAAACATTGTGAGGACTTTGACTAACGTGAGTAGTTTTGCTAACATGTTGGTTAGTTTGTTTATTCTTTTATTTGTTGTTAAAAAGTGCAGTTTAGATTACCAATTTGAGATTACAGGAACTCTAAAACAAAAAATAAACATATAAATAAATGAACAGACTGGTTTGACTTGCCAATAAAAACAGGGACGTTGCTCGCAATTTTCTTTGAATAATAATTTAGAACCAGGAAGTAATGCTGTCAGCTGTCAGTTTTGTTTTCTTTTTGATAAAGCACATATTTCTGGAAGAATACACTTGGTTTTATAGGCTAGGATCTTATCATAAAAATTGCTTGTGCTTTGAATTTTTTCAAACCAACACATATCCCCTCCCTTTGCCAATTTCCCACTAACCTTCACAGCACTAATGCAATACTCAGTCACGTGATTCCCAGAACAAAGACATCCCTATTTACTCTGAAGCCTTTTATGACCTTTAGAAAAAAAAAGACTCTTCAGAGTTGTCGGACTCAAGTTTTGGCTTCCTGTAAAACATTTCAAAGTGACTAATTGAAATCTAGCAAGGGACAATTTACAAAAGGAGTAAAGGGAAAGGTAGGGTGGGGAGACAAGAGGAATGAGGAATGAGGAAAAGCAGAAGTGCCAGAGGGTAGTCCAAGGGAAAGACAGGATAGCAAGGGAAAATCCCTTCGCTTTCCCCGGAGTGTATTTTCATTTACAGGCATTCCTGCAAAATGAGTTGATCAACATGAATAAGACGAAAAGATAAGAAGACTGGAGATTTATGGGCATGAAAAACAACTCCAGGCCATAGGCAATGTCAAACACACAGGGAGGTGGAATGCAAAAGAAGACAAATCGTATTTTTCTTTTTTTTTTCCACTTTGCAGTGCAGGAGGGTGAAACCAGTTCTATTGCACAAATAAACAGCATGCAATCTTAAGGCAATTGTTGTAGACAGTTACACTGATAACATCAGTCATTTTGCCAGTTTTGGTTAAAGTCTCAAAAAGATGCATACAGTGTAAGATAAAAACAACACACACACAATAGTGAGAGAGTGAGGCTGACAGACAGAGAAGCATGCGCAGGAAGGGAAAGTCCCTGTAAACTACCCTCTGAACCTCAGAGCAAGGTATGTTGAGAAACAGCCCAAAGCAAAGCAGGCGGGGAGGGGTGATAGTCATGTGACTTCTCGGAACAAGGATACTAAAGCACACAAACACACACGGACGTTTCGTTTGTGCACAGCAATGCACGCGCTTGCACTAAAAAAAAGAAAAAAAAAACACAGCATGCCAACCAGCAGGTTGTAAATTAAAAGCAAATATTACTTTAGATTAACTAGCGTGACCCCAGCTGTAGTGCATAGCTGCATGAAACGATCCGAGCATGCTGAAGCGTCTGCAGCAATAAGAGTTTCAGTCATAAAGCCCACCAACACAATCAGCTGTCACAACAATAGCAAAAAGTAGACTGTGTGTTTCTGTAGGCACACTGATAGCATGACCGACGTGGGAGTATCAAACAGCTGTCTCCTAACCAACGTAGTGGAAGGCAAATCATGCTCCGACACTTGCACTATTGTTCAACAACAGTATTGATAGTAACACTCTGTCAAAAAGTTCCACATACAAAACCACAGAAACTTAGGATTTGTCATCAATATTGGGAAAAACAAAACAGCCCTGTTGTTTTAATTTTGTCTCGGGGTTGTTGGTCAATGCTGGAAAATGTGTCCAAAGCTGGTTTAGTAAACTTTATGTTTTGAAAAATAAAAACTTCCCTGGCCTCATTTAGATAAGTGTGTTCTTTATGCCTGGTATTCAGTCAAAACCACACAATCTGGTAGGCAAATGACTGTGATGGGACTTGTGCTTGTAAATCTCCCCTTCTGGTTATAATTGCATATGACATACGGTGTGTGTGTGTGTGTGTTTGTGTGAAAGACAGAGAGGCAGCCTGTTGCGTGCAAGCATTTTCATAGACAGGGCAGACACAGGATATCACAAAACCTATGTTGTCAAGCCTCAGCGATAAGGAAAAAGAACAGCCGATGATAGCAGCAGCATTATTTCTGGTAAGCATGCCTGCAGCGTCCTGTGTGGTGTGAAACCCCAGTCTTCAGAACTACAGCTCTGCACAGCTCAGGTGCTTTTTCATTTGAAGGATGAAAAAGAGACAGCTGGCAGAGACCAGATAAGCAGAGCAATGAGGTTAAGACCACAGAAGAGTGTAGAGGTGTGGAAGTGTTGGGTCAAAACCAATGGCTGGGACAGCCCTGGACTAGGAAACACTGGCATTCCTTGTGCACATTCCAGTAAAGGCACCATATCTTACATTTCTCATGAGGTCATTGAGTAGGGAGTTGAAAGAACAGCACAGCTTTTAATCACGTCACAAAGGTTTTGAACCTATGTGTTAACTGTTTTCATTTAGGTCAGTGCAAACATCCCAAACTCTCTATATTTCAGAAGTAAAGCAAAACAAATATTTATCGGAAAGTAACGTAATTACTCAGGCTGCACTTTTTTTTTTCACTGACTGTAAAGACATGAAATAACCTGTGGGTGCAAGGTTCAAAAAGGTTAATGGGAGTCACTCTTTGTACCTTTTTGTTCATCTTGGCATTCTTTTCTGCCTTTCAGAACACGCTACACCCTACTTGTAAACCCAGAAAAATCCCTTGCTATGGGGAAACGGATTGCTAGAAAACCATGCGCAAAATTAAACAGAACTTTGCAAAGCACACACAGTCCTGCCCAGAATGCACATGGCTTTGCTTTTTCACAAGCACAGATGGAGACACCAGGAAGAGTAAATTTCGCTTCATTAGCCTCAGCTACTATGTAACAGTGTTCAATTACACCAACCAAGGCACTTCTTTAATGGTCTTCCATGTTGTGGATGTCAGAGAGTTGAGGTAGAGGAATGGGTTTTACATGCTGATGTTGAGGTAGAAGTTCTGCAATACCTTTTATGTAACTTAACTCTATTCTACTGCCATTAAAGACCTTTTTTTTTAAAAAAAAAAGCATATTGAAAGTCTGTGTGTGCACAAAGACTTAAGGTATTTTAAGATGTACCATCATTTTGGCATTTGCTTTACCTGACGGAGATTGTTGTAGATATCGAAGCCTCTGTGAGCCCACAGCAGCAGTTCGATGAGTTTGCAGACTATGGACATTTCCCCCTGCACCACAGCTATATGGAGAGCTCTGCAGTGGAAACAAGCAGAAAGACGTTTACTCATGCAACAAGAAAATGACAAACTTTGTATTTTAATGGGGATAGGTGACAACTCTAACCTGAAAGTCAAAGAGTTGGCATAACAAACAAACTTAATATGGGATATGTCAGCACAAGTGATAACAGCTGGTATTTAAGACGATTATTTTGTGTTGAAAAAAGACAACGCTATAGCCTTTTTTGTAAAACTTTGAAAATCAAATTCTGTACGACCTCATGCAATGTTGCAAACTGTCCCGCTCAGAGTACGTGTTGTGATCCTCAGCTACTTCTACTGCACCAAATTGTAGCCCAGTATCAGAAAAGCGACTGAGTTATAGTTGTTTTTGTGTTCATATTGAAATAGGCCTTACATTTTGCACTGAGTCATTTTTGTTTTAGTTATTTATGAAATAAAATGATAAGAAATAAATAGGACAGAGCATATCAAATGCACATTTCCTAAGTAAAGCCATAGATAGACATAGACACAGATATTAAAGGCTTTGCCATTATTCACCAGGACAAAACCACAACATCTACTGCACCACACCATAAGATTCAGGTGCATTCTCATGAGGAACTAAACCGGTGAGTAAAAAAAAAACAAAATAGCCTTCTTTTTCGGCTTGTGGTCAAGTTTAACAAGGGAAATGAATGTTGATTGATACAAGGCAGAAAGTACTTTATGATCTAAAGTCTCCTTTTGACAGTTGGACCATGAAAACACAGGCATGACTCATGACTCTTATCGCACACCCTTATTGTGACGAAAGGGGAAACCACTATATGTGGTCTAAACGCAAGGCAAAAGAACAAATACATGCCAGAGTTCAAGGTAGGGGAGGGCGGGAAAGCGAGCGAGTAGAGGGCATGCTGTCGAAATCAGTTTACAGATTTTTTTTTTGTTTTTCATTTTTCTTTCTCATACTATCAGAAGAAGCAGCTTCCAGTAAGAGTCAGATTTGTTTTCATGTCACATCCTGTTGTCAGTGACAAGAGCAGCATACTTTCTCCTGGGTCTTGCTTGATGTGTTCTGAAAATTGAGCCAAAAGAATGTTTCTTACAGGGGTTTTCTGCAGGTTTGCACAGTCAGCTTTATCCAAATAATAAGGCATCATTGCAGTGCATCAGTGAAACAGGAAACAGTGAAATGTCTTGCTGTTAAGAAAAAATAACTTCACAAAATATGAGGTCAGAAACTAAATTCAGATATATTTGCAACACTTCCCATAAAAGATGAATTTCACTGACATGAAGTCATCAATTTAAAATAGTCTTGTCCAGAGGTGGGGACTTGAGTCACATGACTTGGACTCGTGTCAGACTCGAGTCATTAATATTAAGACTTTAGACTTGACTTGAAAAAATGTTCAGAGACTTGGACTTGACTTTGACTTTTACACCAATAACTTGGGACTTGAATTGGACTTGAACCTGTTTACTTGAAAAGACTTGATATTTTA
>JARVJO010000305.1:7957071-7972498 GCA_031762555.1 Cynodonichthys magdalenae
TATAGCCAAATCTAAACATCTTCTTTGTTTCTTTCTTTCTTTGGAACTCATGAATGATTCATCCTCCAGGCTACTTCCAGACAGAAATCCTTAAATTGACATCTACAACTAATTAACTTTTGAAATCAACTTGATTCCATTTGGCCACCAGAGCTAATCAACCTGAGGAAACACAAAACAACCAAAAACTTTGCAGATATTAAGCTAAAAATGAGTGCAGTATTTGAGTCTAATCTGCATAATCTGCACCATAAATGTAACAATAAATCATTTAGTGTGTGTTTAAAACTTTGGCATTCCTTATTGGAGTCAACTCTGTCTGTTAGCAAAATATTTCATAAACCTTTTGGTGGGTTTTATTAAAACTTTCAGAAAAAACAAAAAAAACATTGGACACAGCTTTTGGAGTCAATCCATTTCAAGATGGCCGGATGATTGATGATGATGAATTTTTAGAAAACACAAAAAGTCAATAAAGTTTAAAAGGTATTGTGCTACAATTCAGTGTGGTAAGAACTGAGAATCATTTATGGGTGATAAACATTGTTTTAATAAATGCCAGGCCTTTAATCATATTTTGGTTTTCATTTTTATAGAAGTCATGTAATGAATATTAATCATTTGCATCCATTTAGTACTAAACTTTAGAGGTTGACTATACTATTTACATTGCAAATAATACTTAACAAAATCTAAGGGTCTTAATTGGCAGCAATCTTATGAATATTTATAAACGTGATGAAATTTCAGACCAGTTTGCTCTGTGGGGTTTCAACATTCAACATAACCCCCATCTGACTAAAATTCTTAGATAATGAAAATCCATGAACTGGATGAATTATATTTCAAGTTGAGGACATAAAAAGCATCATCTTCAATGTACAATTTGAAATGACACCAAGTCTTCCAATCTAAATTATTCTTATTTCATCAACGTACGTGTCTCCATCTTCATCCTGACGTGTAGCCAGAGCAATTTCAGCCAGCAGGGGGTCCGTCTGATGGGCCAGTGGATGATGTGGCTCTGAGACTGGGTGCAGGTAGTAGTAGTGACCTGAGCAGGAAGAATTAAGACAGGAACAAGAGTATTCAAAGACAAGTCTCGCTTTGTATTAAGGAAGTGTGCAGGTGTGTGTGGGTGTGTGTGTGTACATAGTATTCAGTAATGGGTTGACCCAGAAAGCCATATTTCTGTAACTGAGCATGAATGGCTGAAAAAAACGCTGAGTGGACAATTTCTCAGCACAAGATGCTGCAACAATGACTTCACTGCATCTTTAAGAAAGTGCTGTGATGTGACCCAGAAATGAGTAAAATCACTGAGGTTCAAGGTCGTTATAGTAAAGTATGAAATTAAACATAAAATGTTTTTTTAACTATATCAGATAGTGCTTTATGGACTCAATGCACTTTCATCATCAAAACTAAACTATCAGAATTACCAAATGGGTCTTCATCATCACTAATTTTGCTTATACATGTTGAATTTAAAGACACATTAAGTATTAATATGAAAAATAGTGAAGATTTTGTTTTGATTGCTCTTCATGACATTGCAATGAGTACCTTTACATCAGGGCTATCCAACTGGTGGCCCGCGGGCCACATCCGGCCCGAGAGTGACCAAAGTTCAGCCCGCCAATTGATTCATTAATCTGTTAAGCCCAAACCCCCGGTTTTCCAGTTTAATTACTAAAAGTTCTTTTAAGTTAAACATAGACATGTTTGGTATCTACAGAAATGTCAGAATCTTGTCTAAAAGCTGGTAAATACCATTTCTACGCACACTCCAGACAGTTACATTTACAAGCAGTTGAAGATAAAACTATGAAAGTGAAAATAAAATTGGTTTAAAAATTTGGCAATTCAGAGATGTCAAAATAATATTTGTGTTAAATAGGAGGCGTAATGTGTTTTTGATATTGTTTAATTATCACTATAGGGTTCTGTCTGTTGTATTCATGATTAAATAAAGCAAAATAAACTATTTAAAAGGTAACAGATCTTTGTAATTCTTGGTTTATTTACATAATAACTTTAATTGCTGGATGTTTGGCCCCTGAGCTGTTGCCCTGCAGTACCTGTGGCCCCCTGAGCAATTTAGTTGAGTAGTCCTGCTTTACATTAAAGTGATAGACACTAATGAACTCCTGGGTACCAAAGTGTGTAAACTAAACTTTATTTATTTAACAAAATAATAAACTTTTAAAAAGCTGCAGAATGTACCTGCAAGACGTTTAGTGACTCTGCATTGCGTATTATGGCTATTTAAACGTTAAATATGGAAGGTAAAAAGAAATAAAGAGGGCTTACCATAGTTATAAATGGGTAAAAGGCAACGGCTTCTTTCTGAAACTTGTCCTGCCTCTTCATTCCGCTTCTGCATCACTGTGACTCCAACTCTGCTTCCATCTGCGGCTTTTTCCAATTGAGTAGCCGGAACCGTGAGGTCCCTCTCCTCCGCCGGAGAGGAGCGAGTTCCGCTCAACGACGGAGCCGGTACCGGCTTGTGCTCCTTGAGTTCGGAGGGAATCGGACGCTTCCTAAAGGGAAGCTTTGAGGGAGCGTGACATTTGGGAGTCCCGCTGCTTTCTGAGCCAGGCGCGGCTCGGTTCGGGGAGCAACGGATCTCTGACCTGTCTGTGCCCGTGCTGGCGGGAGGCGCGGGCGAGCCGCCTGTCCCCCCTGCGTCCTTAGCGCAGACGCTGAAGTCCGGAGTCCCGGACCTCTTGCGCCCTCGCGCAGTGGTGCTCAGATCCAGCGGCGTTGCGGCACCCGACTGGGGGTCAACGTTCATGATTGTCGGCATCAACCGGGCAGGTTTCAGGTGACAGCGCGACTCGTTGAGATTAAAGCTGAATCAGGCGAGCCAAAGTGCCAAACTGTGCGTAATTCCCATCTTTACCAAAAACAAACAAATTGGGCAACGCTCAAACTAAACCATCGTTCTGTTTTTCCTCTTTTGTTACTGGCTGGTGTGATTCAGATAAGCTTTCAAATTCCTAAACTCGTGAAAATTAAACTAAAAAAGCAGAAAACTGGCGCACAAACAGATGCGCAGATGTGTGTGTCCCAGCGCACCTTCTGCGAACAGCGCTCATCTGCTTTTAATCAACGCCAGTTTGACACTTCACGGTACTTTCGCTTTAAACCGAAACTGTGCGACCGATACTTTTAATTACACAAAGTCAGGCAGGAAAGGAGTTAAACGTCGCTCTGAATTCGTGGTAATTTCTTTTCTGCACTTGTCTGATACATGTCTGCATGTCAGGTTCAAAAACAGATTTTTTAAAACTGAAATTCACCAGAACTTAAAGCTGGGGTAAAGTCTGTGCTGTAAGATCAGACGTTTGAACTGAGTGCTGAGACAAACACAAAGGGCTAAAATAGGTCATAAAACGTCAACAAACGTGAAATATTTGCCTAAATCTTAAATGCCAAATAACTTGCACACAACTTATAATAATATAATAACTTGCAAGTTTGCACACAATGATATAAGTTCTTTCTTTTGTCATTTCAGAGCCAGACTGCAAATTGACACATTTCCAAACACATTTAAACACAATTTACTGCATATATGGAAGTTTAAACTTCCTTTTGGAGTTTTTGCACAACCTCAAAAGCTGCCTTTGTTAACAACTATTTTGTGTATCATCTTGTGAGCAGCAATGATCTTGCACTTCTGATCTACAATAAGCTAAAATCTATTTTGGAAAGGCAATCATTTCCTAATTGTGGAACATTAAAACAGTTCTCATCTGCAAACAATATGCAGTGTTTTTTTTTTTTTTTTTTTTTTTAGCATTTTGGACTTCCATGTTCCGTAATGCTTATAATATAGTGAATAAACTTCAGTCAGGGTATTTCTTTTCTTTTCTTTAAATACTTCTGGAAAATACAACACGTGATCTTAGATTGGTTTTATTTGTTGATGACATCACCAGGCTCAGAGCAACCATTAACAAGGACAATGAAAGGCCCCCTGTCTAAGATGAGGCATTAGTTTCTGCTTTTACAGTTGTCCTGTTTGGAGTCCTGCAGTCTGATAATTACCATCTGAGCGCAGCTATAACTCACACAAGCAAAAGTACAGCCTTTTCTCCTCATCTCTAATCTTATCCCATACCCCACCCTCACAACCAAGGTTCTGATTACCTGGGTCAATTTGGGACTTTCCTCTTTCCACTGAAGTGTGGAGTGGGCAACGGAAAGTCAAGCTTGGTGTCTAAAGTCCCTAAAACACCCTGAATCTGCACAGACATGCCCCACAGCTGCAGGCACTCAAGCATTGTGGTCTTATATGGAAAAAAGGTGTGATTGTTTATCAAAAATACACTTTTTGTTTTCTTTTTTTTTTTAACAGTTGGACTAATCTAGCACCTATACTCAACAGCTTACTGCTAATTAAAAAAAAAAAAAAAACTTCTGTTATAAACCTTATCATTCTAATATAAAATTAAAAATTCAGTATTCTCAAAGAACACACATTCACAAAAACTACAGTATTTAGACTCAAAATGAATTGAGGCCCCCTTGTGTAGAGACAGTGAACTGCAGCCCAGCTCTGAAACTATACCGTGATTGAATGACTTTCAAAATGCACATGAAACAAATAAATGATCCATGTTCAGACCTATGGAGAGACTTTTCTGCTGCTCAAAGGTTTACATGTTTATTCTGTTCTGTTGCCGGTGAAAATCTCTCTCAGTCAAACTCTGTTATCAGCCTTTGAGTCAGAATATTAAGGACAATATTTTGCAAATATATATGAAATCTTGTGTTGAGGTAAGTTAAAGTTAGGCTTAAGATATAAATGTGCAAAATAAAGAAAAGAGTAAACAAGAGTGTATTTATTTTATATATTAGTGTCTCCCCCTTGTGGATGGAACGGTTGTTTTTTTTTTTTTTTTTTTTAATGTTCATGCTGTTTTGTTCCATCCATCCTTAATCTTTTATCCACTTCTTCCATTCAGGGCCACGGGGGTCACTGGTGCCCATATCCAGCAGTCACTGTGCGAGGGGCAAGGTACACCCTGGACAGGTCACAAGTTTATAATTAATGTTTAATATGTTTACAGACAATATTTTTATTAAGTTTTTTGAGATTTTTATGAAGTGTTAAATTGAATCTTTAACTGAATCAATATTTCAGTTATTTTTTTAAATGTTTCATTCCAAACTAAACTTTTTATAATTTGATAAAAGCTATTTTTCCATTTAATAGCGCTACAAACGAAGCCTAGGCGTAAATTCAGACTGGAAGACTCTCCCCATCTCACCTGCTCCACCTGTTCGCCGTGTCATGTGCCCAGCTGTGGCTCATCAGTGCCTGATCCCCTCCTCGCTGTAACCAATCATCTCACAGAGATCCAGGTCTAAAGGCCCAGCACCCAAGGATCGGTCTGCTCTCCAGAAGTGTTCAACCCACCTCCACCTTCATCTCTGGCCCTTCCTGGCAACCTCCAGCCTCCACACCACCACCAGTGTCCGAGCCCCGGGACTAAAGCTGATTGTTGGCTCACAGCAGTTCGCTGCATCCACGTCTTCTGCCGGGGCTCGAGCGCCAAAGAACTTTCTCCATATCAATAAAACTGTTCAACTGCTATCATTCTCTGCACTCTAAAAATGAAATGTTAGATTTACTTAACCATGTTATGTCAACTGGTTCCACTTAACAGAGTTAAGTAAATTCAAAGCAACATTTTCATGTTCTTTGGTTAAAAAACTGGCATATTGCATTGAATTTACTCAACTCATTTAAGTGGAACCAGTTGACATAACTTGGTTAAGTAAATACAACATTTCATTTTTTAGAGTGTGTGTGAGTCTTTCCAGGTTGAATTAGATGTATCTCTTTGCTAATTTGTCACAAAAATAGGAAATCTTTCTGCTATATTTTGCTTTTGAAGCCCTGCTAAAGTGCAAGTGTCAGAATCTGTGTTTTTGCTAGATTTTTTTATAACCTTCTGTATTTTAGCATTAAGTTTATTTTACATTTTGTGATTTTTGGTTTTTGTTACTTGTGTTTTCCCCTGTGTGTCCTGCTCCTATCAGCTTGCAATGCCCACTTCACCCGTTATTCAGCCCATCTCCACTTATTATCAGCCCTGTTCCATATAGTCTGTTCTCCATTCTTCAGCAGCGCATTGTTGTTTTCTACAGTCTGAACACCCTCCCTGTGATTCCCCAAGTTTGGTAAGTTTTTGATGCCCCGTTAGCATTTTGTTTGTTCTATAAATAAATCATTGCTAGTGAAGATTCTCAGTCATCCAAGTCATGATCAATTAAAATAATAAAAAAAAAAGATTACAAAAAAACAACTGGACTTCTATACTGAAACTGAAGATGTTTCACTTCTCATTCAGGAAGCTTTCTAAAATAAAATGTTTTGAATTGAACATTTTGAACTGAGCTAGCTTCCTGGGCGGGAAGTGAAACATCTTCAGCTTCAGAATAAAAGTCCAGTTGTTTCTTTTCTTTTCGTTCCTATAAAAACAAATGATTTTTTAAATTACTATTTTTTTTAATTTAGTATGAAAACAAAATAGCAAGGATCATAATGACAAATTACTTGTAATTTCTTTTATTTTCTCTTATCCAGACTTTCTTGTAATCTTCTTGATCAATAGTTCTTCAGGCTTTTCAGATTATTTCTTTGAGCTGTGGCTGCCCTTTCTAGTTATTTTCTGTCCAGTCTTTGTGCCTGACCATGACAGCGTAGTGTTCAGTCAGCTCTTCAGAAATGAGTGAAGCAGACAAGTGGAGGACAAAAGAAATGTCAGATCTACAAGAAAAAAAAAAGATGAATTTGTCTCCAGCAGATGACCAGTATATGAAAGTAAACAGTATCTGTGCAATATGTTGGAGCATTTGTTGCCACGCAGCCAAAGGTTGCAGGTTCAACACCCAGCTACAGTTTTTTTTCCAAGGTGTGTCACACTTTGAACTTAGCCTTTTATTGCCTGAATATGTTTAAGATCAGAGGTGTCCAAAGTGGGGCCTGGCCCACCAAGCCATTCAATTTGGCCCACCAGCTGTCACCTTATTATATTGTGATTTCCTGTTGCTAGAGTGCAGATAGTTTTCACTCATAGTGCTTAATCTATCTTTAAATTATATTAAGATTAAACATAGAATATAAGTAAGACATTTACTGTAGATTAGCTTTAAGCAAACATGCAGATTTGCACACTAAGACTACAAGTATTTTTATTTTATTAATTTACGATTGGTCCCATAAACCTTTGCTGCAGAGCGTACGTCAAACTTTTTCCAAGTGCACACAAGCTAATACAAAAAAAAAAGGAAAGAAAGAAAAAATATGTGGCCCACCATACTGGCTGCTAGTTTGTTCGTGAAAAAACAAAATAAAAGAACTTTACTTAAGTATTTGCATTTCATGTGTATTATTGCATTTGGCCCGCAGCCCTTGGATAGATTTTCATTTTGGCCCTTTCAGGGAAAATTCTGGGGCATCAAAGTTGCACGGCTTATCAAACCACCAAAGAAAACAATATTTGACAGAAAAAAAAAACTTTGAAAGACCTTCAGAAAGCCTGTAGTAATAAAATGAATGATGACTCTGGATTTTTGCACGGTGCTGTATGTCGAACTGAATTCCACTGCAATCAATTTTAATTTGAATAACAAACACCGACCTCACGATGGTGCTAGAGGAAAAGCTGGCATTTAACGAAAGTGATTTGGATAACGTGAGATTGTGCACACTAAAATATTCTAATCAATGCAACATTTTTACAACATCCTGGCTCCAGGATTGAACCTGCTGACGTAGCATTACATCTTAAAAGAGTCCAAGTCAAGTTCTCAAGAAATGCCCTTTGAACTCATTTATCTACACAGTAAATTGTTTCCTGCTGACATGCCAGTGAAGATGATGGTGCTGAGACTTTTTCTTTCACTTCACAAAAATCCTGTCTGACAGTTAATGTCTTCTACAACTCAGGAAACCAGGTTTTATGGTTGCTGACTGACTTGTACACTTGCTTTCATCCTATAGCGTTCAGTTCTGAGTCCACACCTCCTTGTTTTCTTCTTCTTCCCACCCATCTCTCTCTCTCTCACTCTCTCTCTCTCTCTCTCACTCTACTTGTCTGTCTGAGCAGCAGAGCAAAGAAAACAAACCTGTTGGTCTCGTTGCAACCAGGAAATTAATCAAAGACTGAGCCAGGACGTGAGAGAGCAGAAAGTGTGACATCAAGAGAGACGAAGAAGAGGAGGCAGCTCCGTTTCAGGCCGTGACACAGAACATGTTTCCGCTGTGCTGCAAGTAGATGTACCTCTTCTGTTGACCCTGACAATGTAGGACTATTATGCCACTGACAGAAAGGCTGGTAAGCAATGTATGGGGGGCTAAATAGTGCTGAAATGTGTACAGTGCATAGAGAAAGAAGAGAACGGGGTGAGATGGTACAGACTCGAGTCACCTAAAGAGCTGGATCTCAACCGTGAACCGTAATCTTTTTTTTTGTTGTAGATTTGTTTGTAATTTCATTTGTTTTAAGTAGATGCAGTAGACCTGGTGAAGAGCAAAGGTCTGGTGGAGGAGCGAGTAGAGGAAAGCAGAGGTTTCTTTAAGTGCCCAGCATCCTTTGGGGTGTAATTGCACATGTCAGTCAGTACATCACATGGGATTCTGTTTGGCCGTTACATGGGCAGATGTTTAGATGCTGTTTGAAGAAGATAAGATGCAGTGTTTTGAAACCAAGCAGAGGAAACATGCCAGTCATGGTGCAGAGGACAAACGTCTGTTTGAACACTCAAAACCTGAAGAAGCCCAGCCTCTGCCTGAAAAACATTTGTGCCTTTTGACACAGCATTGGTGTTTGTCATCATCCCCCTCTCTCACACACACACACACACTCACACACACACACACTCACTCACACTCTGACACTGACGTTTGAGCCACTTGCTGATTCACTTCTCTTTCAAACACACAGCAGCAACATGATGGCAGGAGCTGGTTCAGGATCCTCCACCAACCCAAAACTGAACTCTCAGTTTCCAAGCAGTGAAGACCTGCGGCTGGTGGAGAAGGCCCTAAGAAGACTGCAAAAACTGAATGAACTGTGCACAAACCCCCGCCTGGGTCTGAGGAACAGCCCGCCATACCTGCCTGATCTGATTCAGGACACTTCGACGCTCCTGGCTCAGGTCTGGGAGCCCTACCAAGGCTTGGGGTCATCAGGAGGGCTGGCACCACGAGGAGATGAGGTCACGTACCTGAGGGTCCACATCAAGAACCTGCTGGACAAGACGGACAGAGCCATGCTGCTTTTCAAAGAGGGACGGGAGAAGATATTTGATGAGACATCGAGCCACAGGTAAGAAGGCTTCTGGCCCACATTCAGACACAATCACTCGAGAACTGCTTCTGAATCCTCTCAGGTTTTTTAAAGAAACCTTTAGTTTCGTATTTTGAGGATTTTTGTTCCAAATTTAATTAAGCTTTAAAAACAACCAGAGAACCCCTCAAGAAAAAGTTTGTTTTATTTATGTATTTCTTGTGTGTACTCATGGACATTTGCTGTAGAAACTGCAATACCTGCAAATATTTTGCTTTTTATTTAAACAGGTTAAAATATTGGTTATTTAAAACTTAGAACTATACACTACTCACTTATATTTATATAAATATAAGCCAAACAAGTAATTTATGAATTTAATATAATCTGATAAAGTATATTATTTAAACCGTAAAAATGTATGTGAAGTTTTAAAAATCTAAACTTGGTATTTCTCGCACCCAACAAAAGATTTATCTTTTTGATTTTTGAAAGGAAGTTTATACTTGGATGATCACAATAATAAAATTTTAATGGATCCAAAAAATAAAAGTTGAATTGAGACATGATGAAACTTTTTTTCCGACAGAATCACTCTAACGCCACCGATCACTTTGCGTTTGCAAAATTTTCTCTTCATGATTCCTGATTATTACAATGCCAGGAAGAAGTCTGAGTACATGTGAAGACCTGTCTGTTTATCTTTTGGTTTTATTAGAATATCTTGATAAACAACATTCCATTCATGAGCAAACCAAATGTCAGTTCTCTGAATGTGAGGAAGTAATCTGCCATAAGCAGCATTCAACAAGCGTGAACTGAGTGAAACAACCATCTTTAGATAATAGACTAACTGTCATTTAATCGTAAACAGTTGGTTTTTACAAACTAAAATCATTATTAATTAGTTTTAATATATTTATGATTAATTTCTTACTGAATCAGTTTAAATTAATCTCCATGTTGTGTCAGATTAAAGCCAGTGATTCCTAAAATTTACTGTCAGGATCCTGGAAATGATTAATCAATAAAAAGTACAAGAAGATAAAAAAGATCAATTATTGACAGCTTAATAAACTTATACCTAATAATTAACAGATAAGATGAAACATTTTGATCCCTTGCAAAATCCTAACAAACCTCGCTGTATTTTGACGCTTCGAAAAGGAACCTCATTCAAAATAAATAATAAAAGAACTTCAAATGTTAATAAAGTATAAAACTGTGTTAGAAAGTAAACTGTTTGGCTGAATTGGATCTTTTTTGAAGGGTGGAAATTCGATTTGGAGATCGAGCCGCCTTCTCCCGTCCCTGTTGGGAATACTAACGATGCATGTGGAAAATGAGCCAAACCTGCTGCTTTGTGATGCTAATCTGGGAAAACCAGAAAAAGCAACAACGTCCTTTGAATCTGAGCAGCTTGAGAGAAGAAAGAGAGATTGTTTTTGAGCAGACATTTTTTTTTCTGTTTGGGCCTTGGGTCATACGTTTTGGAGGGAGGCTGACATTCGTTAACTTTCTCTTCTTGTATTTGCTTGTTTTTCTTTATTAAATGCAAGCTGTTTGTTAAAGATGAAGCAATGTTGTCCAATCTCAAAAATTAGCATAAGATTAGTGTTTATCTGTTGTCTCTATTCTAAAATTATTGTATTAACAAATTTAAGTTTTACAGACTTTTACTTGGAAATGTTTTAATGCAAGTTTAGCCATAATTTCCATAAACCTTATTTAGTCTTATTTAATTATTAATAAATGGTTAGTTAACCTTGAAAATACCATTATGTAAGGATGATTTATACTTAAGCTATAAATTACCTTTACCTATAAAGGCTAATTACATGCTTAATAACTTCTGAATAACTGTTCTATTTACTGTGTGAGTATGTATGTAAATGCTCCTTTACATACATATACACACAGGTGAAAAGGAATGTGTTGCCCTTCAGGCTTTTGTCTACATTAACAAATATGTTAAAAAGTCTTCACATTAGAAGGGTTCAAAAAAAGCCCTACTAGCAACTGCCTTAATTGTTGATGCATTGCAGGATTAGTAGATAGTCAGTTCAAACATTCTCTAACCATTAATACATGTTTAACACATGGTGTGAAAGCACATTTACAAGAGCATACATGTACATACAGTATATATAATATTTAAATCGTGATTTATTAAGAATTAATAAACAATGAGTACATTGGTTTTGGAAGTAATAAGCCATTGTGGGTGAAGCATTAATAATGAGTTAATTTATAGCTTATGAAGCATGAATCACTCTTAGTTATTGATGGTTTCAAGGTCAACTAATCATTTATTAATGATTGAGCAAGGTTAAATAAGGCGCAGGTACTTTAAAGTGCTACCATAATTTCAACAATGAAATTTGACTGTAAGGAAAAATATTTATAAGAATATTGAGACATTTATTTGCAGTCAGAGTCATGTTTCTGTCTTGAGCAGTACAGTGGATTAATGGTTAGTACTGTTGCCTCACAGAAAGTCTTGAGTCGGTCGGTCCTGTACTCCATTCTGTGTGTTTAGGCTGCTTTCCTTCTCATGCTCCCCTTTAAACAAAAAGTTCTGTGATCTTAATGGGATTTCCCACTTAAATAAACACAATTATTTTCTTCTTTGACAATAATTTAAAGACTGAAGAACACATTTTGTGCAGATTAGTGGCCAAACTAACATCAACCAACCAGACAAAGCCTGATTCCTTTAGAACTGATTGTTTCACCCTGGCTTTAATTAGCTCTATCAGTTGGTTGAACCTTTGGCCCTCGGTCCAGATTTGTAAATTAAATAATTTGTTTAACATTTTCAGGTTTATAAAAAGCCAACTCTCACTTTGGAACCTTTTTCATCAGAATCTGAAAATCAGATAAGCCATCCCTGTCAATCTTTTTCTTGCACAACAGATGGGTTTTTCACCACACGAAGACCTGCTTGAGCAGCCAAGCAGCAAATTTATGTACTGTGTGTTCGTGTCTAATTGTAGAAGAATTGTCTCATGTGTTTTTTTTTTTTTTTTTTTCTTTTAAATGTCACACTCCTGTTTCCTCTTTGTCTGTGGCTCCTAAGCAAATTCTCGGGCTATTTATGAAAAATCGAACGCTCCATGTTGAAATAGCACCGCCGGTCTACCAGATCAACCCTAAAACAGAACCGAGATGGAACAGATGGCGACGACGACAGTAAAAAGCTCAGCGGTCTGATTTTTTTTTTTCTCTCAACACACCGATGGCTTTGGCCTCGGGTGCCAGGAATTTAAGAGACACAGATGCAAATGTGAAAACTTTGAACATTCTGTAGAAAATATTGTCTGAGGATATTTTTAGGCTATTAAAAGTGCTGGAGAAAATAAAATCAATGTTAGTAAAATAAGTTGTGAAAAAAAATGTTATTAAAACACAAATACATGGATTTAGGCTAATTGGTGGGACATGATTCCTCAAAATCTTTTTTTAAGTTTTCCAGTGTGACTGGAAATAAACGTAGACATTTTTGAGTAAAAGGTTTACAGTGAAGCTCTTTCGAAAATCTATTTAAATCCCATCACTGCCTTTTAAACACCTGAGACTGATTGCGTTTGTGGTAAAAACTCATAAAGATGTTCTGTGGAATTTTTCTTACTTAAATTTGAAGAAAAACTTACTAGAACTTAACAAGTAATCAATGTCAAGATGAAATTAAGCTCTACTAAAACATTAAAGCCATTAAAGACCTTGCATTCCTGGAAAATAAAAACTATCATATAAACGTTTTTACTTAATCATTTGTCAAAAAAAAAAACAAGTTGCAACACTTTACATTGAATCTTGAAAATGTGTGGGATCTCACGCAATACTGTAAAATCTTTCATGATTTTTAGTGCTTGAAGAATGTATTGAGAATGACTCTCAGCTACTACTACACCACATTTAGCTCAGTGCCTGTAAAACTGACTGATGGTTGTTTCGTTTGCTAAAGTTGTTTGGCTGTGGTGGCCATTTTAAATGAGGTTGACTCCAAAAGTTGTTCTGTTGCAGATGCAAAGACCGTCATCACATTCTGAAGGTTTTTTTCAAATCTGTCCCCTGGTTCACAAGATTTTTTTTTGTACAAAAACATTACCATAGAAATGATCATAGGCTTGCCAATGTAGCTGAAAATGTTGGATACCACTAATGTATCATTGTATCGTGATATAGTGTTTAACAGAAAATCAAGAAAAGCATTTAAATGTGCAAGAGTTCCTAAAGTCTTTTCAGAATATGACAGTTGTTTTTAGGCGGGGTTTTTTTTTGTGTGTTCGTTCTTGGATTTGTTACCATTCTGGGACCGTTTCTGGTATACATACCTCATCAAGACCAGAGGTCCTTTTGGGGAACAAAGACCGGTCTTAATATGGTGGACATTTTTGGGTTGGGGGTTTGGTTTAGGACTAGGGTGTGAATTAATTTTAGTTTAGGTTTAGGGTAAGGGGTCATTGTTAGGCTTTAGAAACTGGAAATAAACGGAAATCAATGAACAGTCCCAATAAGGACAGAAAAACTTTTGAGTCTGTGTGTGTGTGTGTTAAGAAGACAATTAGAGAAAATATCAATTTAGAGGCCTGTTTTAAATGAAGGCACATGCAGCTTCAGAACTGACAAATGCCAGTGAATACACAGTGTTATACATGTTACAACTGTAATGATGTCATTTGAAAAATATTTTTACGAACATGGGCCTAGCCAAAGCGTGGGATGTGGATTTCCTCCCACCTTCACCTCTACAACTGCACCCCTCAGTACCTATTGAGGGTTCTTATTTTCTCATTGAGGTTAAAAAAAGAAAGAAGCTACAACCACTTCTACCATTAGCTATACTTCTAATGCCTGGGTAGATCGGAAGCATTTTTTAAATTTTGTTTTTGCTTTCTACAGAGGTGTTGTCAAAGAGCATTCGTTGCATTTAACGAGTTCTGATTGCACATTTTATCTGTGCAGCATTACATGTTGCTCCAAGCTGCAAGGAGGCAAAAAGCTTTTATAGACGGAGATCAAACAGTTTTTATAAAAACAAGTTTGACAAACTGAAACAATTTAAAAGTGGCCTGAAGTAGCACACTGGCCACTGGAACATTTTGTGGTATTTACAGACGAGCATGCAGCAACCATGCATCCTGTTTGCAAGCTGGACTACCTTTTGTGTTTACTTGTGATTGTGTTTGTGTGTGTGTGTCTATGGAAAACATCAGCAGTGCTTCAGTATTTCTATTTTCAACAGACACGAAGCAGAAGAGGCTCTGAATAAAGTACACCAGCTGGCTTTATTAACTTACGCTATAAAAAGGCAAACTATTTATAAATATTAAATAATGTTAAATAAAGTAATAATGTAATAATCAATGAGACATTTTAAATTGACCATATTTTTTTTTTGCTGACATGAATTTTCCTAAAAGAGGATTTTTAAATTAAAGCACGCTTAGTTTTATTTCTGACTTTGTGTTGAAAGTTTACTGTCTTTTTTTTTTTTATTTATTATTTTTTTTTTAGGAGAAATCTGACCAAACTATCCTTGCTGTTTAGTCACATGCTGTGGGAGCTAAAATCAATGTTTCCAAGAGGCTATTTTCAAGGTGACACTTATAGGATGAATAAAACTGAGGCGGATCAGTTTTGGAAGAATTGTTTTGATAACATGTGAGTGTAAAAATATCTTATGATCAGTCATTTACACGGTTTGCTCTGTGCACACATATAGCTTGATGTTCCTGTATTGCGATAGGTGTATAGTCCAGTGGAAAACATTCAAAGAGAAGCTGAAAAGTGTGCATCATTTCGAGGAAGGGATGGAGTCCATGGCCCTGAAATCAACTATTGATCTGACCTGCAATGATCATGTCTCAGTGTTTGAGTTTGACATCTTCACAAGACTGTTCCAGGTGAGCAGAACGCTTCCACAACTTTCTGTTAAGGTCATTTAAAGGACTAACTTCAACAGACAAGATAATATTTCTTCACATTTAAAAAGTATCTGAATTATTACTTTAGGTTGTTGCATCTGACAAAAAAAATGAATGAATTACTTTTTTTATTTCAGACAATTAACAAATTTAAATAATAAATAAATCAATTTCAGAAATGCTTCT
>JARVJO010000305.1:7980674-7995987 GCA_031762555.1 Cynodonichthys magdalenae
AAGAGGGCGGGGCTTTTCAGAATACTTGTTTCAACACTGCATGGTGTTATATAACAACACTGTTAAGTGTTATATAAGACTTAACAGTGGGCGGAGCTTATCTAACACTGTCTAGTGTTGATACAACACTGAGGAAATCAACACTGAATTAACACCAACACTGGGTGTCAGTTTAGTCAGAAAGTGTTAAAATAACACTAGGGTGTGTTAAATCAACACTCAAAAATTTAACACTGAAATTTTAACACTCTCATTTTTGCTGTGTAGGTTTTGCTCTCTGGAGTCGTTTCTTCAATCTTTAAACTAAGACTGAAGTTCAAACATCAACCAATGTGCTCAAGGGCCAGAATTTTTCTAAGCAGGTAGCCGGTTGGGTTTGATTTAGTCATCTTTCTCGTAAAGACCGGTCTACTTTTACAGGTAGCTAATAAATTAGATCCAACTGGAGCAAATGTTTTAACAGTTAAAATGTCTATATCTTATCTTTTTGGATTAATTACTTTTATTGTATCTAATATAAAAGGTTTGGGAGAATTTGTGTGTAAATAAAATGCACATTTACTCAGCACCTGCTGAAGAACAAGGATTTATTTTCTTTTCAAATCAAAAGAGTTATTAAAAAACAGCATTTAAATCAGTTTTTTTAATTAACCTTACTTCATTTGATCCTTTCAAGATTATAAGAAACTCAAAAAGCACAAATCCATATTATGGCACTTGTACTTTACTTGAATACTTACATTATTTGATAGATTAGACTAATACATTAAAAGGTGCAGAGCTGAAGTTACTTGTAAAAATACCAACAATACATAGTTATTACATTTTAATGTTTGAATTACTATTGCAAGAGAAGTTCCGGATGAATAAAAAGTCACTTTTGAGTGATGTGGTCTTGTAATCCTCCTGAGGCTACAGGTTTGAGCCTAGGTTGTGTCAGAAAGGGCGTTTGGTGGAAAACACTGGCTTAATATTCTGTGAGTTTGGTTGATGTGGTGATCCCTGCAGACAGAAGCAGCCTGAAAGAACAGCCACACAAAATTACCTTTAGATTAAAATATCATTTTTTTTCTAAACTATGTGAAACTACTGTAGGTTCTAAAACAAAACAGGTTTTGAAACTTATTCTTGTTTTTTTAAGAAATGATACAAGGCTTAATGTGCAATCCTAAAACAAAACAGCTGATCAGGGTGTACCTCTGACTGAGTCAGTCCACTGCTCCAGCAGTAGGACTTCCCCGACTTCCTACTTCCTCTTTCACTAACAAGAATTACAGCTTCACGTTCAGCCGGTGCTCTTCCATCTGCTCAGAAGGTGCGCCATTCTTTGAAAAACAGAGCACCATGTCGTGACGTTTGGCCCAGCATTTCCTGTCAGATCAGCTTCACATCCTCCTCAAACAGTATCAGTTGCATTCTCTTTTAATAAAAATCCTGTGCAAGTGTGAAGGAAAGACATTAAAAATGTTTAAATAAGCCTCAGGAACATCAAAACGCATTAAATAAATTGTAATAGGTTAACGTGAAGCAAATGATCTGAACAATTGTAAGTTTACAATTAAAAATATCTAATACTCTAGAAGAATCTAACTTAGGGGTATTTTAATGATGTGCAAACTGCAAAAGTACATGGCTTTTATACTAGTGAAAGATTAGTTAAAACGGTACAACTTACCTTCCTCTTCACCTCAACAACAAAGTGGAAAACCGCAGTCTGTCTGTTGAACGCGGTATTTTCCAAGCAGCATGGCGTCTTCTTGTCTTTGAAGACGAAAGATATTCCACTACATACACTTCAAAAGGTGTGAAAGTTGTATTGAATAGTGGGTTGTTACACTGATGTTAACTTTCCATATCTTTGGTAATAACCTAGCAGAAGTCAGCTGGTCACACCTGCCCGTACTGTCGCTGCGACATCAAAGGGACAGAGTCCGTCCTCATCGAGCCCTACCTGAAAGGCAGCCATCAGTGGGAGGAAGATGATGACAGCGAAGATGAGGACCACGAGGACATTGAGGTGGTGGTAAAGGAAATGGCGGCACTGAGAAAGGTGTGTGAATGTATTTCTGCACTCCTTTTTTTTTTTTGCCCAACTGTCAAACTGAAATGTTGGTTTGTCCTGGAAAACTTTGCTCAATATATAAATTTCACAACACTTATAGGAAATTGAAACATCAACAAAAGTTTGGATGATAATGCAGCAAATGCTAGTTAGAATGGTGAACCATAAGAGGCTGATTCAAGATTATGGACATGAAGTAGGTATTAGTAGCAAGCATGTTACCTGCAGTACATAATTATAACACTTAATTTGGAGAGTTAAAAAAGTCTGTCTACAGAGTACAGCTAATGGCTAACAGCCACTTTATTAAAGTGTATTTCAGACTTTTTTTTAACACTGCATTACTTTTGCATCAGGTAGACTGGATACTCTGAACACATGCTGTTTTGCTGATTGCAACTGACTGTAAAGTGTGTTCTAACATTATCAGTGAGAGTAATTTTGCACATGAATCATGAAAGTTTACAGTTGAGAATTAATTGTTTTGAGGTTTGAGTTGTTTTAGATCAGGCCTGTACAACTCCAGTCCTCAAGGGTCGGTCTCCTGCAAGTTTTAGACTTGTCCCTGCTTCAACACAGCTGATTCAAATAGATGATTTACATTCTCAGTTTGCCATCAAGGTCTGCAGAGGCCCACTATATTAAGCACTTCTTAGGTTCAGCTGTGTTGAACTTGGGCAGCACTTAAAACATGCAGGACACCGGCCCTTGAGGACCGACTTTGGACACCAGTTTTAGATGATCTGCTCCTGGATAGATGCCAGTCTTAATAGCAGTTAGCTTAATTCCTTCATTTTCCAAACTGGTATATTTTTGACTTGTCTACCGCAGGTATGGGATACTTGCCCAGCTATCCTGTCAAAATGCAAACATGCTAGGACTACCGATGGTAACATTTTCAAAACAAAATAATAATGCTAACGGTAACACTGTCAGCAAACTGCCGGTATATTTTTAAACTAGGTTTTCCTTTATCTGCAAACCATATACTAGTAAATAGTTGAACATTATGTTAATAATTTTCAAGTCATACAGTTATCATTGCAGAACTTCACCAAGTGAGCAACTGACTTTTTTTTTTGCACTTGTCTGCAAATGATTCAGCAAATAATTAAACTTCTTTTTCAACAGTTTTCAAGTTTGGACAACCAGGTGCCCCTCTCTCACTTGAAAGCTCCACCACTGCCCCCTAAAAACATCAGTGCCCCAAACTGCTCGTCTCCCTCCAGCCAATCTCAAACATCACAACTAATGGCATTTGCAGATTTCAGCCACTCTCGCTCTGTAAGTTTCCTCAGACGCTTAAAACATTTTCTTATCAATGTTGTTTGTCTTGATGATGTGATATCTTGTTTTGAGGAATCTTTTGGCCTTTTTTAAAATGGTTTTTCTGTAGGTCAACAGTGACAGAGAAGCGCACATGCCCAAACCACATAAAAACTGGTGAGAAGCATTTCATTGCAAAGCAAAAACACAAAAAACATATAACTAGCATGCCATTTACATATTTAAGTAATTTCCTGTCCTAAATTTAAGTCATGTAATGGGATTAAAATATGTTCTAGTTTTCTTTTTAAAAAAAAAGTCTGATTATGTCTACCAAACTGAATCCAATTCCTATAATTAATTTAATAGTCATTACAAATGGATAATAAATAAAGAAATGTTTTACAGAAGGGCACAATAGGAGCCTGTAATCACTAACTGGCAAGAGACACCACCAAACCTCACAGCATAAACTCATATTGTGTTTGTATCGGAGGTTGGAGTACCGTTAGTGATTATCAGAAAGGCCAACATTATAAGTAACTTATATAGTTGTTCATAAGTAAAACTTTTCCTCACCTGTATTTGCATTTCTGTTTAAACTCTGTTTCACACAGGTCTGAATTCCACGGAGAAGCAAAACCCTCCTCCTCCTCTCAGGCCAGTGTTGATTGTGAGTTTTTCTATATTACAATCCTGATCCTGGGATGTTGCACTGATAATATGTTTTCCCGCAGTTAAATATCTTAACAATTACTTCATTAAAAAAGAGGCATGAATTTTATTTCTATGCATAAAAACTTCACACTTTTAACGATTAAGTGAGAATGATCAAAATAAAAGTAGGGAAAAAAATTCTGGGAAATAATAAATAACTTCAAGTTATTTAAAGTGCTGCCACCTAAATGAAAAGTAAAGGTTTACTTATAATTTCATTTGTTTCTCCTTTCATCTGAGCTTTACAACAAATTGATTTCTATCTCACCACAGCTGTTGAATGTTGCCTCACATAACACAAAAGACTTTTCACTTGTAAAAAGGAAAACAATGTTTACTAATGAACTTCCTGTGTTACTGATTTTAACTGGGTCCTTTTATTCACCGCTGCACAGGAAGCAGAAGACAGCATGACTTCCAAAAAGTGAAAACAGTTTAAAATTGCACGTTCTAAAGAATGTTTGAGCTAACTTGTGCAAGAAGCAGACTTCACTTCCTCTAAAAAGGTCACAAAGGTTATTTTTACACTCAGAGCACAGTAGAACATGTCTTTTAACAAAAAAGCAGAACAAATTTCTAATTCAGGTCTTGTTGGTATAACATGAGTTTCTGAAAGTGTTTAATTTTCACCTCAAATGTGATAAAATGTAGATTTTGACATACAGCTGAGGTGAGATAAGAAAGCTTCCCATTAAAAAAGACAATGCACAAAGTGAAAAGTCACACTTGAAACATCAGAATAAACAAAAACAAAGGAAAGAAATGTTTTTTTAGCCACATGTAGAAAAAAAGATTAAAAAGTAAGGCTTTCACTATTATTGCAGTGACCTTTTCTATTGTTTGTTTGTTTTGTGTAGGTGCAGCAGCATGGATCGGACCTTCCAGTCCTGTCAATGAAAGAAGCCATAAACAAAAGGAGAAAAGTGGAGGAAGGCCAAGAAAAGACAAAACTAGCTTGGGAGAAATAACACGAACAATGTCATCTTGAATATCTTTTTAATCCACTATATGGAGTCAAAACAAATTAACCAAAAAAAAAAGGGTTAAGATAAATTTGTTCAAGCCTGAACATACAAAATAAGTTTTCTTTGTGGTTTCATGCCCGACAGTAAAATGACCTTGTGTCTGCTGCGCAGCTGAAAATGAAAGGAAGGGGCGGGACACACAGAAAAACTCCCACTGTGACACCCAACTGTTCAATAATCACACTGTTGTTATCTGTGCAGAGGGTTCAGCACTAATTCCTAACTATAATCTCACATACCATCTTATTTTTAATTAAAGCCTTTAATAAACCTCCTGGAAATAAAAAAGGCTTGAAAATTTAATTATGGGGGATGATGGTGGAGGCTAATTACAAGGCAAAAGAAATTGTTGGTAACTGAGCAAAAATGCTTCCTTGTCTATTAACTCATTTTTTCTGAAATATGTAAGATAAATGTGGGCTTGTGTGTTAATTTATTACGGAGTCTTAAATTTAACAAAGTAAACTTGTAAATGATACATTCATTAAGGATTAAATTAAATTAAGGATTTAGCATTCCTTGAACTAAGGTTATTTTGTGCTGCGAAATGACAAAGATGCAGCCATTTGGGTCAAAGATTAAAAATACTGTTTTGTGCAACCTCATCCAAAATCGCTCAGCTGATACATCAAATTTTACATCAGTATCTGTAAATTTGACTGAGTTACAGTCAATATTTTTTTGTTTTTCAGCCATCCTAAATTGGATTGACTACAAGGATAAATAATTTAATAATGAAAATGAATAAATACCCAGAGGTTAACAAAAACCATGAGGTTTTATTTATTACTGTGACACGTGTGGTTTCAGAAAAACAGTATGGGAGCATAGGTCAAAGAAAAGATCTTATATCTAATCTTGCCTACATTAAAAGTCTATAAGGGATGTCTGAGAAAGTAGATTGGTGAAGTGAGAATGAAATTAAGATCAGCGATTTGCAGCAAGAGAGGATAAAGGTTTTTCTTTCAGGAATTAGCTGCCAACGTTTCTTCGATCCAGTAGAGGAACTCACACACTTTGACATAAACGCCGGGGTAGTTGGGTTGAGCACAGCCTCGGCCCCACGACACGAGGCCGTGCACTTCTCCAACACACACCAGGGGGCTCCCAGAGTCACCCTGACAAACACAGACAGGGTGAGCGTGAGCCAAGCGAACAGGTGCAACAGATGAAGGTCGAACGCTGTCAAACTCACATTGCATGCGTCTCTGCCTCCGTCCATGTACCCGGCACACACCATCCTGCGCGTGATCATGCCCGGATAGGCCTTCTCGCAGTCACTGTCCTCCACTATGGGCACATCCAGACACTGCAGACGGGTGGGCATGTTCACTGCAACAGAAAAACGCAGAGCATCAACCAAACGTTACTTGTTATTAGCTTGTTTGTTTCCTCTCATTCAAATCACCTTCTTCACCATCCATGGCAGTGTTTCCCCATCCAGACACAAAGCAGGGGAGGCCTCCCATCGGGCACCCTGTGGGCAGAGGGATGGGTGCGACTGCCTCGGTCACCTCCACAGGATGGAAGAGCTTGATCAGCATGATGTCGTAGTCCAGAGTCTGGTAGTCATAGCTGCACATGGAAAAACCTGAAATGAACTTCAATCACTTTTCTAGACTGATTTATTAAAAATATAAACCTAAATAATCGTCAGAAGTCACTATTTTATTTTGTAGTGTTTGTTAGACTATGATGAAATGTTTTATTGTAAATAAAATCAATATTTTGAAGGGATATTGCTTCTCATGCTTTGTTCCAAACAGAGCAGAACACGATCGTACCCGTCTCTTTAAACTGTTTTTTTTTTCTACTTTGATTTGAGGGTTGATTGGTTTAAAATGTTCTGTGCTGCAAGGCATTTGCTCATTTTGTGTTTTAGACATGCTTTCCCAGCCACTAGACAGGCATTAAGTGTGAAGGAATACATAAAAGCTTTCCTAAGCAGTTCAGGAACTACGTCTTCTCTGAGGGATATTAACCTTCCTTTGTGTGGATTTTAAGCTTTGTAAGTCTGAACAACCCCTGCATGCACAAAACACTCATGGAGAGAGAGAAAAAAAATCAGAAAGCAGAAAATTTCTACTTTAAATTGTGCAAATGAAGAGACAGAATTGATGGATCGTTTCTTTCATCCACCTGGGATGCCAGATGATGGTGTCAGTCTTCACGAGCTGCTCTGTTCCCTCGAACACACGGACGTCATGTTCTCCCAGGAAGACCTGCATGGCATAAGGACTGAGAAAAGGAGGAAATGAAAGAAGAAAAATAAACCTTTAGAACAATATTTTCTGTATTTCAGTTAACCAATCAATACTAATTACAGCACCTATTAGGGATGTCAAGACAAGCTTTAAAGTATCCTTATTGATGGCCCTCAGGGATAGAGCATTTATCAGTTCATTCATTATTTATTGCCTGCTCTTCTTCCATTTAAGTCATAATTTTGGAATTGCATCTCCTTGTGCAGGAGCTTTAAAAAACTTGTACAAAAAAAAAAAACAATCTAATTTTGTGAGAAAACTCAGTCCCCATTGGAGCTCTATAGATCATGGATGGGCGAAGGAGACACAATTTTTGGTCAACACTACCAGAGGGCCACATAGCACAACACCCAAATAAAACTGCCATTTTAGATATAAATGTATATGTATGTGTTAATTAAACCAACATACAGTGCAGTAACTTAACATATTTCATGCTCAAGTTCATGTATAACAGTTGTACTCTTGTATGAATACAAACCTTTTAAAGCAAACTAAAAATAAACACTTATTTTAGTGAGCTGTGATGCAATAGTGAGACAGACTCCTGTGTGGTTCTGGTTCTGGTAAAAGGTCACAGTCTGTGTACTTGTGACTTCAGTAAACTTCTCATATTTAGCTCTGTGCAACGTGTTGTAGTGGCGACTTATATTAAAACCATTCATGGCAGAAAGCGTCTCTAAGCAGACTAAACACATAGATTTGAACACAGTCTACCTCCCCCATATATATATATACATATATATTTTTTTTACTTTAAAAAGCACTTGAAGCAGCTCTTAGATTCTAAGAGTGGCAGCCCAAACACAAGTAACCCACAGGCCACCAATTGTACTTCCCTTCTATAGATCAAGTGTATTTCATAGTTTAAATGAGTCTTTAAATGTTGGACTTTACATAAATGAACTGACAATTTAATATCTTTATGTTGTTTTTACTCAGTTGCAATTTAAGTTTTTAAATTTTGGGGAATTTACCTCAATTTTTGTTCTTTTTATTTTGAGTTTACATATTAAAATAAAGGCCTTTTGTTGTTTTATCTACATGAAGTAAGTCCCCAATCACTGTTGGGCTTTATAGAAGAAAGCTGATGTATGCTGGAATTGTAACCAGCAGCTGCATTTGCATCTTTTAACATTTCTTCAGTTAAGTTCTAGTACTTACTTGTACCAACAGTGGGCAACAGAGAGCACCCACTGGTTGTTGATGAGCACTCCTCCACAGAAGTGGTAGCCATAGTTGAGAGAGGCCATGTAGGGCCGAGAGTGAGGCTCACACTCCTGCCCTCCGATGATCCTGCCATCATTTCTGGGCACTGCAACTGTTCATTAAAGAAACACAGAATGCTTAAATCCAGTCTGCAGCCACAACACTTCATTATAAACGCTCCTGTGTGTGTTGTTAACAAACGTGAGTGCAGTGTTTGTGTCCTTCTGTTTCTTTACCAGCAGCTCCAACAGCCAGCAGAAAACAGAGCAGCCTCATGATGTTAGGTGACCAGAAGACACTTGGACTCTCCCATATTTATACCCCGCCAACCTGCTGTGCTCAGCCTTTTTCCCCACCTCCGCTCTTTGCTCTTTTTGTTGACCCCATCTGCGTTTTCACACCGAGTTCTTACTTTTTTGGATTCGAAATGTGCCTTACCAAATCTGCTCTTTTATCAGGCTCCAAATTTCTTATTTGTCCACTCTGGTCGTGTCACAGGGTTTTTTTTGTTTTTTTTTGGATATGTCATCTGTTCACCTTCTCAAAGTCTCAACACATTTCTCTCGCTCACTAATTCTTGGAAAACTGCAGCATTAAAACTATGCAAACAGTGATCCAAGCATTTGAATAAAGAAAAGGTTAAAAGATAGCATTTGCAGTATGAGAGTCAACATTTTTAATATGATTTTTGACTGAAAATGCTCAGAAAATAAATCTGTTCTGGTTTTGGTCACCTGAGTAAAAGCCAAAAGAGAAGAAAATGAAGAATTTGTTGTCTTTGAAGCAGGAAATTACAGAACATGCTGTTTTTTGTTGTTTTTTTTTCTTACAGTTGAATCAGTGTGAATCACATATAAAATTAAAATGAGAGTTGTTGGAATATTGTTATGCAATATGTTGTGAAACAAAATAACTGGTCATTTTTTTGCTGAAAAGACAGTTGCATATTCACGTCCAACACAGGGATTGGAGTGGGAGGAGTGGACAGAAGCATAACGGAGGGTGGATGGGTTGGGGTGAAGGTTGTTGAGGAGGAGGGATATATGGGAGGTCACAGAGAAGTCAAAGTATAAATGCAGAAACAGGTCATCAACACCAGTCTGACTGTGGGCAGGACTGAGTCAGCCAAATCATGATTGTCCTGATGGTTTTCATGCTCCTGGGAGCTGCAGGTAACAACCATTTGCAGCATTTACACGTGTTTTAGAATAGAAAAGGTGAATATAGGAAGCACTAAAACTTCCATTTTACTTGATGCAACAGCTGCAGCTCCTATGGATGACAAAATTGTTGGAGGCTACCAGTGTGAGGCTCACTCTCAGCCCTGGCAGGTGTCCCTCAACATCGGATACCACTTCTGTGGCGGCTCTCTCATTAATGACCAGTGGATCATCTCTGCTGCTCATTGCTGGCAAAAGTTTGTACCAAATCATTGTTTAATCCCACTTAAAAAAAAAGAACAATGTATGGAGAACAACAATCATAATTTTTTGCATCTTTTTCAGCCCCTTTTCACAGATTGCCATCTTGGGAGACAATCACATCTGGGAGTATGAAGGCACTGAGCAGTACATGTCTGTGGATGCCATCTACTGGCACGAGAGCTATGATTACACCACCCTGGACTACGACATCATGCTGATGAAGCTGGCACACCCAGTCACTCTGAACCAGCATGTCAAGCCTGTTCCCCTGCCCAAAGCCTGTCCCACACCTGGAGACATGTGCACGGTCTCAGGATGGGGAAATATCTACTCAGATCAAGGTGAGATACACCTCAGTGAAGGTCATCAAAAAGGTTCCTATCTGAGGATAATGATGAAACTTATTGCTTGTCACAGCAGGTGCAGATGTGGTAAGACTATTTAAAGTAACACCATAAGAAATGAAAAGTAATCTTGGATTTCCAGTAATAACAAGTAACATTTGCGTAAAATTTGAAGACGTTACATATATAACTTTTAAAGAGTATATCTTGGTTTTTAGGTTTTTGTTTTTCAAGATTTGTGTTAGTAATTAGAGGCCTAGCATTCCTTGAAGAAAAGCACACCACCTTCAGTCTTTCGTGACACAATTTTGGCAGCTTGAAAATTAATGGAGCTGTTAGTCAGATCTTGAAAATATTTTCATATTTTGCACACGGTATTATAAGATTTGCCACTTTTTATTATGTGTAATATGTGTTGGGAATTCCTCTCAAATACAGAAAGACCAGATTTATGCTCAATAACTAAATAACTAACTGCATAATAGACGTTTTCTAAAGTCAGTTGTCACTCTAAGCTACTGCACAACAAAATGTAGCTCAGTGTTTATAAAATAGATATTTTTCATGGATATTTTTGTGTTCGCTGATGTTATCACTGACTAAAGCACTCAACCTGTAAAATTCTTTTGCCATCTTTTATTTTTATTTTTTGCAAAAACATTTGTTTGGATACATTTTGTTGATTTAAACCCATGACAGAACCTGAAAAATTACACGTTGTTTGCATTTAAAATGTTCATGCTCTTCTTTTACACCCAACGTGATTTAACAACAAGAAAACAATTACAGCTGCTGTTCAGACGGGTCTGTGAGGGGGTCCGATGAGAGACTCTGAGATGTTCACTCGAGAATAAAACATTACTCAACCCATGTTTTTTTTTTTCTTGCTTTTAACTGAAGTGTTCAACCCATTTTACCTTCAATGTGTGGAGGTTCCCATCTTGTCCAACAAGGACTGTGAGCCCTCCTACCCCGGGATGATCACTGAACGCATGGTGTGTGCTGGATACCTGGAAGGAGGCAAGGATGCTTGTCAGGTATACTTTGCACATTTTGCACAAGAACAAAATATGGCTTATGGAAATTCCAAACAATAAGGATTAATTTGAAGACAAGACTGCAATAACAAGCACTTTTCAGCTTTTTATTTTTTTATTTATTTTTGTCATGCTCAGGGTGACTCTGGCGGCCCCCTGGTGTGCAATGGCGAGCTGCAGGGAATCGTGTCTTGGGGTCAGGGCTGTGCTCAGCCTAACTACCCAGGTGTTTACACCAAAGTCTGTTCTCTGATGCCGTGGATTGAAGAGACCCTTTCCAGATACAGCTAGGCTGTGATCTGCCATCACAGAACTACATGAGAGAGACGGGGAAACGAGACAGAGCATGAAACTGGAGGAGACGGGGACTGCGGGTGGTTGTGGGTAATTTCAGAAACAAAATGAGCAGGAGAGCGGCAAAGAAAAGTCACCAGGAGAAACATAGGGAGAGAAGAAAAAAAGGAGACGTCGAATTTCATCAATAAAATCTTTGATTTTGACTTGCATCAGTGTGTTTGATAATAATGGTGTGGATCTGGGAAATTTACACACTTCTTTTTGACTCAATATTTAAAAAAAAAAATTGGTGAATTTTAATGTGGACTCGAAGCTGACAGCATGTCTGTGCTTCTGTTCTCTCCATTTGACATGATTAAGATGTAATAATTACTACTGAAGTAGATGTCAGATGGAAATAAAAAGGTGCAAAATCCTATAACACAGGGTTCATTTGAACCACTATAAAATCTGTGTTTTCTACACAGCATTACTTTTACACTGAATAGTTTTTGTGCCTGGTCAAGATTCCCAGTGCTGTGTGTGGGATCTTACAAGGATCTGGACTGTAGAGTTTATGCAGCACCAAATATACTAAAGAGACTAGTTTTGATTAGACATGTTCAAATCAAACAGTAAAAACATTCACATTTAATGTGGATTTTTGTCTTAATTATTACAATAACAATTCTACTTTGAATTGTTTGTTTCAATGCATCAGTTTGGGGAAAAAAAACTGCTTTAAGATGCTTTATTAAATATCTTTAACAGGATCAATTAGTTTCTGGCCAACATGCCATCCAATAAAAGCCCAGTGTTACAAGAGGAAATTTGTGGTGCACTGAAGTTTGTTAATCAAAATCAAACCCAGACTTTTTTGTTCATTTATTTGTTTATCTTTTGTATAGAATTTTATTTTTTGACATTCCTGCCTTTCCCTATATATTCAATATAAAACATGGAGTCAGGAATCATTCCAGTTCTTACAGTAACTGTTGGTTGTGAAATTTTCTGAAGGAATGTGTATTACTTGTTACCTTTGACAAGGTAAGGGTTGACAAACTGCTTGGTTCTCTCTCTGATCAGAAAGTTGTGCTCTCTAAGATGCAATAAATTGTTGCTGATAAACAAAGTACATAAACAGATTTGTGCAATACAAGAATGATCAGCAGAATGATCAGCAAATGGTAATCTCACTCAGAGAAACATTAGTACACCTACAGCATAAAACTCAGTATGAATAAACACCCAAAGAGGCTGAGAGTTCTGATGTTCTAGCTGTCATCCAAAACAACTGAAAAAACATTTGCAGCTAAAATGTATTTGCCTCTTCATTTTTGTGCAATAAGAATAAATTATAACCAAAACACAAAGTATGATGCATTTGTATAGCTGTGAGTTCATAATCATGTTATCACACTGAGATGCTGAAGCTGGATCAGCTTTATTTCTGGGACAAAAGCCAAAAGGCTGTTTGCCGACAGAGATACAATAAGCAACAATAAAACTCCCCACCCCCCAGGCAGCTCCAGCGAGCAGAAAAATGACCAGAGACCTTCTGGTTGTTATGTGATCCTGCTGATAAGAGACGGCCACCTGCAGCTGGGATTTATACTCTGAGAGAGAGCTGCCCCAGCTTTCTGAGCATCTTCATTGGTCAGGAGAGAGCCCGTCTCCACGTCTGTTTGCTGGGGGGGTTAGCTGATTGGATTTAATGATTAAAGCAAGTTGTGCTGTCAAGATGGCAAAGCTGCTGTTTACGCTGAAAAACACTGCATTTCTTTCAGTTCTCCTCCTAAACAGCAGATGCTGCTGAAGACCAAACTAGTGAATAAAAATAATAGGAGCATTTTAACAGAGTTAGCACGATCCACAATTCTTAATACTGGCCAATTTAAGTAGTTCAATAATTCGAAGACATAAAAATATGAAAATAGACTGTGTTACAGAATTTAAACAAATAGGGGAAATTGATGGGAATATGGGGGTGGAAAGTGGAAGAATGCATGAAATAGAAGCACCCGAATCAATTTTCCTCTCATCAACAAAAAAATTCCAATAAAATAAACTGTAGAATATTTTATACAAAATAGAGGATTAGGGCCACTAAAAAATAGGTCAGAATTCTGACTTTAATCTGAAAATTAGGAAAAAGTCAGAATTCTGAATTTAAACTCAAAATTCTGAGAAAAATGTCAGAATTCTGAGTTTTTTCTTGAGGCTAAAGTCAGAATTCTGAGAAAAAAGGTCAGAATTCTGAGAATAAAGTCAGAATTGTTTGTTTACTTATTTATTCTTTTAGTGGCCCTAATCCTCTTTTGTAGTTTTACATCACAAATACAGCAAACCTCAAAAATAATTTCAAATCCTAAAAGAAGGGAGCAGTATAGTGAGGTAGTGGTTAACACTGTCACCCTAAAAGTTTTTTTTTATTTGACTGTGATGTACTGATAAAATACATTTTAAAACTTTATCAGAATGAGTTTTTTTCTTTTTACTTTAATTACTTTAACACCTTTCGGTTAAAAGTTGTGTTTCTTGTTCTTTTTTTTTTCCTAGTCAGAATGTACAGAGTGTCAGTTTTATATTTAGATGTATTTGAATACAGTATCTCACAGCTGTGAGCTTCCCAGCAGCTGTTACCTGTTACCTCAATTTACTTACAGAGGTTTGGGTTTCTTTCTGGGAAACTGTTTTTAATTTTAGAACAAGAAGATTCTCCATAAAACTATAGCACCTTCACAGTTTGAGGAAAAAAAACTTTACATATTTATATATATATATATATATATATATGTGTGTGTGTGTGTGTGTGTGTGTGTGTGTGGGTGGGTGAGTGGATGGGTTTTCTGTCACTACATGAACATTTAATGCAGTTGGACTCGCATCTGCTTGCCACTCTGTGTTGTTTTCTGTTCCAATGGTTCAGTACTAATAAATAGAAAAACATAAATATGAGACAAAACTCTGCCTGCTTGAGGGGAAAAGTGCAGAATAAGTGATGCCCTCATGATGCCATCCTGCCAACAAATGTTCAACCCTCACGCTCAGACCTGCTCAGAATCAGCCTTTAGAAAAGGCATATTTAAATACGGCAGTTCCAAGATTTATCAAGGTCAGGTTGTGAAAGGAGCACAAAAAATATTTTCACCCTTGAAAAATTTGTCTTTTTTACATTATTAAATATCAAACTCAATATCATCTACTTAATTTAAATCAGTAACAGTTCCAGAACTGCAAGGTCGAACTAAGAAGATCGGGGTTCTCTGGATAAAAGCTTATTTTTCTACAGTCCGAGCCCTCTGAGAAATTATTCCAAAATATTCAAAAAACATTTTAATAATTTATTGCATCAGGTTATTATTGAATAAATTATTAGTTTTAAAAAAATGCAACAGACTAACAAGTCATTGAAATAGGCAGAATGAAATTTAGAGACCTTAAGACAGTAAAAAGAGCCTTTTTATAATCAAATACATTGTTTTACATTTACTTCAAGGGGCCTGATTGCTCTAAACATAACTGGTATGAGCTGGTATTCCTCAGATGATTTTTTTTTCCCTTGGCGCCCAACAACAAATAGTCTAATATTAATCAAACCAGTGAGCTGGAACAGATGGAGTTTTCACATCATGCCTTCAGTCTCAAGGCGGTGTAACCAATCAGTGTCAACAGCATGACCAGAGCTG
>JARVJO010000305.1:7996087-8010679 GCA_031762555.1 Cynodonichthys magdalenae
GGTTGATTAAACTCCTAATTCGCATGAGAGTAATTAAATGTGATTTTTAAATATTATTATTCTTCTGTCTTATTCTTAAATCAACACTCAGCTTCTCAGGAACAGTGACAAGAAAAAGACAATCTGAGCTGCAGGTTTTTTTTTTTTGTTTTTGTTTTTAGATTCACAAGAGGGATGGAAGAAAACTGAATGTAAGACCACAATCTGATCTTGTGGGCTACCAGATCTGAGTTCCCATATAGATATGGTATGGTGAATGGGGATGGGTGAAGAACCATAAGCCTCATAAATGGGCCCATAGCTCTCTCCAAAAAGACATTGGGCTTTAGTCAAACCTTTGCGTCCCTTGGATGAAGGACACAAGGTTAGAAACACTCAGTGATCTGAGCTTCTCTGGATCCATAAAAGGTTTCCCAAGAAATATTTTTCTTTGACTGCTCAGAGCCAGGCAGTGGAGTAAGTAATGCCTATAGAGTTCTCTAATGAGTGTTGATGTCTGAGTGTTGATGTCTAATCCAGGCCTGTGGGGCAGTCCTACAGACTGTTGTTGAGATACCTACAGCAGGCTCTGGGGGCTCATTTATAATGGATTGCATGGAAACCATACTAAAAGTGAACTTATGGCCAAAAGGCGAAAATGGCGCACGCCAAAAACAATTCAGATTCATAAAACCATGCGCACGCACACCTTCAAGCAATTTTCCTTTATAGATCACAGCTGCACCTTAGAGTTTGCGCACAAGATCCCGCCTCAAGTTCTGCCCTCTACACGCCCACACTCAACCATAAACAGTCAATGCAATGTACCTCATGAATGTTAAGATGTATTTAAAAGAGTCAGCTGATAAATGTCCCCAAACGTGATTGGCCGACACAGACATGCACTCCGCCATGTGTCTGGAGAATGACTGGTGCTGACAACTGCTCACATGAACAGATTGTCCGTAATGTACGCAGACTTTCCCTCATTTTGCAAGTATACAGATGTTTAGAGCAATCTTATGGATCTTTTCAAAAACTCAGCTTAATTTATTTTTCTCAGAGCCTGCAGGATGTTAGAAAACAATTTAAATTAAATAACCCAACCATTGTCCCATTTTTCAGCTAGAAATAAGTTCACCACCCCCAGTTTCCTCCTTCCTTGTGCTGTGGCTGACACCCCCTCACACCACCACCCCCAGCGCGTGAGGAAAACAGACATTAATAATTAAACCTTATTGCTGTCATTTACCGTGTTGAAATTTCTATTGTTGGGGAGGGGTCTGTGGGGGTCGTCTGAGGAGGAGGGCGGCCAGGAGGGAGATGGATGGAGATGCATGAACTTTTATTTAAGATTTAAGTTGGCTTAGAAGGTTTTTTTATTTGAATTGTCCTTATGGCTCACTAGCAGAAGCATAAATAACACTGTTAAGTAAGCCTCTGATATTCTGAAGTCTGATTATGAACTGAAATTAAATATCTGAGAGGGATCATGATGCAGTGTGGCTATAATTACTCACTTCACCATCTGTGTCGGCAGCTTCCCGTTTCAAAAGGAATTTACGCATGGGTCAGAACTGGCGTGAGGGACCGTACATTTTCACGCCAAAGTTTGGGTTTTATAAATCACAACCTTTGCATAAAAAGTGGCGTACGCAAGTTTCTGGGCTTGATTTGTGTGTACGCAAGCTTTATAAATCTGATCCCTGGTCCTTTTGGCATCGACTGCCAGCTTTTGCAAGGTAGTCAGCTCTCTCCTTACCAATAATGGCAGTTGGTCCCTGTACCCATTTAACAGTAACACTGTTGTACACTCCTAGTTGACTGACTCTTTCTGCACACTCCCAAGCCAGAAATGACCTAAGTGTGGCCCTTGGAGAGCTCTAGTAGCAGTTTGAAAATGTCCCTTTGTGTACATTGAAGGTCTTTGAGAGATGCCACACGCTGGTGAATTGTGTATATCTCGGCTTGATATACAGTTGAAAAAAACCACCTAATGGATATTTGTACCCTCTCTTACTATGGCTATGCAAAATTAGCACCTCTGCAACTACTGACCCCTTCGGAAGAGATCATCTGTAAAACAGTAGAAAACATTTTTAAGATATGTCCACCATAGAGAGGTTACTCCAGGCAGCTTTACCCTCAATCACGGTCTTAAAACTTGGCACAAAATTGTACTTTTTGACTATTCTGTCTGCAGGTTCTGCAGTCACTGGAATAGCAGCAACTGTCCAGTCTCAAAATTTAGAAATTAGAGTTTGGGTGCATCTTAGATAGGCTTTACCATCTATCAGGGAGCCACACGGTGGCTCAGTTGGTAGAGCTGTTGCCTTTCACCAACAAGGTTGCTGGATCAAATCTGGACAGGGACCTTTCTGGGTAAAGTTTGCATTTCATTTTCTCTCTGTGCATGAGTGGGTACTGGGTACTGGTTTCCTCCCACAGACCTAAAACCTAACTGTTGAATGGTAACTCTAAATTGTCCCTAGGAGTGAGTGAAAGAGTGAATGGCTGTTTGTCTCTTTTGCGGCCCTGTGATGGACTTGCAAACTGTTCAAGTTGTATCCTGCCCCTCACACAGTGACTGCTGGAAATTTGCACCAGTAACTCCTGTGACTCTGAAAAGAAGAAGCGGGTAAAGATAACGGATGGGATGGATCTACCAAACTATCATAACCTTACTGCGCTGGATGCAACCTCCCCTATGATATGTAAATCTAGTGGAATCAGGTCCAGTAGGACTTCAAGAGCTGCCTTGGGTGTTGTTCTAATGGAACCTGTGATGTTCAGGCAGGCCATACATTGCACATGGGTGAGCATCACTCTTGTCACCCCACCTTGAACTCAAACCCACCATATTAAAGCAGCATGGGGTAACCTTATAGCACCCCAATGACTACCTGCAATTCTACAGCACTAGTGTAAACACATTACTGCCTTCTTACACTTTTCATTTACATGTCTTTTCCAGTTGCACTTTCTATCTAGATAGAAAGCCAAGAACTTAACCAACTCTGAAAAGGATAGTTATACTCCCTCCAATTTTAAAGGTAAGTAACCCTTCATTGACTACATAGTGAACATTAATTCTGTTTTGTTTGGATTGACAAAACATTCCCGCTCTTGGCACCATCTTGGATACTGAGTGAGTTCTCATACCGTGAGCAGGATTTTATCAGATATATATCAGGATGAGTTGATTTCAAAAATGCATTTAGAAAAGAGAACCATCAGTTTTTGTTATTGTTAATATGCTTTCATGGGTTTAAAAAAAAAAAGCTATACATCAGGATTCCAGAAGGCCAACCTTCAATACAAAATATTTGTTTTTCCGACATTTGAGATGGTCTAATTCTGGATTGTGGTTGATCGAAGATAACGGTAGGAGGTGAACTCAGTGGAAAAACTCAGAACTGCCTTCCTATAAAACCAGGGCTGCAGATGAAGTCCTCTCAACAGGATCACTCAGCAATCATGAGGTCTCTGGTGTTTGTTCTGCTCATTGGAGCTGCTTGTAAGTATCTCTTTTGGTTAATATTTAACTGAGTTTAAAAACTCATGCTTTGATGCTAAACATTTTGTCTTCTGTGTGTTTTCAGTTGCCTTGGATGACGACAAGATTGTCGGAGGGTATGAGTGCCAACCCCACTCTGAGCCCCATCAGGTGTCTCTGAATGTGGGCTACCACTTCTGTGGTGGCTCTCTGGTCAATACAAACTGGGTTGTGTCTGCTGCTCACTGCTACAAGTCGTAAGTGTACAAAATTACTTGTTCCAGGATTGATTTACTTGGGTTAGCATTGGTCATTTGTTTGAACTCAGTCTGTGTCTTTGAACAAATTCTAGCCGCATCGAAGTGCGTCTGGGAGAGCACCACATCGAGATCGCTGAGGGAACCGAGCAGTTCATCGACTCTTCCAAAGTCATCCGCCATCCTGAGTACAACTCCTACTACATTGACAATGACATCATGCTGATCAAGCTCAGCACTCCAGCCACCCTCAACTCGTACGTTCAGCCTGTGGCTCTGCCCAGCAGCTGTGCTTCTGCTGGCACCATGTGCAGAGTCTCCGGCTGGGGCAACACTATGAGCTCCAGTGAGTGCTGAAATAATGTTTTATCATGTATATATACTTGTTTTGTGTTTTCAACCATGTTTCATTCATACCTTTTTGACATGTTTCAGCTGCTGACAGGGACAAGTTGCAGTGCCTGGAAATCCCCATCATATCCGACAGGGACTGTGAAAACTCCTATCCTGGAATGATCACCCCCTCCATGTTCTGTGCTGGATACCTGGAGGGAGGCAAGGACTCTTGCCAGGTATGTAACAAGCTGAATCTTTAGAGGCTGCAAGCAGAGAACTTCAATCAATACAGAAAATTACAAATGATTTCTGAATAAGTCAGTGAACTCATTCTCATGTTTGTTTCTCTTTGTTGTCAGGGTGACTCTGGTGGCCCTGTTGTGTGCAATGGTCAGCTGCAGGGTATTGTGTCCTGGGGCTACGGATGTGCTGAGAAGGACCACCCTGGTGTCTACGCCAAGGTGAAAATGATCTCAATATTTTAGCATCACATACTGTGTTTTATTTAACATCTTGTAAGCTTTCTGTACTAAAACTCCTCGTACTTTCTCCATTCTCAGGTCTGCCTCTTCAGTGAATGGCTGCAAAGCACCATGGCCAATAATTAAACCTGAGTCTTCTTCAACCATCCAACACTGCTGCAGTTCTTCTGTTATCACAACTATTTTGATCTAATAGTTGATCATTTGTTCAGAACAAAGTGGTGCTAGATTCACACAAATAAATAAAATCTTAACATCTAACCCCCATTTGTGTCTTGTCATACTTTGCCTGTGTTGGCTAACATAAAAGCTTGCTTGCAGTTTATAGAGAGGCGGTCTTTGTGCATCTGACTTATAAACCAGTGATATTAAAAAAAATGACTTGAGAGACAAATTGTAGGTCTGATCAGACTGATGAGCTCATGGCTAATTTAAGCCATAGGTTTTCAAAGTGTGGGGAGCCAGGTGGTGTTTGAGAGCCTCAGAAAGCTTGGAGTAAAGATAGGGGGAAAAAAACAAAAATAACCTTGAATCTAATACATTTTTTAAATAATTGGCATAAAATTTTATCTGTATTTCAATCATTATTTTAAAATATAATTTATAATAATATTTTGAAATGTTATTTAGGAGAGCTCAAGAGAGATTTTAATTCTTTTGTTTTTTTCTCATCGTCAACAGTTTATCCAAGTTGTTTTTTCAGTATGAATATAATACAGTGTTTAAAACATGTTACTTAATAACATTCTTATGGTAAACAAATATAATAATTATTGAATAGTGAAAAAAATTCTAAAAATGTATGTTTCTTTGCATATTTGTACCATTGTTTGTGGGTTTTGCAAGGGTGGTCCCCAGCCAGAAGCTAATGCCGTTTTGGAGGCCGTGGCACAGACAAGTTTGGGAACTTCTGATCTAAGCTATTGGCTCATCTGTCTAGTCAGAATTCAAACTTCCATTTTCAAACTGAGGTCGTTCAAAGAACAAGTAAAGCTGGTAAGATATTGATTGTTCATAACTATTCCACAGAACTCCACTTTAAAAAACCTGAACTATTCCTTTTCGGAGCTGTTTAATCCCAGCATATTAAATTATCTTTGCATTGTGTATGCGTGTGTATTTATGTTATCAAGCAGTTACGTGATACTATATAATGTCATATCCCAACAATAAAGTCATAAAAACCTGATAACGGCACTGTGATCCAGTCTATTCCTCCAAAATACTTTTCACTTTTAATCTACCTCAAACAGTCGGATTATTCCCAGTCCAAGCAAAACATTAAACTTGACTGGAAAGTGTCAAATATCAAATGTGTGTGGTTCAATGCAGAAACCTCACCATGAATTCTAACAACATTCAACCCAATCTGACAGAAACAGATGGTGTATTCACACAATGTCTTTACTTTCAAGGCTGTGACACCACTCATCAGTGTCAGCTGCATTAGTAGACAAGAAAATGTGAAAAAAAAAATTACTAACAGGCAAAAATACTTGCTGCATGTTTGTGTGTGTGTGTGTGTTTACGTATAAGCAGAGATTGAAAGTATTTCTGCCTTTGTTCCTAAATTTTTTTCTAACTTCAAAAAGCTCTGAGAATTTTATTTTGCTAAACAGTTTCAATTTCAACTCAGAGAATCATAAAATAAAGAGTGACAATAAGTTTTTTCATTTAACATTTACCTTTAGGCCATACTGAAGTCAGACAAGTTCAAGCTTTACTTCTTGACTGTTTCCTAAAAAAAGCTCACCAACTCAATAAAGTCTACAAGATGTCTTCTGTCTCTTCCTTCAATCAACACTCAGCTTCTCAGCAACTGTGATGTGAGAAAGACAATCTGAGCTGCAGTTACAACTCGACACAGTTTCAGATGTTATTTCGTTTTTCTTTGTTAGATTCATGATACGAATAGAAGAAAAAAAAGAATCTGTAAATGTATAGGACCACAATCAGAAGTGCAGTAAAAAAAAATCAGTGAGTTCCCTTAATAAGAAGAGTATTTTATCAGAATTGGTTTCGAAAATGAATTTAGAAATGAGAATCACCATTCAGTTTTTTATTGTTAATTTGCTTTTAAAGATTTAAAGAGTTGTTGAAGCTACACATCAGATTTCCTGAAGGCCAACATTCAGTAAGGAAATATTTGTTTTTCCAACATTTGAGATGGTCTAATTCTGGATTGCAATTGGTCGAAGATAACTGTAGGAGGTGACCAGTGGAAAAACTCAGAACTGACTTCCTATAAAAACCAGGGCTGCAGGTGAAGTCTTCTCATCAACAGGATCACTCAGCAATCATGAGGTCTCTGGTGTTTGTTCTGTTCATTGGAGCTGCTTGTAAGTATCGCTTTTGATCAATATTATTATAATATTCAACTGGTGCAATTCCAGAGTTTAAAAACTCATGCTTTAATGCTAAACTTGTATCTTCTGTGTGTTTTCAGTTGCCTTGGATGACGACAAGATCGTCGGAGGGTATGAGTGCCAGCCCCACTCTGAGCCCCATCAGGTGTCTCTGAATGTGGGCTACCACTTCTGTGGTGGCTCTCTGGTCAATACAAACTGGGTTGTGTCTGCTGCTCACTGCTACAAGTCGTAAGTGTACAAAATTACTTGTTCCAGGATTGATTTACTTGGGTTAGCATTGGTCATTTGTTTGAACTCAGTCTGTGTCTTTGAACAAATTCTAGCCGCATCGAAGTGCGTCTGGGAGAGCACCACATCGAGATCGCTGAGGGAACCGAGCAGTTCATCGACTCTTCCAAAGTCATCCGCCATCCTGAGTACAACTCCTACTACATTGACAATGACATCATGCTGATCAAGCTCAGCACTCCAGCCACCCTCAACTCGTACGTTCAGCCTGTGGCTCTGCCCAGCAGCTGTGCTTCTGCTGGCACCATGTGCAGAGTCTCCGGCTGGGGCAACACTATGAGCTCCAGTGAGTGCTGAAATAATGTTTTATCATGTATATATACTTGTTTTGTGTTTTCAACCATGTTTCATTCATACCTTTTTGACATGTTTCAGCTGCTGACAGGGACAAGTTGCAGTGCCTGGAAATCCCCATCATATCCGACAGGGACTGTGAAAACTCCTATCCTGGAATGATCACCCCCTCCATGTTCTGTGCTGGATACCTGGAGGGAGGCAAGGACTCTTGCCAGGTATGTAACAAGCTGAATCTTTAGAGGCTGCAAGCAGAGAACTTCAATCAATACAGAAAATTACAAATGATTTCTGAATAAGTCAGTGAACTCATTCTCATGTTTGTTTCTCTTTGTTGTCAGGGTGACTCTGGTGGCCCTGTTGTGTGCAATGGTCAGCTGCAGGGTATTGTGTCCTGGGGCTACGGATGTGCTGAGAAGGACCACCCTGGTGTCTACGCCAAGGTGAAAATGATCTCAATATTTTAGCATCACATACTGTGTTTTATTTAACATCTTGTAAGCTTTCTGTACTAAAACTCCTCGTACTTTCTCCATTCTCAGGTCTGCCTCTTCAGTGAATGGCTGCAAAGCACCATGGCCAATAATTAAACCTGAGTCTTCTTCAACCATCCAACACTGCTGCAGTTCTTCTGTTATATCAACTATTTTGATCTAATAGTTGATCATTTGTTCAGAACAACGTGCTGCCAGATTCACACAAATAAATAAAATTTTAACATCTAACCCCCATTTGTGACTTGTGTTGGCTAACATAAAATTTAGTTTGCATTTTAAAGAGAGGTGGTCTTTGTGCATCTGACTTCTAAACCAGTGATTTTTAAAAATAAAAAACAAAAAGATAAAAAATAGTTTGGAGAGACAGTTAAAGTCTGAGCAGACTATGAGCTAATGAGTAGTCTAAGCTATTAGCTCATCTGTTTAGTCACAATTAAAACTAAGATCTTCCAACTGAGGTCATTCAAAGAGCAAGAACAGCCAGTAAAGTATTGTTTTCTTGTTGCTATAACAGAACTCTACTAAGACCTGAACTATCCCTTTTTGCAGCTGTTTAATCCTAATACATCACATTCTCTTTGTGTTGTATGTGCCAGTATTATCTGGCAGTGATACTATGAAGTCATATCACAAAAATATAACAACCTGATAACGGCAATTTGATCCAGTATATTCCTCCAAAACGTTTTTTATTTTTAATCTACCTCAAGTAATCAGATTATTCCGAGCCAATGCAAAACTTTAAACTTGACTGGAAAAGATCAAACATATGTGTGTGGTTCAGAGAAGAACCATCCCAATGATTATAACAACATTCAACCCAATCTGACAGAAACAGATGGTGTATTCACACATCTTTACTTTCAAGGCTGTGACACCACTCATCAGTGTCAGCTGCATTAGTAGACCAGAGAGAAATGGGCATAAAACGTTACTGACAGGCTTATACACTTGAACATAAAGGGAGCTTATTTTGATGCGTATTTGTTGGCAAAAACTGTACCTTTGGTATTTATAATTGCTTAGGGCAACAATGATTTTGTAAAACTAAACAATTGAAAAAAAAAAAAAAAAACTGCTCCCCGAAGAGATTGGAAGTAACTAGGCTGCCTTTGTAACAATTTTCCCCCCTCATTTTAAAAATCACTGAGCATTTTATATTGTTAAATTCCTCGTACAACTGTCAAACGTCTAAAAATGTAGCTAACTCATACCTTATATTTGTTTGTAAAAGCGACTGCTAGCTTATTAACTACGCATACGACAGACAGATATCCGTAGGTTTAAATTTTACACTAGCGGAACTACCGTTTCCTTGTTTCGTGACCAGGTCGGACATATTTAACGATGCACTGTCAATGTCAAAAGCAATTGGTGCTAGCGTACCTGATCTAGAATTTGCTCATTCATTAGGGCACCTGTAGTGTTTTCTTTGTGAAAGCGTCGTAAAAACAGGTCGTTCGGTTAACTGTTCTTAGTTTTCGTGTTCCCGGTTGTTGTTTTTCGGACTCTTCTGGGTGAGTCGACCGGACAAGAGATGCGCCTCACGCTGCAGCTGCTGATCTCTCACGGCCGGATGGCCCGCAGAATGGGTCTAGGCCCGGAGTCCCGAATCAACATGCTTCGGAACATTCTGACTGGACTCGTCCGACACGAGAGGATAGAAACCACGTCGGCACGAGCCGACGAGGTCCAGTTCTACGCCGAAAAGGTAAACTTACAGGAACGAAGTATTTCAGTACCCCCCTTTTAAAAAAAAAAAAAAAGTACCTATTGTTTTTGTCTTAAAATGATAATTTATTGTCAACCCTGTCTGCCTTCTAGCAAAATATCTCAAACCACTGGACGATTCTGAATGAAACTCCAAGACAGTCGTCATTAGTAGTTAATCTACAACTGAATTACTAACCCTAACAGTATACAAAATGTATTTTTACAGACATATCTTGTTAACTTCGACAAACCGTCTAACTGTGTGTGTATATTATATAACAAATTCTGTGCTCTGAAGTTAATATTGCCAAGTTGTGCTCTGCATTATGAGTCTAAAAGCTGAGACATTCAGTCAAATCCCACCTCGATTACTTCAAGGTGTTCTGTTAAACTGATCAGCTCTCAAAACTTGGTTCTCATCCTTGTGGATCTTGCAGCGATTCTAAACAGGCTGTAAAATTTCTTCTTAATCTGCCTGAAGAGAACCCAGAAGGCATGAGAGTTCAACTGGAGCTGCTTGTTCTGTACTTAGCAGTTTACAAACCCTGTTAGCTGCCACTTGTTATGATATTCAGTGTCTGAGTCTGCAGCTGGACAAACCTGCTGCTTCTTTGTTAGATGTCTTTGTTCTTCAGCTAACAACTGACAACAAACTTGGATGGAATCTGCTTATATTCAGGGAATGCATGTTTGTTCAGATTTAATGTATTATTTGTAGAATTGAAACATTAATAAAGAACACATTTCTATTTTATTACTGGTACTAGAAAACTTGTGTGATTCCTACACGCTCCTTTTTGTTCATGTATTTTCCTCAGATACATTAAGTTGTTCTTATAAATATTTACACCACACAGTCTCCCAGTGTTGGTCATTAGAGAAGATCCTCATTCTGAGTTTTCTAGTGTTGCTTGATGTGTGAAAACTACTGTACTGTGTTGCTTTTCCCTAAAAAATCTTTACTCGCTGAATATTTTTACATAGAACTAGTTCATCATGCAGCAAGCTCTGATTTTAAATTCTCTGACTGCGAGTGGTTCTGACTATAGATGTGTTTTTCTCCATCTTTTCCAGTTGATCGACTATGCCAAGAAGGGAGATACTGATGAGAAGGCGATGAAAATGGCCAGCTTTTGGCTCACGGTACGTGTCTGCAGCGGCTCTGAAGTTTTAATCCGTGTAGATCTGAATGTAAAACAGTTAATTTGAGGTTTACTAGCTCCTTTTTTCCCCCCCCCTCCAGGAAAAAGACCTCGTACCAAAGCTTTTTAAAGTTCTCGCCCCTCGTTTTGAAAATCACTCACATAGCTACACGCGGATGGTGCGCATTCCTAACAGAGAGAACCTGGACAGAGCCAAGATGGCCGTTCTGGAGTATAAAGGCAACCCGTTTCCACCTCTGTATCCTGCAAAAAAGGAGAACGAATTGACTCTCATTAACCAGCTGCTTCGAGGCTACAGAGAAGAAAGGTCTCAAGAATTAGCAAATCCTAAATAATACAATCATATTGTTGGATTAGGATTTTTAAATGGTCAAAAAAAGGCTTCTTGTTGTGCATAAAGGGACTGATGCACTTCAGAGTGAAACATGGTAAAACCTGCAGCAGCAGAAGCTTGTTTCATTTTCAATAAACTAGAAAACATCTCATGCCTCCTCTTGTGGGTGAAAAATTGTATTGATTTCCAATAAAAATGTCTGATCTTTTTAAATTTACAATTATACAAAACAATTAAATAACTTATCAGTTGTAGTTTTCATGTCTTCATTGAACCAGTATGAATTCCTTCAGATATTTTTTTGAATTAGGAAAGTAAGATGATGTGTTGGAACCAAGTCGTGATTTTCATCTATTCAAAAGACTGATGCATGTGTCAGTGATGTCTTCATTGTAAAAACCATTCAAAAGAAGGAACAGAGTTGGTTTTTTTTTTGGTTGATGCAACAATTGGGTTATTTTGGCTGATACTGGTTTCTGTTTTTTAAAATAACTTTCTCATATGAACTAACCTGTACAAAGTTGTACACATTCAAAATTAACTGCTGTCTTAAAACAAATACATCCTGAAAAAAAACTGCTCTATGCTGACGTGTTGCCATCTCTAAGAAAAGTAGTCATTTGCTGTTCTAAAAATTGCTAGATGACATCTTTGCATATTTGGTAGGGCTGCTAAATATATCATTTATTGGCATTGCAGTAACAGCCTATGCAATAGGCATATCGCAAAAAAATGCATAAACTGCAATAAATGGTTGGTCCAAAAGTTTGCATTTGTGTTTTGTCACTCAGATGGAAGCTTGAAATATTTCACCAATCAAATGGAACCCTTCATGTATTTGGCCAATTGGATGGACCTCTTCATCTTTAAAAAAAAAAAATCATTCTGGATTGAAAATGATTAGAGCAGAAAGACAGCACTACATATTTGTTCATTTATCACAAGTCGTATCATCGCAATATTAAGCACTGTTATCACAGGTTTTTCTATTATTGTGCAGCCCTAATATTTGGTCATTTCAATGTTATTGTGATCCAGGCTGTAGGAGAAATAAAGGTGGTTAAGTGATGTTAAGTACAGTTTAACTATTATTTATGACTTGAATAATTTGCCCAGAACCACCAATTTATATTTAGGCACTGAAGATGGTAATCAGCTCAAGCATTATCTTCAATCCATGGTTCCTGACAGACAAACCAACAAATCACAGTTACGTATGTTTGGTGAAATTACATTTAACCCTCCTTTATTCGAGCTTGGAACTGGCAGTATCTAGAAACACTCAAGCAGAGCTTTCTGTGGTTTTTTTTTTGTATTTTTAAGTTTGTCTTCTTTTTGGAGCCAACAACAAAATATTGTAAAACATTTTATTTTATGCCATTACTTCGTAAAAGAGTGCAATTGCATTTTTTGCTGTCACTGTCTAAACCACAGCACATTGTGCTTACAAAAGTCACAGTGACAAGAGGTGAAAAGACAACTGATACAAAACCTTTCTGAAAGCTTGGCACTTTACTCCTGCTTTTAACAAACAACGTAAAAAAGCATTTTGCATGTTTGGTCCCTTCACTGCACACAAACACCTCTAAAGCTGAGGTATTCACCCTTGTTCTTTGTGATCGTGTCCTGCATGTTTTAGCTGTTTCCCTGCTTCAACACAGCTGATTCAAATTGGTAAATTACCTTTTCAGAGTGTCATCAAGTTTAGCAGAGGTCTGTCAATCACATTCATTTTAGTCAGGTGTGTTGAAGCAGAAGAACATCTAAAACATGCAAGACAGTGGGCAAAATGGAACAGGGTTGAAGACTTCTACTTTAAAGCATGGCAGGAGTATCATCAATTGGCACTGGATGCTCTAAATGAGGGGTGTTATGCAAATTTGACATTTTTGCACTTTATATTATGTTATGCCATTCCCTCATCAAAAAAATACATTTTATTTTTACATTCTGGGTATTTATTTAAATAACAAAAAGCAAAAGCCAACATGGCATCAAAAAAGTAGCACAAAGCTGGGCAGCAGGGCTGACATAAAGAGACATGATGGCAACCCAGAACAATGGTAGAAAACCATATGAACCAGCAAGGAAGTGGTGTCAAGAGACCGGTTAAATCCAAACTGAGGGAGAGAGAAGATGGGCAACACCTGGGAGGGAGACTGATTACTGAGTGACTGACTGGAAAAATACTGAGAAGCAGCGTGGAATGAGAAAAGGCACAAAGAGACAGAGACAAAAGGAAAGGAGCTAAACTAACATGTACACAAAGATAATATGAACACAAAGAACCACAGAAATAAAAACAAAACAGACTGACAGTGTGTTGCTTTGACTCACTCATGCATGTTCGAGAAATTCTTGAATCTCCTGTCATAGCCTTTGCAGCTGCCTTAACACTTGCTGGTACAAAGCTCCTCCCTGGAGCTCAGTCTGCAGCAGAGTTCACCCCTCCCCAAAGGAAGACATGCTGAAGTGGGACTGTCAGAAAGAGTAGGAGGTTCTTAAAGAGACGGAGGCCAATTTCAAGGGTTTAGGATAGGAAATTAACACATGAATAAAGCCTACAGGTACAATGATCAATCTAATTTTCTGTTCTTGATAGCAAATAGTAATATACCCAAAGCCACAGAAACCTCTCTGTGAATGCTCTACTTGCTTTTGCATAGTTTCCCCTAGTTTTGGTTAAAAACTTAAACCGTTATCTTCTTGAAATTCATTCAAATGTTGCTTTGTGTGATGGATCGCTCCACAAATCAAAGAACCTTGAAGAGAAACCTTTTCAGAACCAAGCTTGTTTGACAGAAATGGGGAATAATTATCTCTTTAGTCAAGTCATGCAGCCATAAAAACAGAGATGCTTCAGGTCAATTCTTACTTCCAAACACAAGGTTAGCAAATTTAGTGGAAGATCAAAAATCACTCGAGCACAAAAGAGGGCTAAAATGATACAAACCTCTGCAGACGACAAAAACAAGTGTTACTAGTACCACTTCCTGTCGAAGAATTAAATGTTTATCATTTAAATCTGCTTTTAAAAGGGACAGAAGATAATTGAAAAAGGTTGCAATGAAATGCAAAATGACATTTAATACATGACCTTTAAAAAACATGGGAAAATAATTCTTGTGCCTAAACATGTCATGTGCTATTATTTATTATGGACATTTGAATAGGAAGCATGGAGAACAAGTCACTGTGGGAGCACAGGTGCAGACATTAACATTACAACAGCTTTTTGTCAGCATTATTTATTACACCTCTGCTTCTCATGCCAGTCTGTGGATTAAGTGGTCTATTGTCTTAAAGTTTTTTAGTGTTATCCAAAAGTGCAAGCGTTTGGGGGGGGGGGGGGGGGGGCCCAGTGGACAAAAATTGTTTTTTTTA
>JARVJO010000305.1:8010779-8047710 GCA_031762555.1 Cynodonichthys magdalenae
CCCCCCCCCCCCCCCCCCCCCCCCCCCCCCCCCCCCCCCCCCCCCACCACTTGACATAACTTGGTTTGATGAATTCAACACTTTGTTTATAAAAGCACTTTCATAAATTTTGGTCATATTTAAATTAGTTGTTTAATGAGATGTTCAATTTTAAAGAAGTAGAAGTACCATTTTTGTGTTTTAAATGTGACAAAAGTTAATTAAAATTTATGGTAAAATTACAATTCCTTAAAAAAATGCTTAATTACTGTAACGAAGTAAATGTACTTCGTTATTATAACCTCTGGTGTTTCCACAGATGTGCAGATTTTCTTACATATCAGTGTTTTTACTTAATCCCCAAGAGCCTTGCATATGAACAAAAAGGGATATTTTATACCATAAATGAAATCAAAATATGCAATTTCCCTGGAAGTGAATCATTTATGAAGTTTATGGTAAAAGGAATCAGACTGAAATACTGGCAGTGAGTAGAACATTAAGACCTGCCAGGATCTGAATGGGATGTCTGGAGACAGTCCCCAGTGCATTTTTCTTTAGTACACCCTCAATAACATGAATAAACTCTAAATAAATGATTTACATATGAGATTTACCACTTCTGGACTCATGCCATTGCTGCAAAACAACCTCCCTAATTAACACAGGATGTAAATAATACAACCAGACAAGACCTTTAATAAAACCATATTTTATTATTCATTTTGGCAAAAAGAGTATATGTACAGCATATTTAGATTTATTATTTGACACCATTAAAATGCATTTAAATGGTGCTTTAGTGATGTGCTCTTAATCAGATCGCTCTGAGTCTCCTAAAAGCTGTGCTCTTTTCTGTCATGCATACATAATCTAATTTCTTCGAGTTCTCTCCTAGAGACTTTGTTTCTTTCTTGTAATTAAACATCAGTATACACAAGGCTGAAGCAGTGATACTTTATCAATAAAGCCTGTCGAGTCGTGGCAACAGTCGAAATGGCAGACATGCCAAACACAAATCAGACGTAATCAAAAATAACGATTAGTACTCTAAACTCAAGTATGGTTCCGTTCCACAGACTAATTTACACCTCAGATTACACTCCGACACGTTACACACCAGTGTCTTAAAATCGGTACTCCATGACAGCAAGACTTCCACTGACAAATCTGTGGGCTATGCTTCTAAGTCAAGATAAAACCGCTGAGCTTATCAGCATACGTTCCGAAAATGTTAACAATTTGAACAAAGCATTAATTGTTCCCCTATATAACATCTAGAAAACTGGCGATGTCTTCAGTTTGTATTTACATCTGAAATACCACTCGGAGAAGTGGAAACACATGTTTCAAAGCAGTCTCAAAAGGCTGACATCACAAATAAAACAGACCAGGAACATTAAAGTGCTCCATGCAGGACAGACAAAATGTACAGTTGTGTTGCCGTTTTTCACAGTTCAGCTACAAGACTTTTTAACATTTTTTTATCTCTTAGCGCGATACAAAACTGAGGATATTTGTTCCGCTTTCTGCACGGTACAACACTGAGGTGTAAAAAGCCAACAAATAAAATAATCAGGTTTCAGGTACAAGACAGGGGTGAGGATGAAGTTACTTTTGATGAAAAGCCTTCTGCTCCTAGATCATCAATGTGCTGTGAATGGAAGCAACAGAAAGGTAAAATAGTTAATGGCATCAGAGTAACTTCAAAATCAGCCCTGGCTTTGTGCTGTCTTGAATCAATACATTCACCAAGGTCCACATACACAGATGACAGGTTTCAGCAGGCATATCCTGCACTTTAGTGAAAATTTACCTAAAATCAATGCTGTTTATAACACTTGCTTTATACTGGGTTTCAAACAGCGCAAGACGGCTTTGATTGGAACAACTAAAAGGATTTCTGCCATCCAAAAATATTTATACTGAAGCCTACTGTATGTATTTACACATATGAAGTTACAATACACACAATAAGCAAATATTTGTTGGTCACATGGAGTACATACATCAGTGTTTTTGGACAGGAAATACAATACAAACATGCGTGTTTTACGGGTACTGTACTAAGAGGCGCTCACAGTAAATGTGACAGTTTACACTTACACACCAGCATATCAATCCAGAAAAACCAGCTGTCATGTAGGCATATACAGCAAGTATAGAAATTAACCCAACAAACTCCATATACCATAAATATCGAAACGTTATCAAAATGTGTCAAACATTTAAAAAAAATGTCCATCGATGAGCTATTTACACAATGGCATGACATTTCTGTGCTCACAGCACCAACTAGAATGTGATGCGAGTAAACAAAAGCAAAACAAAATAAATCTTTTATTTTCTTTTTTGAAATAAAAACTATAGAATCGACGCTCCCAACAGTTTTAGCTATTTACAAAATCTTGCAGGCACACCAAAGTCAGAGCCTCATGAATTTTTGAATGAAAAGGTTTCAAGAATTTTGTTCATTTCCACATTGTGCACAGCTGTTCTATTGCTCTGGCTACATCCACTTTGTCATCTTCCTCACTGTGTACCTTCAACTGGTCAACATCAAATATTTATTGCTTCTTTATTCTTTTGAAAGCTCAGCGTTTGTATCTCAGCTATTTTCCCTTATCTCCCCATTTTTGTCATTTCCATTCACAGGTGGAAAAAAATAAATAAATAAAGGGGGACCCTTTAGGGATTTATTTCCTAGTGACTTTTTTTTTTCTGTTGCTCCAATTTTTCTTTTATGGATGACCTTTTTGATACCTGGATTTGTACCGACAGCCCGTGTTTGCACCTTCTGACATTCTCTCCACTGCTCTCATGTCTTTTACCGTTCTACCACCATTTCTCCTTTCCGTCCATTTCACGCCTTCGACCCAAAACCTGCTCCACTGCCGCTCTGCATGCTGAAATACTCTGTGAAAGAGGGGAGCCGAGGCGGCATTGGGGGTGAGCGTGAGGCTGGGCGTGGGGGTATCGGAGGCGGAGGTGGGGGCAATATCAAGGTCATATCCGCTGTAGTGGTGATGATCTTCTGCTCGCTGTTCCTCGGTACTTCTTGACATTTGCGAGCCACCGTCTCCTCGACTGTCTTCACTGGGTCCTGGGGGGGAAAAAAATAAATTATTAAATAAAATAAACACATCTCTTTTACCACTTTTTGTAATAATGTACAGAATCTGTCAAATAAATATACTTGCCCACAAACAGAAACTCTTAGGAGCCAAATATACTCAGATTTTGCACACATCTTTACACAATGTTCCTTTTATAAATTACACTTGAACTATGTGGACATGTAAATAAAACCTACGATCTGCCCTGTAGTCACTTTTTTTGATCAATACAAAGCACCTCGAGTGCTATTGTATACAAATAAATGAGTTGGTACTTACCATTATTCATGGCAATGAATGAGATAAAATCTTTTCTGGCAAAGAACTGAGCTATTTACTAACCAAAGACGCACTATTTTCTAATTCTTCCAGTTATGTAGTCCCCTAGCAGCTACAGATCATCCATCATGCAGCATTGCTTGTGTTTAAGTTTAAATCAATCAGACTGACAACCTCCCAGCTTAAGTTTTATAGCCTTTTAGGCACTGCTTTAAAGATGCTGCCATTGTAAAATAGTATTTTGTCTTGTTTTCACTTTTGTGCAAAGCATTTAAGTTTTTCATTTATGCTACATCATTTCAGGACAGCTGTAGTTCAGGATCCCCCCCCCCTTTTTTTTAAGACAGTTGAAAACACAACACCTACAGAATCACAAGGTATCCAAGCAAGACAGTTTATAACAGACAACAGCTTAATTTGGTCATGTCAGAGTTTCTAATGAAATGTTACCCAATTTCACTCAGATGTTTTAATATCAGGGCTGTTGTTACATTTTGTAGTGCATCATTCAACCATCACCCCCTGAAGGAGATTGAAGTTTCTAGCAAAGCAACAATCATTAAAAACACACTCTTACAAACTCTATTGCTACACTCATGCTTTCTAATTTCAGGCGTGTCTGATAGATAAGATAACAGTTAATTTCAAGCTACATTTGACAGTGGCATGAACGCATAAAACCATCAGAAAATAAGTAAACATGAGACAGTTTCTGATAATGTAGCAGATCCAACAAGATTATGGGTTAATAAGAACAGGTTGTGGCCCAGTATATTTTTATTTTAATGCTTGCATTTAAGTGGAACTTGTCCCTGGACTTTTAGGTCACAAAACTTGACTAATCAGATCAATTTTGGCTATTTTTATTTTTTACATTTTTTTATTTTTTACAGTTATTTAACCAGGCTAGTCTCGTTTAGATCTCAGATCTCTTTCTCAAGTGAGGCCTGCCTGAAGGCAACCTATTGTACATGGTTTTAGGGGTGGGAAACCGGAGTACCCGGAGAAAACCCACACAAGCACGAAGAGAACATGCAAACTCTGCACAGAAAGACCCCAGGTCTGAACCGGGAATTGAACCCAGGACCTTCTTGCTGTGAGGCATTGGTGCTAAACACTGAGCCATCGTGCCGCCAAGTAATCCTAAACTGGATCAGTGTGGTGGTGCACTTAAAGATGGATGGAGTACAGTTTTAAAATAAAATCTGGTGGTACAAAAATTGAAAGTTTAAAGCAATTGTGTTCTTAGGCTTTTGTTATTTGCATAGATATGTTTTTTAATTATTGTTACTATAGTTCTTTTATTATTGTTGTCCCTTAGTTCTTCATACACTATATTGCGAAAAGTATTTGCTCACCCATCCAAATTACTGTGCACTAGTGCACAAAGCAAGGTCCATAAAGACATGGGTGGCAGAGTCTGGTGTGGATGAACTTGGGTCCTGACCTCAACCTGATGGAACACCTTTGGGATGAAGTAGAGCGGAGACTAAGAGCCAGTTCTCATCCAAAATGGTCAAAAATCCCCATAAACACACTCCTAAACCTTGTGGACAGCCTTCCCAGAAGAGTTGAAGCTGAAAGGTTGACCAACGTTATATTGCATGGATTAGGAATGGGATGTCACTTAAGCTCATATGAGTAAAGGCAGGTGAGCAAATACTTTTAGCAATATAGTGTATATTGCTTCTAAGCTAATTTTGTTAATTTATAATAATAATTATATATTAATATTTTGTTCATTTCAATCGGTTCTGTTTAGGTCCGTCATGGTTGCTAGGTGACAGGACATACACCGAGGTAAGGGCAGGAATAAAGCTAGACAAGTTTGCAGCCACTTTCTTTCAGTAATCGCGGTCGACAAAGGCCCATAAAACAGCCCACAAATTTGGGCACAGACACATGTTACATGTAGACTTACTGACTGTATAGAGAAGAGTTCAGTGAAGTTGGGTTGAGAGTCTCCAAGGAAGGAGCTGTTTCCATAAGCATGATGGGGAAACCTTTCACCCCCTTCACCTCCTTTAGGACTTGACAAAAGAATCCCAATCTGAGATGTCCGAACATGATATGGGAAATTTTTGTTGGCTGCTGATGGTCTTGTAATGACCTAAGACACAAAAAATGATTCTTACACACAAAATCGCAATCAAAGCAAATAAAGTCCTGGTAACAAAGAGGTAAAATATGTCATGAACACAACTATGAAGGAACATTTGAAGGTTGAAAAGAAAAAGGATAATGTGTGGAGTAGACGTTCAAAATGATGCATTGAGGATTCACGAATCATGAATAATGTACAATCGACGGTGATAACGACAACTCTTGAATAATGAGAACTTTACAGATGTGTAGAGGTATGTTTGAACACGTGTGTGTGGTACCAACAAGGAAGACGATGTGAGCATAAAGGTGGATGCCGAGCTGAATGCCGTTGACTATCTTCTCTCGAGCCCAACGAGGAATCGCAAAGTTGGCGATCAGAGCCATGACGGGCACTGCGAAAAACCTGTGGAAGACCAGCAGAGAGCAGATTCAGGATAACAATGAGGTGAACGCACATTAAATGAACTGATGAGAATATGGTTTAATGGTGAGAGACAGAGAGCAGGGAGAGCAGAAGATGTAAAGCACAGAGTGATAATGATGGAAAGGAGAGGTGTAGATAATGAGGCAAGGGATATGCACTGCAGTGAAGGAGAAACGCAGAGATAATATTAGTCTTTGAAATGCACCCTTCATTTCAAGCCTCCACTATTAGACATTATGAATAAAGGGGCTGGGAACTAAGAAATATGTGTTTAAGAGGATTTCGTATTGTTGCATTAAAAAAAAAAACATCAAGTGCATATGTGTATATATACAGTATGTGTAAAAGCACAGTACTCTGATCCATAAATTTAGAATGGTTCTTAAAAATAGTTATTTTCCTCTAGCTATCACTCAAGTAAAGATATCTATAACTATAGTAGAGAACAGAGATTTGGTACATGGTGTTTACAGAGCAAAATAAAATTATTTAAATATTAGGGTAAGAAAAAAAATATGTATTTTTCTTCTTCTGCAGTTCCCAGTTCATGTGTTACTGCCTGCAGCGAGGAGAGAGTGGAGGTAAGCTGCTCACGTCTCACCATAATGTGTACGTGGTAAAGAAAGGGATGTAGAAGGGCTGCTTCTCAGGGTAGTGTTTCAGGGAGATCAGCACGGCGTAGCAGAACCACACGTAGGCGACCAGCTGCAGGGCCATCAGGCCGTAGCCAGCAGGGCTCTCATAGACATAAAGCACTTCACCTGGGTCAAAAAACTGGCACAGAAACACGACATTAAAAAACGAGCTAAAGTTTTCCACAGAGAAGACAAAAAAAATGTGTTGGCTTGACATCTAGTTGTAGTCTGCGTCCTGCTTCCAAAGACAGATTGCTCATGGTTCAGCTGATTCACTGCAGAGACTGAGCCAAAAAAGCCCAGCTTGTTCCATTCCGTCTTTGTCTTTGACATTGACACTTCTCCACATCTAGGTCACCGGCATGTGTGCTCACAACTTTGAAGGTGTGTGTTTGGCCTGCGCGCACACACTGGATTGCATTTCACAGTGCGGTGACTGAATGGCACGGGCCGTACTGCGTTACTCTTACTACATAATGCAAAGTGCTGAAAGCTCAGTGTGGAGCTTCTTGGAACACGACCCAGCCAAGCAGAGCCTGACGGATTCCAAACTGCAGCTCTAGTACCTGGAACATTTTTGAGTCTCCATTCCAGTTCCACTCATCACCTAATTTTGCTTATTTTAGGAGGTACCCTGAGTAACCTCTGTAAACAGCAGCTCTGTAAGAGGACAGGCGGAAGATAACTTCTGCAGCATCAGAACCACATATTGTGAGACATGGTTGTATGCACCAATGTTAAAAATAGCACAGACAGTTCCACAACACTCTTCTAGGATCATTACCACCCTGTATTCAAAAGGCTTTAATCCACTGTTTCTAAAAGCAGCAGCTTTACTGTGCAGAAGCCTCTGCACTCTTCAGAGATATACTGTATGTGCTTCCTAAAACTCGAGAGAGTATTATTAATTCATAGGCTCATGTGCTCAGCAACATAGGTGGTAAAGTGAGTTCCTATCTGCACATACAGAACATAAAAAAGCAGTCTGGTTAATGAGTGGAGGTATTTCAGTATGCTGATTAGTACATCCCACTTTCTAGTCAAGACTTACAGTAGAGATCATTGAGCTAAAGTTAAACATACATGATTTTTTATTCATGTGTGATTGAAAATGCACTGTTTTTTTGTCAGCATTTTAAATTTTGAACCCAAAGGAATGTACATATTTTTCTACATTGAAGTTGATGCATTTTCATAATTAGCAATAAGTCAATGTAATGAGTTGCTTGACAGAAAAAGCCATTACAGCCCACGCTCTACTGTGGAGCTCATTCCTTCATGAATATTTATGAGATTATTAAAAAAAAAAAAAGCCAAATAGAACTATAACATGAACGGGGCTGCTCTGTTGAGCACTGCCAAGTCAGAAAACTTGCTACAAAAGAACTGGGACCTGAGTAATGGAAAAACCCATTTAAAAACTGGGAACGAATCCTACCCGTTTTGTAAAAAATATCCACACATCAAAAGATTTATTTGGCTGCCAAGACTCATACTGTAAGTGTTACTGGTGACACTGGTTATTCTGACTGCTCTTTGGATTTACTCGTTTTTCCCAAAAAAGTATCAATCATTGGTGAAAAAACACCTTTCACAATTTCAACATTGTTAAATGATGTTATCAAAAGTATTATTTTGTAAATGTTTTATAAACTTGTATTGTCCAAAATGTTTTAAGTGGCTGCAGTGAAGCAGTTGATTGCACAAACATGAACCTAAAACCTAAAACCATTGTGAACTTGTCAGTAATATAGAAAACTGAACAGGTTAAAAAATATGACCCAAACAGAATATAAAAATATCTATGCAGCACTGGGAGACATTAAATTCAAATTTTCTACAAATTTACAAAATAAGTCCCTTTTAAAGACAACTATGTTTTTAAAACTTTTTTTTTTTAAAGCTGCTCTAAAATAATTGTCATTTTAGTTGTTGATTATTTTTATTATTTTCATTATTAATTTTGACTCTTTCTAGCATCACTGTCTGCAGTATAAAACCTCCATCTGTTTTATTGGAGAAGGTTCTTGTCCTTGCAGGCTCAATTTTATTGCCTATAAACAAACAGATTCCACTTCTTTCATAGGAGCTCATGTTGTGGTTTTCTGAATCAGAAGATTTTTACCAGAGAGACAGATTTAAATAAAACAAAAGCCCTGCCTTATTGGATTTTTCTTTTAGTAGATTTGCTCTCCTTGGCCTTTCTCTGTGGACTTCTATTTGCTTTAGCATTATCACAAGCTGAAAGCACCATTCCAGATAATTCCATTTCAGCCTGAAGTCGTGTGTTGTTGTTCTTCACACTCAGCTAAAGGAGTTTCTACTAAGCTTCACATGCTGAAAGCATAGCAGGTTAAATTAGACTGCATTTAATTAGACTTTAATTAACTTGTTTACTTTTCCCTGCAAATTGCCCTGAGATGACCTCTGTTGTAATTTGGCTCTACATAAATAAAATGAATTCAACTGAACTGAGTCAGAACGCTGGTAGGAGTTGCTGAAGCAGAAGTTTACTTTGGGCTTCTTTTGAAACAATGAAATTGAGAAGCTTTTTGATAACACGATTTTTGATTCTCTCAGGCAATTTTTTTGCTTTTTCCATATGGAAAAAATAAATTAAAGACAATAAGACTTTAATGGATTTTACTTTTGTTTGTATGCATGTAGTGGTTAGGATATTCTCATTTTTAAGCTCAAAATTGAAGAACGGTAATAATTCAGACAGCATCATTAAGAAAATATAAGTACTTCAACAAATAGATTACATGAAATAAGAATTATTGAGTAGGGCTGCACGATATTAGAAAATCTTCTGACGGCAAATATTATATGTAAATATTGCGATGATATCAATGATTTTTTTTACTGTACTCTACTGTATGTGACCTTTAGCAATTTTGGCAAGGTCATTTGTGTCTGCTGTGAGACTGTCCTACTGGTTAAAAAGTGAATTAGCATGAAAAATACAACTTCAAAACTCTTCAATACTACATTAGTCAATGTTTGCACTCCAAGCAGTCATTTGTGATGAATATATGAATATTGTGCACACTGATATTCCAATGACAATATATTCCCGATATACTATGCACCCCTAGAATTGCGCTATAATAATTCAATGATTCGGCCTCAGTGTTAACTATATGGGTGTGTACTGTACCTCAGCCTCGTAGATGAAGAGAATGACGTAGGTAATTGTGTAGACTGTCATGTAGATGCTTAATTTAACAGACCCACTGTGGCTGATCCTCGCCCTGACACACAAGGACAAAGCAGAAAGGTCAGAGGCTGCACATATGTTGGTGGAAGATAAGAAACAAATACACATCTATACACTCAAGTATACGGATGAAAAGAAAGAGATAAAGATGGACACACACACACACACACAAAACGATGCATTTAATTAAGCTCAAGCAGAGAGCTACTAAACCAAACTGATAGCAGCAGAATCATGAACAAAGCAACAGAGGAAATGAATGTATTTTTGCAACAGCTTTCAAATGTTAGAACTCCAACTTCCTCAAACATGCCAATTCAAAGACAAAAATACTTAGAGTAGTTTTTTTCCAACTGCAATCTTATCTTGTAAAATATATTTTAGCTTGCTGTTGATGCAGTTTTCAGTTTATTCACTAGAGCTTTTAATGAGTTTAATATGTATAAATTTTAAAGAAACCTCTAAACCCAGAGATGAATGTGATCCCAGTGTTAGAACTGATTAAAAATCCTGCAAGTTCAGGTTTAAGCTCAGTCTGATTATTTTAGAGATTCAACTGCAAAGCGAGACAAATCTTAAAACTCAGCTGGGGTTTTGGCCATAACTTACAACCCAAACTCAACTTTATAAAATACATTTTAGGGTTTTGATGTTTTAAGATGTGTGATTGTCTCACTGTCTCTCTCTTTCCTGACATAAAACTATATCTGAAACCAATCTGAAGAGGAGATGGCATGTTTTTTTTCCAGTGTGAAAGTTGAAACTAGATTTTGAGAACTGGCATGAACAGTGACAGCTGAGCCGGGAGAGCAATTTTTTTCCAGTCAGGTGTAGAATGGATAAGTGCTGATGTACCAGTAAAAAAGAAAAACAGGCTCTCATAAATAATCCATTGTGCAGTCTAGCTGCCAGTCTCAAACAAATGACCACTAAGCTTTGCCAGAGAAACAAACCCAAACCAGAACTGGAGATAATACCACTCTCAGAAAGCTTCAAAATAAGGAAAGGGCACAAAATCGCAGCATTGATATGGTTCATCCACACTATAAGCTCAGAATCCTAACAGATTTTTTGATTGACACGTGGTATTATCATGTCATGAGACAGCAACAAAGAAACCTGACAGTGGAAGACTGTAAAATGCTCCCAAAATGTGACAGGCGTGTATTAAAAATAGGACAGGAAACAGATGCATAAACACAAACACATGCATGTAAAAAAATAAATAAGGCACCTGGTGACAGTAAAACCTTTGCCCAATAAAATGAGCATCAGAAGGAACACCAAGAAGCTGATGGAGAACAGTAATTTCCCTGGAGATGGACAGAGAGGTGGAGAGAGAGGCAGGAAAAAGAAACAGAAGACAGAAGGGGTAATTAGGTTGTGGTGTCTGAATCTGAAAAATCAGAGGGGAACAATAAAATCAGGTCAGCATACACATACTGTACAAACACACACACACACAGTCACATAAGTCATGCATGATCCTGCCTCCGCCCATCAAACCAGCCATTTTATTTCTCCAGGCTCACATACATCCATCATCGTCCACTCATCCAGTCTGCTCGAGCTGCGAGTGATTTACCAATGCGGAGTTGGTGTCAGTCATTCAGCCAGTGACCGATTCGGGAAGAAACTCACCGAGAATTTTTAGGCTGAAATTGCCAACTCCATCTCTGGCATACAGGCCCCAGTAGACACAATGGAACAACAGGCTGAACACTGCCAAGAGGAGGAAAAAATTAGGAGGAAAGTAGGTAGGAGGGCAAGGGTTGGGAAGATAAGTGAGCAGGTGTTGAAGAAAAAAAAAGTAGAAGAAATGTGGGATTAAAACAGAAAAGACAGAGAAATGATAATGAGAGAGAAGTAAGAGGGGGGGGGGGGGAGAAATGAGGACAAAAGAAGTGAAAAACGAAAGTAGAGGAGCTCATAAAAGGAGGCTTGAGAGAGACAGGAGGAGAAGGTGAGAAGGGAATTTAGAAAAGGCACAAGAATCGAGAAGGGATTTGGAGTGGGGACAAGCAGGCGAGAAGAAAGAAAGTGTGATAAAGAGTTGAAAGAAAGCACGGAGAACAGGATGAGAAGAGCAATGGGAGGTTGGGGGGGGGTTCATCAGTAACAGCACGCTTCACTGAACATTGTAGTGCAGCACGTCTGTTAGCAATAGTTCCTATTCAAAGTCTAATAAATTTGATAATATACTTAATATCGCTTCTCTTGAAGTGCAGATTAAGGTTTGAGATGCTGCTGCAGTGCATGATGCTCTTTCTCAACCAAAGTGTGTGTGTGCGTGTCTTTCAATGACACGTGTGTGTGTGTGTGTGTGTGTGTGTGTGTGTTTAGGACAGAAACTCTTACCCTCCACACCTGCTGCCGTCATAAACATTTTGTAGGTTGTGTGAAGAAGCTGTCTTCCCTTCAGGTTGTCTAGAGAGAGAGAAAAAAAGGAAAAAAAACAAGAATGAGGTGACAGAGGTGTGTGTGTGCGTTTGTGTGTGTTGATGTGTGTCACAGAGCAGAGATAAAAAGGATGGAGATACACAAACAGATGGTGAAGGAGAGCAAGAGAGGTACAGAGAGTAGGAGATGGAAGAAAACACCAGAACGAGAGAAGAGCCAGATGAACAGGGAAAGTGGTCATTAATATGCATCCATCTTGTGATGGCCATTTCCAGATGAGACCCGATATGTCTCCTCTGTTCCAGCTACCTAATCTGAGAGAAAATATTCCTAATGCATATTTAAGCAGGCTACTTTACTACTAAAACCATTCAGAAAACAGTAGTGGCCAGCGAGGAAATGCAAGGCAGTTGCTGCCGTGTCCATGCACAAACTTCACTGAACAAATGCTGGTTTAAAAATAATTTCACCACAAGTTCAAAACTTTCTGCAGATTTAAGTGTCTTATAACATTTAAAACCTATTGATAATATGGTCTCATGTCATTTATGTACAGAAAAGCCCTAAAGCACAGCTATTCAACAATATAGCTCCGAGTGCCACAGTTACACAGAGCCTCAGCACCCCTGGTCAGGAGTGTTGCTGTGTTGCCTGAGATAATGGCGGGGCATTGCCCAATAATGGTAGGAGAAACACTGCATTATGTAGAAGAACAATTATTATCTTGTATTTTTTTAAAGTTCATAATTATAATTCGTCTTAGTCTGACTATCTTCTCTACTCAATCATTTTTACATGAAAACCAAGCCCTATTTTTACCATCTTCTCCTGCTTTTATATAGTGAGCTCAATCGTGACGAACATTTAGCTCCCAGAGAAAGCCAAATCATGCTTCACCTAAAAAAAAACAAAAAAACACAAGAACTTATTCCTGTCCCATAAGGAAGACACGCCGATTTTATCACAAGGCTCAGAAAGTCCATTAAATGACTGCTGCGAGCTTTAAAATTCTGAATAGATTGTATTGAAGGGAAGAAAAAGAGTGACTAAGTAGAAAATGTGGTACTTACAGGCAAAGTAGCAGGAGAGGAGGAACACCAAAAAGAAGATAACCAGGAACGTGATGTCTGTCTCCAGGATTCCTGTGAATAAGTTACAAGGAGTAGTAGAAAATGTATATCATGATGAGAGCTAAAAATATGGTAATGAGAGAAATCGATTAGTTCAGGAACAGAGAGATGTAGTTACAGTACAAGCAAAGTGAGAGTGATAGAAGTGGCTATTGAAGACATTGTAATAATTCATTTAGAAGATACATGAGCATCTTCTTCTTTTCATCCCTCCTTCCCAGTTCATCCATCATCATTAATTCATTCAGCCATTCGTTCATTATTGCAATTTGTTCAGTGCAGTGGGCTTTATTGGCCGTGCTAAGTGGTGTTGGCTTGTGCCATTGACGATTCATTTTATAATCCCTCTCATTCTCTAAATGCTCTTACCAAACTCATCTGCAGAGAAATGCCGTGTCCAGAAAGACTGACCATTGGTCAGTTTCATCTCATACTCCAGCTGCAAACCGTCGCCCTGCAAATAAAAAAAAAAAAAAAAAAAAAAGAAATGCAAAAGAGTGGCTTTGATTAAAAATATATTCTCTTGCATTGTTAAAGGCTTTGTGATCTGTGCAAAAGATGATTAATGCTCCTTGCTGCAGTGGACAATTCTGCAAGTTCAACTGGCAGCAAAAGGTAATGACTTATAGATTTATATTTAAACACTCTCGGGACAATTCACTTTCACTAGAATACTGAAAATTGATATTTATTGGGCCTATTAGGAGAGAAAAATATGATCTGGAGTTAAAGCCACACAGAGTTTACAGTCAAATTCTAGGGACCTAAGTGTACATGAATCAGACACCTAAAGTATCTAAATTAAAAGAACTGAACTTGAAGCAGCATTTTACCAATAAAATTTTAACAGCTTTTTCATTTTCACCCATCAGCCATAAAGTTAAAACCACTGACAGGAAAGAATACCACTCAATAAGGCATGGCATAATGAATAACTACACAGATAAATAATAATGCTAAAACAAAATGGTGAAACAGAGAGTAGGTTTCAGTCTTACTCTGTGAAAACACAGCATACTCCAAGGGAATAGACTGGACATTCCCAAGAATACTTCACTAAACTGAAGTCCAGAGTCTGGTTGTTTCATGCGTAGACATGTCCGTGCATCAGACAATGCTTTTATTAAGAAAGAACAAAAAAACCCACAATAACAAAAAACAGTGCTCAAGAACCCTTACCAGATGAAAAGAAAAGAACAAAAAACAAAGCTAATGTCTTGGCTTTCAAATGTGGCGCTAATATCTTGGTGACAAACACCAGAGGACACAAAAGGCTTTATAGTGGCCGATGGGTAGAGCATCGAGTGTCGAATTTCGATTGGAACCAGGACCAATGTTTCAATTTTCCTGGAATCATTCAAAGTTTTAAATTTCGATTTCTAGTTTTGATACCCAGTCTGCTCACTGTAACAAGAAGCCACCAAAAACTGACAAAGAAAAACCCAGGTGAGCCACTGAAGTGTGAGCAAATGGACACCATGCAGCGTTGATCTAAAGTGAGGTTTTACTTTAATAAAATAATTTACCGTACATAGGATGGCACCTAACCAACATAAACAAACACTTCTCAGAGTTCTGTCTTTGACTCGCTGTGCGAGCCTTTGGTTCTAGTTAAATAAAACTATAAAATACATCTAATACCAACATTGGAGCAGCCAACATGTTTGAGTACCTGCAGCATCAGACATTGGATGAGTGTTGATGTGTTTTAATGATGTAAAGCTATCTTGTGAAAGTGTATACACTGCAAGTGCAATTGTCTTATTCCATTGGAAGATTATTTCAATTAAGTCTGATTCTTCTCAAACTACACAAAAAAATCTGCCAATACAGTAAGAAAATTGCACTTTGTAAGACTCCTTGAAATAAGGAAAATTTCCAGGCTAACAGTAATAATCAAACACTTTCTACTCTCGCTTAGTGTATCAGTCTCAAAACAAGATCATAAATGTTTTTTGGCTGGATATAAGATTGTAAGATTTGTGTTAGATCAGGCATGTCCAACTCTGATCCTCAAGGGCCGGTCTCCTGCAAGTTTTAGATTTGTCCCTGCTTCAACACAGCTGATTCAAATGGATGATTTACCTTCTCAGTTTGCCATCAAGCCCACTAATTAAGCACTCCTCGGGTTCAGCTGTGTTAAACCAGGGCAGCAACTAAAACATGCAGAACACCGGCCCTTGAGGACCGACTTTGGACACCACTGTGTTTGATGGACAATTTTTGCAGCTACCTCATTTAAACCATGTCAGTTTTTATACCCTGCTTTGAAAAAGAATTGGAATCATTGGGAACCAGGTTAAAAACAAGGAACTGGAATTGTTTGATTTCAAAACTATGCCCAACCGTACTGATAGGCCTAAATATTCCTATATTTTCTTCACTTCTTCTAAAATGTGCCCCAACAAAACTTGTGTTATTTTTAAATTAGCAGTCTCATTTTGTCCCTTATTCCAAAACCATCACATCAGTCTGATGTGCCTTCTACATGCACAACACCCAATTTATCAATAAACTGAACAGTCAGTGAAAAAAATAAATCTTGTGCAGCTCATATGTTGCAGAAATCTCTCCCTCATGTCTGTTCCTCACGCAAACTTGCCATGAAAAATTCATTTCTAGCTTCTGGCTCCAGTAGATGCTCCTCTTTCTTGTTGTCATTTACTTTGATGAGATGGGTATAATAGCTAAAAATCCCAGGACATCACACTTTAAAACAGCAAAACAACAATTTTTTTATAACATCTCCTAATACATGAAAGCAAAAACCATTCATGTTACTTGGGAAGGAACTGGCTGCTGATTTATCTGTTCAGTGTAATTGTGTTATAAAGCGAGGAAGTCTCCCAGCTGATCTGAAGCACCTCTCCCAACTGAGAGGAAGAAGTTTGTGGAACGATAAAAAGCTCATTGAGATACTAATGTGAATATGACCCACATTAGAAAGAGTGGATCAGATTCAGTTTTCTTAATGTTGTTAGAAAGCTACTCGTGTTTTTCATTTTTCATAATGTAAAATCCATTATTTGTGAGGTTGTCAGTTTGAGATATTCTTCATTGTTATGTTAAGAAGGAATAGAAGATTTGATAAATATGCAAGAACAAGAAAATAAGAAAGTAACCTGGTCCTCAAAGTGAACTGCTTCTGGAATGTTATTTTGGCAGTAGCACAAACAAATGCATCAAGCTAAAGTGAACTTGGGAGGTGGGGGTGGGGGGGATGGGGAGCAGTGAGAAAGAGAAAGGGCACAGAGATGGGTTGACAATCAGAGCAAAGGGAGCTCATTTCACACACGCAAGTTCAAAGCTGATAGAGTTTGCGCTTGTTGCAGTGGAGCGAGGGAACAGAAAAAGGGAAGGGGGGAAAAAAAACGACTTTGATTTCATTTGGCAGACTGAGACTCCATTTTACTCCCTCCATCAAAAAGGGCGAGAAGCATGGAGCGTGCACTGCCACAAAATCAATACAGACATAAAGAGCAAGGAGACAGAGATAAAGAGAGTGATAGATGCAAGGAAAGTTTAAAATAAAGTTGGAGTGAAAGGACAAATGAAGAAAAAGAACAAAATGCAAAAAAAGGGGGAAGTGAGATGGATGCACAAGAGATAGAATGGTGAAAAGAAGAAGAAGAACAGCAGGAATTCTCTGCAGGACAGAAAAAGTCACAGGATGAGTTTGAGGCTGATGGTTGGTTTCAGGTATAAAAAGGCACCTGATTGACTGCACTGATATCAAACACTGAGGGGGTTCTTGCATATAAATCGGCAGTTTTACACACTGTGTGCACCTGGATTGCTGATAACTGCATCTTTAAAAGACTTCCGAGTATTGAGATTTTAGATCTGGAACATCACAGTTCTGTGCAATTGCTTTTTTGAAAAAGTGGGGTTAGACTTGGCACAGATAACTACACTGAATCCCTGGAACAAAGCTTGGCTGAGCCTATTATTCCCATATGTAATTGTTAAACATGACATTCCAAAAGAAAATTGTGTCATCAGAAAACTTAGTACTGCTGCATATATGCCTGAATTGATTATCGAATCTTCATATCTTTGTTTAAGAATAGCTAAAAGTACATGTATGATTATCATGCATGTTGGCTTTTTATTTCATATAAACATGGATGAATAGGCTTTGTAATGTTAAATAAATTTTGACAATGCCAAATAATTAGGTCGTTGTCATTCTCCTCTGAGTCAGACTCTGGCTCCAACATGTAAGGCTGGAAGGACAAGTCTTGTAATATTTTAATTAATTTGTGAAAGAAAAAGAAAAAAGTTTGTGTCTGTATAGTCGTAAACTCCTTTATTGAACCAAAATGGACTGATATAGCCTATAAATGTAACAGCCAAACCCAAAACATGCCAAATCTTGTCTGATCTTGGAAGCCAGGCAGGGTCTACTTGGATGGTAGACTGGGAATACTAGGTGCCGTAAAACCAATGTAGGAGTTGCGCACACATTGGAAAACTAGCAACAAAAAAAACTTTGACCGTGGTAGGTCATAGGTCATCTTCTACCAAAGGATAACAAAAAATAAAATAAAAAAAAATATAAAAAAAAAATCACAAATTAAAATGAATCTGGTTACTTTTATATTATTTGAACATTTCAAAGTTGCTCTGAACACAAAGAAAACATTCCATTCATTTTTTCTTACCATTATCAAGACTTAAGCACATTGACATGTTATAAGTCATTTCTCAGGTAGTTTTTTTATTTTTTAATCAAGATTTAAGAACCTGACTGCTGGAACCTGCTCTCTGTACTGGGGATGTATTAGTGAGAACAGCTGATAAAGCCTGGCTCACTGTTTGTGCTCAAACTCACCTAACTGAACAGTGTGAGCTCAGGGCTTTTAAAGGCAAATCAAAGGCTTGAAAAACGAGCTCTGATAAACAATTCTACAAAGAACAGTGCTCTGTCAATGACAGAATTGACCTGAAAAGACCAATTTTTCCATCTATCTAAACTTTGAGACTAATCCCAAACTGAGAAAAGTGGCTTCACACAAAGGCAACTCAAATGACTTATGGAACTGTAATAGTTGATGCTTTAATTATTTTCGTCTAGTTTTTGCTTCACATTTGTGGTTATTGATGAGTTTCAATTTCCTGTGACATGAAATTTGGATTGTTTTTAGCACTCATTAGCATTATTTTGTATGTCATTACTTCAAACAATCAAAAAGAAATAGTTTAAAATGTAATTTAGATTTTGGTAATATACAAACTAATAATTTATAGTCACTTTTTCCAAGAATCCAGTGTTTAAGTATTGTTATTCAGTATTTACACTAAGCAACAAAATCCTCACGTCTGTTCATTTCCTTTATGGGTGAGTAAATCACCCTTAAGGCCTGTAATGGTGTCAATTCTTCCTGTTGTTATTTCTTATTTATTACCCTTCAGAACAGCATTTCAAGTCTAACTGCCACCCCATCTGGCACAGAGGAAGAACAAGCTCCTGTATGATGATTGCAAGTCTCAGTCTAGTTTTTTCCCCCAGCCTGTGCCAATTAACAGCTGCTTTATTTTCACTTTTCTCCGTCTGCCCAGTAAGGTGATCTTGTGTTATTAACGAGACTTCTGCTCAGAATAATGAGGGTGAATTTGATTACGGCTTTTTAAAAGGTTTTCATTTTCTTTAAGTTTGAATAACCACAAGGCTAAACACTGACAAGTTGTTGGGTTCAATGACAAGTAATGAAGCGGAGGTAATCTGTATAACGCCTATTTCCAAAAAAAGGGGGTGTCAAATTAGTTCTGCCAACAAGCGATAACACTAACTCATCAAAACTTTTTCACAAAAATGGGCCCATTTCCTTTTTTTATGGATATGGTATATGGCAAAATGATCCTTAATATTTTTCATTTTCACAAACATACACACAAAAAAAAAAAATGAAAACAAGCCAGCTAATTTGTAAAATTGGTTAGTCTGACAATTTGCTTGTTTGAAAAACCACCATCCTGTCACAGGTTCACTACTCTGTAATTTCTGCTGACCTGAATTTTACTTCCACTGTACTGGCTGTATTTTTTTTGTCCTCTGATGGAATAGTAATACTTTGCAGCCTTCAGGTTTCCTGGAATAATTATGTGGAATTAACTGGAAACCTTTTCTTTTTTTCATGCAGGTGAGAGATTTAGAAGCAACCCAACATCCTCTGTTAAAGACTTAAAGAGTTTACTTATATAAATTCAGACCCACCTCAGCACTATATAGCTGTGCATGTTAAAATAAAGTAGAACTTGTCAACAAAAATGTAAAAAGCCCCAAACAGTAAAGAAATGAGAGCAATCAGGCGAGAAGACAGATAAAAAATACACAATTAGGAAAGGGCTGACAGAGGTAAACAGACATGACATGGAGCTTTTCACAGCGTCGTGACAGAGTTGGGAAAAAAAGCAGGACATTGCCAAAGATTGTGAGCGACAGCAGGAGGAAAGATGAAGAAGCGAAACGGAAGCGAGAGGACGAACAGTGCGAGATGAGGGGTGGAAATTGGCTGCAGGACGCAGCATGCATATGTCCACAAGAGAAGAGATGAGCTTTTATACTCAAATCCAGCAGCATTAGGCAGCTTGTCTTTCAGCGGATGCTGGCGTGACACTAAACCACACTCTGCAGGAAGCATCCATTCTAATCATATCCCCTCTCAGCCAGCATGCTCAAAACAATCCTCACCCCCCAAAAAAATAAAAATTCAAGGGCATGAGTTCACACACACAATTACACAGGATCCAGAGTGTTGCTGGTGTAACAAGATGTCAAAACCAGGAACAATATGATACAGACTACAGAAATTTTATTTATTTTTACTGTCATAACATCATTAAAACACTGCAACAATACGCACAAACCCACTGCAAGGATCTGTCTTCTTCTCATGCCCTGGGCAAAGGAGAATGCATCATCTCTGAGCTATCATTACCAAGCTCAAGATTTCTACATCCAGTCCAAACGCATTTCAACAAACACATCGTAACCACCGCTTTGCTCCTTTTCTCCCAGAACAAAACTGTGTCCAATTAAAAAAAAAAAACAACATTAAACAATCCATAAAGCAACCTAATTAACAGGCTACAGTCAACCCCCCTCGAGTGCATGCATAGCAGAGTTTAGGGTTTGCTGCAGAAAAACGTTGTATTCAGACTTCAGACCATCACAAAGGAATTCAGAGTCAAATAGATGAAGAATCAGTTGCAACATGTGAGCAGCTGAAATATTTATAGGACATAGAATTGGGTATTTTGAGCTTTATTAGAGTGGGATCAGTTCTGGAGGTCTGGAACAGAAGAGTAGCTGTTAAATGGATCCATTCATCTGTGATGGGAACACAAATGACCACTGTAAATTACAGATTTGTTTCCTTGCAGTGTTCTGGTCCATTTAAATTTAAGCCCATGTTTTAAATATAGCCGATACATTTGGCTGAAAAGGTAATAAATATATTCGGGAAAAAAAATATATGTTCCAGCTGATTTAAAATTTATAAGAAGGCAGCATAAAACCTGCCTAAAATATCCTGCTTTTCAATAAGCCTTACTCGAGTGATGCTGCGCTTTTCTATTTAAAAAAAGATTTATGATTCTGCTACTTTGACTTTCAAACTGTTCAAGTTTTCTATGCAAAGACAAAAAGGCATTGAACATATTGCAAAAGTAACAAAAATGGATCTTTTTACAGATATTTTATGAACACAAAAACACTTTCAATAGATTTTTCCTCATTGTCCCAAAAAGTGATTTATAAAAAGGTTCAGCCTATCAACATCAACATTTTTTCTTCTATAAGTTTTTCAGCAAATATCTTGTTCCGCAAGTTTTGTGCTATTTTAACAATTGTATTTCAAACATTCAGCTCCTTCAGGAAATTCTGGCTTTGACTTTTTAGTACTTCAGCAATTTAACCCTTTTGAGATATTCAGCTTTCCCAGACATTTTTTAGTTCTCATTGAAAATGAATGAAGCTTGTCTGCAACATCCTTAAAACCCTTTAAAATCTTTACATTTTTTTAGTGCCTTGTTCTGTGTGAAAATTTAGATTCCATCGGCTTCTATTTTGTCGATTTTAGTCATTCACTTTTCTGCTATTCTTCAGCTGATTTAAACTTTTGTGCTTCTTTCTTCAGCTTTTTAGTCGCTTTCTGCTACTTTCAGTTCCTGTGTTTTTAGCCAATTTCAGCTAATTTTAAGTTAAATACACCTTTTGTGATAATTTCAGCTTATTACTTCTTAATTCACCAAACATGTGCACTTTGTTTCTTTGTGCTTATTTCATCAACTTTTAAGCTTAAGGCTAGTTTCAGCTTTTCTGTCCATTTCAAAACAAATTGAAGGTGCTTCTTTTCTTGGTTTTTTTTGCTCATTTGAACTTCTGTTCTTGTCTGTTAGTTTTAATTTTAGATACCTTTTTGCTTTGATTTGATGGTGCTTTACCCTGTTTTGAAAATCTTTTTACTGATTTTTCACTTTTGTTTTCCTTCTTTCAGCAGAAGTGAGCTGTTCAAATTTAACTTGCATTAACTGTTTAGTTATTAAATCTTTTCAGCAAAAACATTTCAGCATTAGGCATAGACACTGGATTTTTGCAGGAAATGCAAATTCTCTAGTTTTGATGCGTAGATTATATTTTCTCCATGTAAAATGAAACTACAAACATAAATCTGAGGGTGGGTTTTCACATGAGCCCACTCTCTCTGTGCGTCACTTTGGAAAGAACCTGGCAGTAAAGCCATCCTTGTTAAAGTAAAAGAGGCAGTATAATGTCTGAAAGGGTCAGAGGTCTGTGCTTACCCCACATTTGCTGAGAGCGATGTACCACCACCTCTCCCTTACTGAGCGAAAACTGCGACCACCCACGCAGCTCAGAACCTCCTCATTGCCATCATCCTCCACCTCAAAAAAAAATAAAAAGGAAAGAGGAGAGGGAGATTCACAGAGGATGTTGTTATTCTAAACAGGCAGCACATTTTTACCTCAGAGACACTGACTTGTCACACTAGACTGAGAGCCGGAGATATCAAGACACACGCATTTTTCACACCCTAATATAGTCTGAAATGTCGCAAACAAGATCCACTAACCACTCCAACAACAGAACCATGCTGGCCGTCACACCTCTTAATGTAATAAACAAGCTGGCTCACTTGTTGGAAAAGAGAATTAAACCACAGAAAACCAGGGAGGAGAGATATTTTGAGTTCAACAGTGGATAAAAAAAAGTGTAAATTAGAATGTTATGAAAACACATTATGGGCCATTAGTTCTCAATTTCCCTCCCATCTTCCTCCCTGTCTATCGTTCCGTTTGAATATTTCTGTGCCGTTTTGCATTCCAAAGGCAGATGCTCGCACGGAAAGGTGAAAATATGTTCAAATGTCTGATGATAAATTGCTGAAACAAACAAATATGCTGCACATCACAGCAAAGCAGGGTCAGAGTTCAAGCAAATTTACAAAACCGCATCCTAACAAGATTATAAACAGATGTTTGCTTTTCTTATTAGGTCCAGGATGCTGCTCAGTTTAGCCGTGCATACGAAGCGAATACGTTTGAGTTCTTACCACACATCCTGACCAGGTGTAGCGAGTGGTGAGATTGATGACCTGGTTGTTTTCAGGCCTCAGCACTGCTTCCTTCTGGTAACAGTTCTGCCAACAACACACAGAAAATCAGATTAAAAGCGGCACCAAAAATAAATGTAGATGTGTAGAGCAGGCAGTAGCTTCTGTGCGACAATGTTTTATAAAACCTTTAGACATTTAGTTGACATTTCTTTAATGAAAAACATATTCACTGCAGTTTAATACACAATCGATCGAAAAGTTAAACAAATGCTGACTCAAATTCACCATTTTTTGCCTCGTCATTACTGGATAAAAACCATCAGGATTACATATTGATATTTCTTCAGCAAAAAAAAGTCTATCTGCATCAACAAGAGTCAAGATTTGTAAAAAATCTGTACAGAGTTGGGATTTATTACTAAACTCAAGGTTTTTTTTTCTTTAGAGTAAGAAACCAAACCTTTAAAATAAAATCTTTGTTTTAAACATCACTGAAAATGTTTTATCGCTGGTCTCTGATCCACTCCAGCAGCTGGAGTAAAAATGCACTCTTCTGTCCTTTCTTTTGCGATGGATTTCTTCATGGGTGAGCTGTTAATATTAGAGCAAAATGTCAAGCGGAGAAAGAAGACCAGAATGTCTGAATCTGGCAATCTGAGAGCCGAATCTCTCAGAGAGCTGAGAAGTGATGTGACGCTTGTAAACGCACTAGAAATATCTCAGCACAGTGTCACATCTGTGCGTCAGAAGATGTCAGGCAGAAGATTACGCCACTAACCAAATAACTTGAGCACATGAGCCATGAAATGAAAGAAATCTGAGTTCATGTGTGTTTTTCTAAATGTTTAGTCATTTGAGCAGAAATTTTTAAAACATCTATAAACCCTGCTTTAATAACAAAGATACGATTAGACTGGTAACATGCAGAATATAAATAGCTTTTTTTCATACATTATGGATTAGCTACAAAATCAATTTAATGTTGATTATAAAAAGGTGAGATCATGTTGCATCTCATCTCACCAGCTGACGAGCTACAGGGCGAATATTAAGAATTCATGCTTGCTGGTTGGACAGCTGTGGGACTGACCCGTTTACATGAATCCACTCTGTCTGAAGGAAAAGATTTTAACCTTAGATCTCAATCTATGCACACAAACAGATGCTAAATGAAATCTGCATAAACAGGAGGCAGCAGAGTGGATGCTACAAATTAAGGAACGCAGTAAGTGATTTTATTCCTGGTTTTTGAATTTGGCATTGCATTTTTGCAAAACGGCTACGAAACTCAACTAATGACTCTCAGCTTCAAGGTTGTTTCAAAGTATTCTGAGTCATTTCAGTTGAGGAGTGCAAGAATTGTACTTTCATACACAGTTTTGGATGGAAATAAATTAAATTTACCAAACATTTTTTTTAGTATTATTTTAGGAATTTATTTTGTGTGTAATAAAACAAAAAAACTGAGAAAACTAGGCTGAGTGAGGTGAAAAGTTTCTGCTCCTCTGCACAGAGAGAAGCAAGTTCAAATGTTTTGAGCATCCGGTCAGAATGCCTTCCAGACACAGAGGACATCCCACCAGGAGGAGGCCTGAGGGTAGACCCAGTCACGCTGGAGACAAGATCTCATCCTGATGGAAACACTTCAGAGTCCCAGATGAGCCGGAGGACGTGGCTGTGATGAGAAAGGTCTGCTCAGCCTTTCCCCAATGACCACATCCCAGATAAGTAGCAGAAAATGGAAGAGCAGCTGTGTTATCCAATTATTCTGAGTATCTACTTTACTTTTGTAAAAGCTTGTTTAAAATCTAAGGTGTTGCACCAGAAATTCAAACTTTAAATGTCTAAACTTAGATTTTATTATTGCTTTTGTATCTGTGGAAAAAAAGTTGAATGTATTTGCTCTCATTGACTTCCGTCCACCACTGATCTCTAATATATGATCTTTATGCAGTGCAAAAAATTTTTTGTTAGCTAGAAAACAGCAACCAGAGCTTTATCTGAACACGATGAGAAGTTTACAATCTTAAAGTTAAATTGTGAAAGAGGTTTAATAAACTTTTGCCATAATGTCTGAGTAAGCAGTAATCCTCTTTTTATTCTAGCTTGTCAAATAGATGACGCAGCGAGTGTCAGAATCCCACCTTTTCAGTCTTCTTGTACACAGCCGGCCACTGAGAGCTGTCATCAAAGTAGAGCAATATGTTCTGACAGCAGCGAGACTGCGCAGCGGAGAGACGGGGACACAAAAAGAGACTGCATTGATAAGAGAGGAATCAGTCGGACAAGTTGAGTTTTATGAGATTAAATTGGTTCCACAGTCTGCTCTGAGACATAAAACAAGGCATGGGGCAAAAAGGAAAAGCATCAAAACAAAAAAAAGACATGGTGAGAAGTAACAAAAAACACAAACAAGTATGCAGGATGCTGTTAGAAGAGATAACATTCAGATTTTTTTTTATTTCCAGGTTTTACAAAACTTTGACAATTTTTTTTTTTTTAAATCTTGTAACCTAAAAACACAAAAAACTTTAAAACCAGGCACCCTACCTTTGGATAACGAAATTGAAAATCCAGTCGCCCAAACTCTGTGAGAAAGCAGAAGCGTGTGAGGAAAATCCAGTCCTGCAGAAACACAAAAGTCAAATACTTAAAGTGAGTGGATTAAAAGAAATGCAATAATATTTTGGGGGAAACAATGAAAAGATGCATTTCAAAGCTTATAATTGACAAAAGAAATACATGCAACAAAATTATAACTTAAGATTCTAACCAACAGCGTATACAAAAATAACCTGCTGCTTTCTGAACCTTTTTAGATTTTCTACCTGCTTTCAGTGTTTTAATCCAACTAGATGTTCGGGATAGAGTTACTCTAAATTATTCCAAAAGCACCCGAGGTGTTTGTTTTGTTTGTGAAATTTGCCTGCTTTAAAAAAAAATTAAACCTAAAGAAATAACTTATGCCTGAAGAACGAAAAATTGATCAAAGTCATAGTAAAAGCCAGTAAGTGTAAACTGACCCTCTTATAATCAAGTCAGGGATGAAAAACAAGATGCTCATCATGTATGTGCCAAATTTAATCACAATCCATTTAAAACCTGTTAAAAACTGCTGAAAATCGTAGAGCTACAAAAAGAGGTGTAATGTAACAAGAAAGAGATGTAACAAGAAAAGAGAAGTTTCAGAGGAGAAAGACATAAAAAAAAAGTATGCAGAGATATTTTGGGGGCAATAAAAAGATGAAGACTCAAAATGGGGGGGGGGGGGGGGTGTCCTATAACAGCAGGGAGGAGTTTGGGGAAACAGGAGTTGGTAGAAGAGGAAAATAAATGAAAGGAGGTAAGTAGAGGCAGGAGGTTAAACATTTGGAGAGGGTAAACAAAAAAAGCCATTAAGAGGCTGTTGGGCATATTAATAAGAAAGAAGGAAAAAGCCTTGTTCATCTTTAATATTATTCAGTCGTCAGCTTGGCAGCATGGGGCCAGATATAGTGCTGATGGTGTACTTCACGGAGATTACATAAGGCACTGCAGCAGCGTTGGCATGGCGGCTCAGTCACCGGTGGTCTCGATTCCATACAGACACGTCCTGTGGACATGGATCATATGTGCTGAACGCAGCACTAACACTACATCACCTACAGTTTGTGCCGTTTACTCACACTGCTCTGTCTGAACGACTGTCCACGAAAATAAAACCAACAAAAGGCAGAAATAATTGTAGGATCCAAAACAAAATTAGGACTTTGCATCTCTGAGAAAAACTCATTTCGCACAACAAATAACAAAATTTATTATTTTTATAAATGACAAAATAATCCCATTTACAATATCTTGAGCTTGTTGCTATAAACAACCACACATTTTGAATTAAATTAATATAAATACATGTTTAGTTTTGTTTTAATTGCACACTGCGTCACTGTTATAATCAGTTATTTACACAGTCAGTACATTTATTTGAAAACGCCTCACAAATGTTTTACAAACTTTTCTTTTGTGTTACTGAAGGATCTCAAAAAGGTGCACATTTTCTGCTTCTGCTTGTCTTGTTTCATTTTTAAAAGAATTTATATCACCCAGACGACTGAGCAAAAACTTTATACGAGCCAGTGTGTTGTTCTCACTTTAATCATTTCCTCTCATAGTTGAAAGTGGACTTCTACAACAACAAAAAACATTACTTGAAAGTATTGCACAAAGTTTGCAGCAACATCTTATACAAGTATATTATTTTGTTTGTCTTAGAACATAAACACAGGTAGATTGTTTTATTTACTATAACTTGCAGTCAGTCTCACTTCTTCATAACGTTTTGCCAACAGGGGGATATCAGGAAGATGTGCGATAACAGTGATTAATATTGTGATGACAATATGGATGGCAAAAAATGAACAAATATTTAACTTCTTTTTGTTTTTAGTAGAAATTATTTAATTGGAGAAATAAAAAAAACTGAAAAGTGGGCAGAGATATGAGAATAAATATATTACCATTACAGATGTAGTCCCCATACAATATGCCACCCACTCAAAGAGGTTTCAAATGAATAAAAAAAAACAAAAAACAAAAAAAAACAAAAAACTTATTTTTCTAGTAGAGTGTAGATGATAAATATAGCACAACTTAATGAAATAAACTGCTTTGTGGTCTGATTATATGGCAGAGGATGTGTCTTGATACATTGCCACATGACAGCAGGGTGAGCAGACTGTGGTAGGGAGGATACTTTGATTTAGTATTCATTGAGCTTTGAGCAGACACCTACCCTCCGTAATCTAACTGATTATATGCAAATCTGTGCAGTCGGATCCTAGGGGACTGCAGCCTTGTCTGGCCACATTTATGCCATTTTTACTGATCAGTAAAAAAAACCAAAAGAGAAGCACAGAAACCTAATTGGAACTAAAAGCAGTATGTAGTATGAATTTATTGTGATTGTAAATAGGGTCCTTCCTACAGAGAGAGGGTGCTAACATGCTGGATAAATATGGATAGAAAACCCGTTAAATTTCACAGTTTGACCATGTATGCGTGCGTGTGTGTGTGTGTGTGTGTGTGTGGGGGGGGGGGGGCAGTAAATCTACAAATCACCGTATTTATTAACCTAAAGTGCATTGTATGACTTGGTATACTAAGGAGAAAACATCTTTTATCAGCTTTCAGCACTAAAAGTCAGACATCTGATGAACCGTGTCCATCTTTAAAACATTGAAGCTTAAGAGATCACTTATAAAAACAGACAACCCCCCCTAAGCACAACCAATTGTAAATATTCCAGACTGTGCAAGCCTCAAGTTAATCCTTATTTCTTAATATTTTGCTTCCAAGAACTCGGCCTTTTAAATACGCTTTTAGGTGGCCGTGAGTCATAGTTCTTTAAGCTTTCTGAAGGTCTTTTAAAGGTTTCTTTTGGGCTTTACACACTTCACACACATATTTGGTCAAGACCATTTTAAGAAGTATGTTTTTATGACCTGCTGTAACTTTGTTCTGTGAATATCTCAAGTATAAAAAAAGTATGTTAAAATATATGGTTGAATTAGTGTTGTGCCGACAAGTTACCAAAAAACACATTTTTTACTTCGTAACAAACAATCTTCTCCCCATTTCTTCGTTTGAATGTATTTTAAACTAAAACAACAGTTTGACATAAAGAAGTATGTTACCACCATCAAGGTGACTTTTCCAGAGCTATTAGCTGAAAACTTGAGAAACGGTATAATCTGCTGAAGGATGATGAACATCTCAGGTATTTTTTCCTACTAAAAGTCCAAATGACTGTAGATGTTTTAGGCCCGACATTTTCTTCTATTGTCCTTCAATTGTCAACAACACACAATACCAAATATGGTCAGTTTAAAAAAAAAATGGACAAAATAAATGAAAAGCAGTCATAATAAAAGAAAACGTTGAAAGACTTTCAGAAAGCTCGCTGAACTACTGATCAAGACAACTTTAAAATAATACAAAACAAGATAATCAGGCTCCTTGAAAGTTGAGAATGAAAAAGTTGGTGGTGCTTTAATACATTTTAAGTGTTTTATGCACATGTTTTTTTTCTTCTTTTATGACAGAAAGAATCACAGTTGTGAACAGAAGGTTTTTAGCTCTTCAAGAAAGATGGAAATAAATGTAAATTAGTGATGACAGTTTATTCTTAGTCCTAATGTGCTGCTTTCAAGTCACTCTGAGCTCAATATTTTATCCAACAGCATAAAAAGGCACGTGTGAATGAACATCTTTTTCAGTAATTTGTTTGTAATCCTCTGTACTGTAATGTGATCAACAACAGAAGGGAATATATTGTTAGCCACATTAGTCATGAATTAGGTTTATGCTAAACTGATAGGGATTTCTGTGATGGTTAAGGAATACAAAAATTAAAAAAAGAAACTAATTCTCTGGGTCCTCAGCTTCTTAGATGATTAGAGTGGATGATAGCTGATAAGTCTTGCGTTTGCTTTGGCAGCCAACAGTGAAACACTTGGTGTACTTAGATCCTAGAAGAGACGGTTTAGAACTGGAGTTAACAGGAGAAACTCCATATGGCAGATTTAAGGCAGCTGCTTGTTTGAAATTCAAGAGGGTAGATCTGTTCACCAGTGAAGAGTAGCGCTTATCCCCTTTTGATATCTAAAGGTGTAATGAACACGAACAGCTCGTCCAGTGACACGCTTTCTCACACATAGAAAGAGGAACAAGTTTCTCATGTCTTGGGGGGCGGCTGAACACAAAAAGTTGGAGTATAACTTAATACAGTTATAGTTTCTACAAGTTCAGCACTGAATCACTCCACATAATTGTATAAGACCAGGAAGTCACACTAAAACTAAAATGTAATACAAAACCAGATACTTTTAACTACATACTTCATTTCTACTAATGTCGTTTTTAAAATCAACAGCAATCCTGAAAGCAACAAAATCTAAAATAAGGTCACATTTCATCCTCTCGGGATCAGACCTCTTCTGTATTAAAAACAGTGGTTGGGTGTTATGAACATTTGATCCCCAACCAACCAATAAAACTCCACATGCACCATTATACCTTAATTACCCCTGCCCAGCATTCTCCTTACATAAACAAGGACAGTAATTTCGGTGTAGAGAAGTAAAGTGCAACCAGAGCAGTGTAGCCTGGCCAGCATCACTGCCTCCATATATCACAGCAAACAAAACCGCAGCCATATTTCAACCACTGCCAGCCAGCCTCAGCCGCTGGAGCCTCTGGGTCATAATTCATGAGAAAAGCTCGGGACCCATGCCCACCTCTGATCATCGTCTAGAGTGATGCTTGAGGCTGTAACCATAACAACCAGGGCAGCAGAGGGAAGAGCTGACCCAGAGATGAATCCCTGGAAAGAACAGAAAGGGGCTGTCAAGGTTGAGATGGTGGGAATAGAGGGGAGGGGTGTCACTTAACTCACCTCAGGCTAGGACAATGAAAGACCCCTTTGTTGAGGAAACGCAGAATTACCTACGAACATCTGTCTCTTTCATAACAGCATGCCGTGGCTGATCTGAAAAATGCATGCCCACATTTGTCCACACACCCACTGTACCAAAGCAAACACCCCCTGCCACCCCCTGTTAATACCCTAGCAACAACAGCATACCTTTGTTTACAGCTGCCATAGAAACATCAAAGAACAAGCTTTCATTCACAACACATACCTAGTGTTTTTTTGGTCCTCTAACATTTGTCCTTCAGACCTTCTACACAAAAGCCCAGCAGTAGTATATAGTTCTAAACAATAATTTTCAAAGCAGACAATTAGATTGACCTCTTTCTGATACAAAACAATTCTTTGAGCCTCTCATACACAAGGAGAGAAACTGCCGATACTTGAGCAGCAAACAATCTACAGATCGCTGAATCACAAAGGCTCAACCATAAACCAAATTTACTGAGTTACTAGCAATTACAAGTCATTTACAATAGTCAGTTCACATCTCAGTTTGATTGGAATCAATTAAAAACATAAAAGCTGAGCTGAAAGAATCAACTATTGTTTAATGACTCATGGTTTTAATTGCTGATAAAAATGTGTTAGATGTGATAGATGTGAAGTATATAAAGACCAGAACAAACCCTTTGGAAGATTTCACAGCCAAAATGTAGGCATTAATATGATGCCAGAATGGCCAGTACAGTTCTATAAAGGCTTTAAAGAAGACTTTAGAACCTGGCTGCAGTGATTTGATCCCCTTCCTCTGCAGGAGCTTTACAGAGGTCAGGCGCTGATGTCAGGCGATAAAGCCTCCCTTGCAATTCGACATTCCACCTCCTCCCAGAAGGTGTTTGATGGGGTTGAGGTCGGGTTTTGTGCAGGCCAGTTAAGTATTTCTACAACAAATTCAAAGAGCTGTTTCTTTTTTGGACTTGGCTCTGTGTACTAGGCGTCGACTTGCTGAAACAGAAAAGGGAAATGTTGGCCCAGGATTGGACGTGTGCAATAAATAATCCGCATCCTGTGAAACAATTTCCCTCAAAGAGGACGGAAATAAAATTATGAGCTAATTAAAACAAAAACACTTGTTCAATTGTGAGGAACTGCATGTTTAAAAGTTACAAACTGTTGGTTCTGGAAAAAACATGCAATTTGAAGATGACATTTGAGTTTGAGGAAATATTATGCATATCACAAAATCAAAAATAACCTTTTGACTTAACTTAAGGTTAAAGAAGGTATGTCTGTTTATTATGAAAAAGATTTTCATTTAATCCAGTCTTATTAATTAATTTAAAAAGTGAAAAAGACAAGGCAACACAACTGGTTTCTTGTTGTAAATTGACAGACAGACAGACAGACAGACAGACATACAATCCGTGACTGTGATTTTTTAATACTTGAACATTAAAAAATTGATTAGTAATAAAAAACTATTTGCCTATTGATTTTACCTTGATGTAAGATAAGAAGTTGTTGAACTTAACACAGAAGCCATATTTCCATACCAGTTTTCAGTTTTATATTTGATTTGCACTTTTAAAATGCCATTTTGCTTCCTTCTTCAGGTCTAACAGCAGTTGGGTATCAGTACTATAAACTATTCATGAAGCACTAAATGTCTAATAATCAACTGTCCTCATTTTTATTAATAGCCTCATTACACTAATTATGTTGCAACACTGAACACCTTATTATTGCTGAGAATAGAGGATTCAAAAACTTTAAAAAAGGTCTTGTGATGCAAAAACAGTCAGATAACCTTTTATGTAGGAGTCCAAAAAACCCCAGATCTACAGTTTCATCCAAGAAAAATCACCAGGACCATAAATATTAATCCCCATCATGATAAAGAAAAAACAATTGTGTGTTGTTTTGTCTGTTTGCTGGCAAAATATCTCATGAACCATTGAATGTATTTTTATGAATCTTGGAAATAAAACTCGGGATGTAACATCTACTGAATAACTTATTGGAGTCAACCAAATTCAAAATGGCAACTATAGCTCATCAACCATAGAAAACACAAAATTGACTATAACTAGGTCAATTTTACAGATACCGAGCTCAAATTTAGTGTGTAGCTGAGAGTCATTCTCCACACATACTGCAAGTGCTAATAAATTGTGTAAATGTGTTTGAAACGTTGGCAACGAAGGCAGGGTGTGATATGCATTTCTTCAAAGAATAATGCTTTCATATATTTGATTTGATTTGCGAGACAAATAAGTGTCCATTTTTAAAATAAATATTGTCTGAGTATTAATGTGAAAAATAAAAAATGTAGCTTGTTTTCCAGTAAACAGAAAATTATCTTTAAGCTACTATAAAATAAATAAATATATTTTTAGATTACATCAGAAATGTTATTGTAACAATTCCTGGTTCAGCACCATTTATGTTTTATATTTTGAAATGTTTTTTAACCCCTCTTTTGCTTTTGATTAGCAGTTTTTGCACTTAAGCAGTAGTACAAAGAGCTCCATCAATATAAATGAAGTTAATATTTAATCATACATTACAAAATCGAGTTTTTGCACAATAAAGAATGAGTGGCTTGTTTACTCTGAAAGCAGACAACTGAATCTGATGAGCTTGTGTGGAATTTGATAGCTGTCAGAACAGTTTGCCACAACAGTCAAGCAATTTTACACTCATTAATGACTAAAAGGACTTGCAATAGTTAGCCTAGAATAGTTCAGTGTGCACGTGCATGTGCGCATGTGCCACTGATGAGCAGTAACAGTGTATGAGGTGTCTACCTTAATCCCCTTTTAGTCCTCCTATTTCCCCAAGGCCACTGCATTGTGATGCAGAGTCACTCAGCCACCTTCTAAATTGTGTGTGTGTGTGTAAGTGAGACTGCACGTGTGTGTATGTGCATACGCATGTGTGTGCGTGTACACCCCATTAATCAAGTGCTAGGCCTTGATGCAGTATCTAGTCAATTCCACTTCTCATGGTGTTTGTGTTTCGTTTTAATTCTCAGTTCAATCCTCAGAGTTTCTGTCCTTTCATCTCGGTGGCTTTCTGTGTCCCCCCCTCCCCTCCACTCTTTCTCCCAAGATCCATGTTTGCTTGCTAAGGCTCATTAACAATTAATTACCAGTCAGCTAGTCAAGTCACCCCTGGACCGCTGGGCTTCTCAATGATTCATTAGTCGGGGCTACACAACACTGCAATGCATAAACACACTCACACACAGATACATTGAAGTTTTGTCCCTTTTTTTTCCTGATGGGAGATTTTAGTGTGAACAGAGAGTTTTGTAGACATGAAAACACAAAAACACACACACACTCTAAAGCACAATAAAGTCAGCATGGACACACTTCCTCACATGCGTGCATCCATCTGTACACATTCAGCACCTGTATCTAATCACAATGTCCCTCATTAAAAAGAGATGAAGGAAAACTGATTGAGTTGTGCTACCCACCAGTTCCCAAAATGTATTTCAAAGTCAAACTGAAAGGACGTTTCACTCATTTTTATAGTTTTGGTATGTAAATGTAAAGAGTTCAGATAACCATGTTTAAAAGTGTGACATTATTTAAATCATAGCAGAAAAACCAGACCTCTTTTTTCTCCCTTCACCATAATCCTATTAAGAAAAAAAAAATCAGTTACTAAATCAAGACTCACATCCATCATACCTTTTTTTTTTTTCTTCCCCTACAAGGTTGTAAGGTTTTGGCTTTAAGATGACAAAAGGCCCACTGAGCTGATGAATAAAGTGCCATTTTTTTAATTAAACTAAACTTTCAAGGGCATTTGTTCACTTATATTAGTTTCAAAGAACAAAAACTTCCAGCTAGTTCCTGTCCAGTCCACCAATGTTCATTAACTGTGCAGATAAAAAGTTTTAACCCGTCTATTCCCTACTATTTGTCCATTTTTTGTCCGTTCTCATTTCCCATATTTTGCCCAAGAGTGCAGAAGACTGAAACTGATTTATTAAGTTTGCACTGACCCCCCCCAAAAAAAATGGGTGCAAGTTTTCAAGGGCAAGCAAATTTGTGACTAGAAGTTATACATTTACAAGTGGCTGAAAGAACTGCAACTGCTAAGTAACTAGTTTAAGACAGAAACAAATACTTACTTCAGTTCTATGTTATATTATAAATTCTGTTAATTAAACTTTAGAAAAAAGAAACACTGTTCCCTGGTTTATAAATTCTGGTTGTTAGAGAGATAAATGTGGAGTTTAAATAATTCCTCTAGTCATTTGAAAATTCACTTTGATCACTTGAACAAGCATGCTTACTTCATATTATTTTAGTCATGAGAATATTTGAGCTTCATACAAAACATGTCTTATTTACTTTACACAGCAACACAACAGACTGTAAATGTGTACACTTCAATGACACATACAAAGAGGGGACTTACTGCCTTGCTCAGTGGTCGACTGCAGCAGGGTATTGGAGAAGGACAAAACTTAATTTATTTCCCTAATTTTCCCAGCTAGTTTTTAAAACAGTGTCCTTCCTCTGCCCTTACATCTACTGCACTGCTGCCCCCCTCAAAAGAGACATTTTATCAGTGTGTCCATACGCCATAAGACACTTAGGCTAATTGTATACATTAACCAGTTCACAGCAGGCAGATGACCAACCTTCTGCACCAGTGGCTTTGAATAACTGTGTTTGTGTCTTACTATACTTCTACACCAGGGTAATAATTTTCAGCAATTCATTTCTTCCCGGTGTGGTAAATTTCATTTGTCGATTTACAGCTCAGCACAAACTCTGCCTTCACCTGTGCAGAAGCAGTTACAGTTAATAGGGCTGATGACAGGTGCATACTGTGAGTGTGTACATAACTCTGGACAAAAGGGGGAATATGAAGTTATTGAATGACCTTGGAGAAGCAATGCACAACTAAGCTGATGAGGCGTTAAACTCCATGTATTTACAATGTTGTTCACCCAGGAATTTAAAGGACATTGACTAACACCTGTTTCCTGATCAGACCAATCCAAATTCTCCTTTGACCATAGCCATCTGCTTTGCGCAGTGCAATCTATTATCTGGTGTCTTACAATGTGGCTCTGTAAACAGATCCACAAACATGATACTTGGACCGCACACAGGTGTATGAACACAAAATATTACCTAAAATGTTGAGATGCAGAATGTCATTCATGTCACACCATAAATATCTAAGGTATAAAAATTTTGATATGACCACACCTTTTATGGAAAAAGTTGAAAGGTATCAACTTAAGTGCACACCTTCATTTGTATTTTACATATTCATATCCTGTGTAATTTTTTCACACCAGTTTGACTGAAAATACTATAAAAATAAACTAAAACTAAGGTAGTTCAGTAATTACTACCAGAGAACCTGTCTGCAACCATTTAAATGTTATTAAAAACCCTTTTGAAAGAGAAACACTAATAATTACATCGCATTTTCATTTCGACTCCGTAGCGTTTGTAGAGAACAAAAGGCAGTTTTATTTGAAGCTGTGATAGGTCATTCTTTGACAAAATCATTTATAAACCCTGCCACAAACTTCAGGGGCAGATATGGCTTGTGCAATAGAGCAGGTTGTCCTTTGATCAGGGGGGGTTGGCGTTTCAATACATGGTCTCATCCTCTCCCACAGTACGTCATACTCTGAAGCCAAAATTGCTCAAATTGCAGGGGAGCCCCTTGAAAGGTTGCTCAACCACTATCTGTTATGTGTTACTGTGTGACAGAAAACATATCATAAAGGGCTTTGTAGAAGTTATTGATAGAAGGTTAACAGTGAAGTGTAAACTATTTGTTTAGAAACAATGTTAGGTTCTCTTAATATTTTTTATAATACAAATGAAAGTTTAACCTCATAGGTTGAGAGTGATCAGTGCTACAACAGAACATTTGGAAAAATAAGGTGTTGAGATGAACAAAAAGTAGAAATACTGACTAAATTCTCTCAGCAGCTCTGGCTGAGGTGGTCAGTTGAGTCACTCTCCAATTTGCCCTTTCAGATTTTTTCAATTCATTCAATTCAAGTTAAAAGATCCAGCTCAAATTATTCTGTACAATTATACAAGAACAAAATATGGCCAAGTATTTGTTATAAGTATAACTTGTTTTACAAAGACCCACTATTGTAATTCTTAGACAATATTAACTTATTACTTTTAACCAGGCAAGTCCAGTTAAGATCACAGACCTCATTTTTAAGCGAGGCCTGAAGGCAATCTAAACATGCATGTTCTTGGACTGTTACCCTGAAAACAAGAGAAAAACATGCAAACTCCACACAGAAAGTCCCCAGGTTCAAACTGGGGTTTGAACCTGGGAACTTGCTTTTGTGTGCTGCCTTATCACAGATATATAAACATGTTGCCTTATTATGTGTGATTAAACATAACGCAAACCCATAAAATAATTTGTCCACATTAGGGTTGGCCAATATTGGCAAAAAAATTAATTATGATTAATTGTGATATTTAGCAGATTAATATGACGATTAATCCGTAGAGTCCCTGGATGCCCTTAGTCACATAACCAATTTAAATCACTCTAGTGCAGGCATGTCCAACTCCAGTCCTCAAGGGCCGGTCTCCTGCAAGTTTTAGATTTTTCCCTGCTTCAACACAGCTGAT
>JARVJO010000305.1:8050670-8062522 GCA_031762555.1 Cynodonichthys magdalenae
TGTCTCCAGGTCCTGCAGTTGCTGGAACAGCAGCAACTGCCCAGTCCCAGATTCTAGTGTGCTGTGAGTCAGATAGGTTTTTCCACCTACCAGACTGGCGTAGCCTTACTGCACTGGATGCAGCCTCCCCTAAGATATGTAAATCTAGGACTTCCATGACTGCAGTGGGTGTTGTTCTGATGGAACCTGTGATGCTCAGGCAGGACATTCGTTGCACATGGGTAAACATCACTCTTGCCACCCCAACTTGGACTCTAACCCACCCCACTAAAGCAGCATAGCATAGCATAGCATAGCATAGCATAGCATAGCATAGGGCAGACTATGGCCGTGTAAATCCATTTGATAACCTTTGGAGTAGCAACCCAACAACTAGCTGCAATTCTACGGCACTGGTGTCGGCACATTGCTGCCTTCTTACACTTTTCATTTACATGTCTTTTCCAGTTAAGTTTCCTGTCTAGACACCCAAGAATTTAACTGACTCTGACAAGGAGAGTTCTACACCCTCCAATTTTGGAGGAGAGTAATCCTTCCTTGACTTTGTATGAGTGAAAAGAACAAATTCTGTCTTGTTTGGGTTGACAGAAGGTTCCTGCTCCTGGCACCATTTGGATACTATGTTTAGTCCCCTCTGCATTAGGTTTTAGAGTAAAAGAGTAAACAGTCCACACTTGTATAACTTTTTTTTTAACAGCTCAGAGTTCTGAAAAGCACTTTACAATGTTTATTATTCACACAAACATCTAGTGGTTTTACTTATATACAATGCATATTACACTCAGCCCCTTTTTCTCACTCATTCACCAGTGAGCATTAGTGTTTGGTTCAAGGACACGTCGAGAGGTAGCAGAGGCTGGGGATTGAACCCCAACCCTCTAATTGGAAAGCAACTTTTTAAAGCTCAGGAGGGAGGTCAAAGAGTCAGTTGCATCCAACATTATTAAATACAAATGTAATTATTTTCCATTTAAAATCCAGTATTTTTGTTGATGTGTTTACATTCAAATGATCAAGGAGAATAAGTAATATATGACTTTTTGTATGTTTACATTGAGATCTGTGGGGGAGGATTTCTGAAAGTGCTGATTTCACAACATGGAGAAAAAGACTAAATGTTTCCTGAGTACCTTTAACGAATAGTTCTCAAGCCTTTGTGGCAACACCACAGACATCCACTCAATATATCAAACTCGAACCCAACTCTGACCCAAATACAAGCTGCCTTATTGTCCCAGATGCCATGCTGACACCAGATCCCATCCAGGCATTAGTGGGTCTAATTTCTGTGGGTTCACCACAAATCCAACACTGTTCTCCAGAAACATGACGCACACCTGTGACGGCTCATCTAATCAATTAAACCACCACATATTTATCAACGATTAGCCCATTTATGTCTTAAATATATAGCAATAAATATTAATGGGAGCTTGACTGGCAGCCGTGGACTTGTGGGATTTGTTTACTGGGACAACATTGGTGCCCCACACAAAAAGGGGTGAAAAAATAGCCTACGAAACACGGAGATGACGCGCGAATACTCGACCGAAAATGTGATACTTGCTCATACGGTGGCGATAAACAGTTTTGTAAAAGAAAGAAAATACGAAACAACTTGAGGGTTGCATTTATAGAGGCTTCGTCTCAGCACAGACACCTGAGTACGCAGTCGAGTCATCTCTTATCAGCCTGTGTCGGTGTCACCACGGCGAGGAAGCAAAATTAAGAAACGCCGGGGCTCACCTCTTTGGTGTTCACGATGCCTTTGACCTTTTTCCCCAGGACCGAGTCCACGCAGAGGATGCTGGACAGGACGGCCAGCCACAAGAGTCTCTCCCCGACCCTCACCTCCATCTTCCTCTCTCCCCCGCAGCCGCTCGGTCTGCCTCTCCGAGCTCCTTGAAGCCTTCTGCCTGCTGCTCGTGAGCGCGCACGGAGAAGCGGCGAAGCGCGTCCACGCAGGCCCTAGTCTCCTCTTCCAGCTGCTGAAGATTGATAGTGTGGTGGTGCCTCTAAATGTGGGTTTATTGGATAGAGTTTGGTGTGGTGGGTGTCGAGCGCGCGCCCTGTTCCGCTCGTGCTTTGACCACGCGACAGGTCCACACACTGAAAATGCCATCCCTGATTGCAAATATGTTTTCATTTGAGGTCGCACAAGTCTAAGTAGCACAGAGACCGTTAATGTCTTGCCTCTTGATACAACACTGGTTATAGTCTTAATCCAAAGATTTTCTGACGTGGTAAAATGAACTATATATATATATACATATAAAGTATATTCATATTTTGCATGCACTGCAACTACAACTACTTTACTGGGATTTGGTGCCACAAATAAGGTAAAAAAGCAAGACAGGAGATGCCTCTTTAAACCACTCTGGAGTGTTGCTTCAGTAGTATGTTTAGGGTCATCATCCTGCTCACTTGAAAAACTCTATCCTGACCAACATCCCAGTCCCTGCTGATGAAAACCATCCCCACAGCATGATGCTGCCACCACCATTCTTCACATTAGTTGCTTCACTGTTCTCAGACATGTTGTTGTCTTTGATGGTTTAAACTTTTTCAGTTTAGTCACATCTGACCACATCACCTTCCTCCACATAGGGCTGGGTGGGGGGATCCAAATGATCCAGCTTTTTCTTAAACCATATATTTTTTTATAAATTCAAAAAATATATATTGTCAGCACCAAATTATTAACACCGCAAATCATAGGCCCTATCTGGTAAATGACTTCCACTCCTCCCTGAAGGTTAATTTTGGACAATATTTGATGATCAGTCCTTTTAAATAAAACCAAAGTGCCTAGACAGAGAGCAGAATGTAGGAATGACTCAGCTTGCAACTCAAATGGATGGACAACAGAGCTGCTTCATAGGAGAACTTACATTTAGCTTATTAGCTACAGGCTAAGCTGTTTCTCCTTCCATGAAGCAGCTCTCTTGTCCTCCATCCACAGTTGCAGGTCGAGTCATTTCTACATACTTCTTTCTGTCAAGGCATTCTGATTTCATTAAAGGACTGATCAGCAAATAGTGTTGGAAAACCTAGTGAACATCATTTACCCTGGATGATTTGCAGCATTAATAAAATGACACCTTCTGTAGTATTTTTTAGTTTTTGTTTTACAGTTTAATTGTTTATCAAATAATGTCTAATGTAAGTAATTGTGGGTCCCTTTAATAGAGCTCAGTGGGCTTTGGGAAATATATATATTTTTAGAAACTATAAAGCTCATTATGCACACACTAATTTTCCATTTATTTCAATTTCTGATCATTAACCTCCTGTGTTTTTCGGAGAACTATTCCTTTTAATCAAATACATTTCCAGGTTGTAAGGCAACAAAATAGAAACAAAAAAAAAAATCAGCTGTAAATTGTAAATAAAATAAAAAATTCTGTCAGAGTTTTATTGTCATTACATGATCAAAAATAAAAAGCTGAAACAGCAGCATTCATAGGAGAATATATTTATTTTGATAAAATCAGCAAGAGAAAAGTCTAACATACACATTGTGTATTAAATACAGTATATGGAACCTGCAAAAAAAATGCAGTGGAAACAAAAACAGATTAAAAATAACATAAAATAATCTGCATGAATTATAATTTACAGTATACATTCCTTTACATTCAGATTTGCACTTGTGGTGTTTACAGCAAAAATACAGATTTACAAAGATAAAAAATAAACACTTTTTCTATTCTATGGCTTGTTTTTTTTTCTCCTACTCTCTTTTTTTAATGAGTGAGCATACTCTACATCAGGATTGATGCGACGCAATTTGCATATGAGGCGCAGGTTATCCACAGACTAGCACCTGTGTTTCAGTGGTAACAGTTAACAGCAACAAACAAGGACAGAGCATCTGTTGGAAGATGATGGTTGCGTTCTTAGGTTCTGTTGAAAATGAAAACCACACGCAAAACATGTCAAAAGGAAACATTTCTGACAAGTTGTTGAGGTAAGATTTACAAACTAACATCACAGACAGACTTTAATAAAGCTAAACGTATATGGGCTGGTATATTATCTGGGGAGCCCAAGCTTGAGGTGAGTCACACACATTGCACATCAGTAAGCTGCATCACTTCATTTCTGACTCAAGATGTGGAACAAAAAAGATGCTGGTGTGTAACCAACTATGCAAGTATTCTATAAACACCTCACTGTTGTAGCAGTATTGCACTTTACTGAACTGATGAACAGGAAAAAAAATCTCTAGTCAAACAAATCCTTGAGGGCTAGAAATACACAAGAGGAAGAGGAAGTGTTTTTAACCCACAATGATTTGAACCTGAAGTTGTCCCCAAACACTTAAGACTGAGAAACACAAATCTAAATAAACACTGAATATTAGGTGCATTTTGTGTCCATCACTTTCATTCGTAAAGAAATATATGAGTTAATACACAATGGGTGAATGTTTTTAAAATTTTTTCCTGAAAATCAGTTCTGGAGTTCTTCCTTTGTGGTGCCGTTCTCGATAGTTATGAAATATCCAAACTCTCCATATTCCAAGCAAAACCTGTGGTCCCTTAGAGGCCTGATAACACAAAGTGTTGGCCCTCAGCAAAAGTTATTAATATTTTGAACCGTCTCTTGACAGTGAAGTGTCGTACTTGTCTGTATGTGAACACATGACACAAAGAGTGCTTTTGCTTCCACCCCTACACTTAACCGACTGCTCCAATCATGTAAAAGAACACTGTTTGAGCCACAAACCACCACAAAAAATAAAAATAACAATAATAACACAAGCAGGAGCTTAAAATAAACTTGCACAGATCGACAAAGCAAATGCAGCGAAAGTGCTTAGTGAGCAAAAACAGCAGGTATTAAAGCAAATTCTAACTCCAGCCTAAAATCTCAGAGAGTGAGAGAGTTTCTAACTTCTTTCCATCAATCTGACTAAAAATATTACAGTAAGTACTTTGAGCTGACAGAACTGACTATGGACTAATCCTGTAGCATGACTGCGGCTGGAAAATCCTGCACTTCCACGGGGGGCGGATTTCACACTCTGAGCATCAGCTAAATCCTATTCATCAAACAGCGTTCCTCTCTGCAGACCTGGCAACCTCTGGTCTATTAACGGGCAGGACAGACAGAGCCAGCTTTGTTGGCAACTATATGTCCCGAGCCCTGATGTAACGACAAACCTCCTGAAAGACATTTACGTTTACTTTAAAGAACATTGATGAGGACATGTTTTAGAGCCATCAAAAGCAAATAAAACCAAACTTTTAGCAGCATAAAGCACACATTTCTGGACCACCAGCCACTTTTACTTCAAAACACAAATCGACGGCATTTACAGTTTTTCTTTTGCCGTTGGTTTTGACAGCAGGGTTCCTCAAGATTTGCCTAAAAGCTTCTGACTTGTTACAAAAAGAAAACAAGCTGTCAGATAAGAAATATCCTGGCTGGAGTAAAGGGGTACTTGGACACAGAAAAAAAAGGGGAAAAAAAAGAAGACAAAAAGGCTGTGACAACTTACAAAGAAGTCAACATTGTCAAGTTTAAAATGTATAATAACTGAGAGCTGGGCTTTTAACTGGTGCACTCCAACTCCATTTTCACACGATGAGAATACCAAGCAACCATTTCCAGTTGAGAAATACTAAAAACATTTGCTTATTAAGCACAACTCAATGTAATAACTTACAAAAAAATGGACCCACCATTTCCCTGCACTTGCTTGTTTTCAAATGTATGTTTCATTGTAACAATCAATACAATGCAGCCTTTGCTAAACAGTCCTATCAAAGAGACACTGTGTCCCTTTATAATATTCATGCTTTCTTTCCAATACCGTAACCCCATTAAACAGGATATGAGCCTAATTGATTTTTTAAAAAAATAACAAAAGTCAACAGCTGAGCCCAAAAACAGAGGTAAATAGACCACATATATATATATATAAAACTATAGTAAATAAACAGCAAATGATTACATTTAAATAATACAGTGCTTAAACAAGTCAGTTAGGAATAATAAGAAAATTAACTGAAATGAATAAAACATTCCTGCATGAGTTTCCTATAAGATTGAGAAAAAAACTGCAAGAGAACCTAAAGAAAGAAGTAAATCAGTTCTTTCAGTTTAGAGTGTTGTGTTTAGCTTTCTATTTCCATTTACAAGAGAGTCAACATAATTAGGATCCACAAAGTGAGCCGTATTGACTGCCAAACTGGCATAACGGAGAAGACAACATAAGTTATTAAGTGTGATTTAGAGAAGATTCCTAAAGGACAAGTGGCCGTTTTGATGAGGATGCCTCCACACAGAAGCATACAGTGTGCCCACCACTATCTGATTAGGGTCTGCCTCGGCCTCAATGAATCACCCATTCAGGCCTCGTCTTAAGAATGTTCTGTGCTGCTTTATGTCTGAGCCTCGGCTGCCCAACAGAAACTCTAAGTATGTGAGCTGTGTGTGGGTGAGCGGCTTTGATTTTAAAGGCTTCAGAATTATCATCTCATTGTGAAACATGGCTGCTTGTTTTGTGGGTGTGTTCGTTTTGTCTGTCAGATTTGCGTTGGTGCATAAAGATGCACAGATAAGTAATAAGAATTGTGAACTCAAAGAGGATACATTTCAGAGCTCCACCTCCTCTTTTTTTGTCTTTAAAACACAGAGCAATCTTCTAGACTGCTCCCACCCACCCCCCTTTCTCTTATTCAGAGTACCATCTTCATCTCTCGTTTAGGCATTGAACTGCCTACTTCAGTCTGACATTCATTTACTTTCCCTTTTCACTCCTTGGGTGAACTGAAGTCCTTTTTTTTTTTTTATTTCATCAAACCGTACTTAAGCACCGATGCCGCCAGCGTCAGTGTTATTTTGGGCTGCTACAGCAACAGAGTCCTCCCCATCAGCAATTTTAGCTGCTCTCGCCACAGCTGGCTCGGCATCCTCAGCGGAGCCGACAAAGAGAGAGCCGGTTTCCCCGGAACGTGCTGATACACCCCCGTTGGTCCGTTCCAGCTTGCGGTGTTTGCGCGGCTCTGGGGGCGTGTCCTTCTGGGTGAAGACGGTGCGAATTCGCTCCACGCAGACGTTGGCGGCCTCCTTCGTCTCCCTGGAGAGCTGTGATAGACTGAGGAAGCCGTGGGGGAGGTCGTCCACTACGCACAGAGTGACAGGCTGGTCTACGTTCCTCAAACGCTTGGCAAACATCACAGAGTCATCCAGCATGGGGTCTAGTGCACAAGCCTGAGACGGGTAGAGAGGAGGGAAGGTAAAGAAGGGGATTTGTATGGTGAAAAGCAAAATTAAACTTCCTCCAGACTTGTCAAGAATCTTAATTAAGGGATAAAGAAAAGGAACCCAAGCTTTCCCAGTCTCTTTTGTTGTGGCTTTCTTTTTATGCTGACTCACTGAAGCCACTTTGAAAACAGAAACAGTTTTTTGATCGACACAAAACACCTTTCTTAAAATAAAGATAAAGCTTTAACCTCATCTACCACTCAAATCTCCACTGACTCATTCAGAGTCTGCTTCGTTTTCTCTCTTCATTTCTTGTAAGTTGCTTTGAGGATTGTATGAAACAACCAAAGTAATTCTCAAATTTCGGATTTTTTTTCTGCGAGTTTTATCTTCTAAGCCAGGGGTGTCAAATTAATTTTAACCGAGGGCCATGTGAGCGATATAATATAACTTCAATGTTTTGTGTTAAAACTTCAACTAAAAACACGAAACATCATGTTTCTCATCTCATTGCTACGGCTGAGCACCACTAAAACAATAACCGAGCTCTATGTGGTATTTCCTGCATAGAATCAGTGTTTCAATACATCCTCTTATAAATAGTGATAAGTACTGTGTACAACTGACTAAATGGGAAATAAATAATACAGAAATACTGTTATAAGTAAAAGTAAGAGAGTTTTACTCACTGATGAGTTGTTGTAAGTAGCTGCTCTGTTTAATTCTGAACTCTCCCACTCTCTGACAGAATTCCAATGCAGCATAATCAACATGCATTATAGGAGATGTAGTTTATGGTCAACGCTGGCTTTAAAGCAGCTTATTTTGAGACATTAATACAGGGCAATTCAACTAAATCGCTCAGAGGGCCACAGTTACTTAAAGCCAACAGCTCAGGGACCAGACAAGTATTGTTATATTTCACCTTTTATATGTGTTTAATTAGTTGCATTGAATCATAAATTTAATTTATTTTCTAAATTATTTATTAATAGTTTACCATCGATATAAACTATTTTCATATTAAATTAGGTAAAAATATATATATATTTTTTGAGGGGGTGTCTCTTAGCAGGCTGGATGGAAGTCGTCCGCATTTGGCCCACAGGCCTCGACTTTGACACGCGTTAAGCCAACAAGAAGTTTACATAATGTGTAAAATATGTGGTAAGATAATTTTATAACTCTACTTTCTACCACTAATGGAAATGTGTTAAATGTAAACTAATAATAATCCACACTTCAAATTAATTTCAGTCAGGGGATCAGTTAAGTGCCTTTCTATTCTTCCAGACATTAAATATATGTAAATTAAATTTGAATTAAATACATATTTTACCACTATGTGCACAGGAGGCAGCCCTTTCAGCATGCTGTCAGGAGCCAGCAGAGGTGAGCAGAAAGGATCTTTGACCACTGGAGAACTCTGCACCCTCATCTCGGCCAGCTGCTCAGATCGCAGAGGCTCAAAGCCCAGAGGAAACTCCCTGGGCTGCTCCAGCTCTGATCCGTCCTCTCTAGCAGGGGGTGGAATGGCCACAGATGACAGGTCGTAGGACATGGAGGTATCACTGTCCCCAGAGAGGAAGAAACTCACATTTTCTGTCTATATAAAAAGAGGGAAAAACAAGTTTTGGTTAGACAGCACTGAGAGGTCAAAAGAAAAGGTAAAAGCTTTAATATTTTAGGAGCCAACTTGTTTATATATGCACAGACAGAACTTTGTCCTTGTGAAAATCTAAAATCTTTGGCAGAGCGAGTCTTAGCCGAACAATCCTAATTTCAAGAAGGAAAAGCATATTTAATATCTTACGTCACTACTCGCTATTTTTTGTTTCCAAAAGCCAGCAACTAATCCAATCTGTCTGGGATTAAAAAAAAATGCAAAGATAATCTGCAGCCAAAAAGTTTTGGATTTTCTGTAAGCATTTTATAGTTTAATCTCTTTGTGAGAGATTGTTGAAATAATCTCAACTGAGTTCAACAAAGTTCAAAATGTGCATTTTTTTTTTTACAGGTCTGAGACTCAAAAATTTCCATGCTGCAGAAACTGTATGAAAGATTCTGTTGATGCAAGCTGTGTGAAACCAGTGAAAACACGATCAGAGAGGAGAAAATGTTCTCCACATGTTCCTGTAACAGGGGGGAAAAAAAATCCCACACCAACAACAACTCTCGGATGTTTAATTAAGTTAAAGTTGTCCAGATAAGAGCATCATTTGAGAGCATGCTAATATGAATGTAAACAAGTTCAAGCGTGACATACAGTGTGCTCCGAAATCAGCGGCGGGCTTTCAGGGATGCCATTGTTGTGGGACCCCAAGTTCTGGCATGTCTTGCTCTTCACAGATAATTTCCTGTTGGGAGACTCTGATGGCTCGTTAGGCACAGGAGGGTCAGCGTGAGGAGAAGAGATAGAAGCAGCTGAAACACTTTTCCTCACTGTATCTAGGGGAGAAGCAGGAAACAAATTAAACACACAAAGTATTCAACATGTTACACTCAGAGGCCATCTATAATTCACCTGGGATAAGTGGAAGTTGGAGGACATTAACAAATAAAGTAAAACTAAGTGACTCTGAATCTACTGTTTAGGCGTCTCATGTCCTCTGGTTGACAGCCAACAGTTAAAAGCCCAAAATGCAAATTGGGATATATCAGGAAGAAGTGAAGTAGGTGGAGGAAATACACAAAGAGCTGTCAGTGATATCATCTTCCCACCCTGAGCTGTCAAAACACCACTGTGTGTCGTCATGGCTCATCTCCTTACAAAGCGCTGCAGATCTTCCATCTTTTTAATTAAGAACCACCTCAGCGCCATGATGGCCTTTTAATGATATACACCCACCTATGGTGCTCTGATTAGGTTGGGCTTGAAGCTGCAAGAGTGTCACTGAACTTAGGTGACACCAATAAAATTAGAATACCTTTTCAGGTCTACTGTGACTACAATTAACAATTACTGTCAGGGCCTTGCTGCTCCAACAAGGACAGCTAATATGAACTGCAGGCTAGAGGAGTATTATGCAGTAGAGTGAGATAAGGCAATAATTGGTTAGCTGGATGCTGAAGAACAGGGATCCACATTAGTGACCTCCTCTGAATGGGCTGTAAAACTTTGGCAGGTCGATGATGTTGGACCAAAAAATACGCTGAAAAATGTGGTAAAGCTCATATACAATTTTACTCACTGTAGATGGCCCAGCTCAAAAACATGTCCTAACAGGGCTGTGTATGGGCAAGAAATTGGTGATACAATACATCCCATGACACAGGTCACACTGTGATATAGCGTGATACTATAAGAGAGGCGATATATTAATATTTTTTTCTTCAAAAATCCAAATAAAAAAAAACCCAGTATGTTTTATATGTATTTTATAAGTTTCATATTTATTTCATCCATGTTTTCAATGGTTAGTCCAAATGTGCCACTAAATAGTTTGGCAACATATTTATCGCAACCTTTAGATTTATAATATTAATTTAATATAAAAATATGGTCACCTACCACATTTATAGGTTATATCATATTTTGTTAAAGTTAAGAAAACAAGTAAAATGAAGATGCCAGAGTCTGTGTTTCTGTCACAGGGACAGCCGGTCATTTCAGTGCACTCATTGTTTCATACGGTCTTTGCATTTGGTCACTTTAGTTGCCCTTCTGCTTGGGGCACTAGAGAAATGCCTACCTGCCACGAGACATTCCGCTTAATACAGCAAAGTTGGTAACCCATTCTTAGCTTTTCAGGTCTAATCTGGCCAGATTCAGCCATCGTACTTAGTGCTAATGTTTACTCACAATGCTAATATTTGGGCTAGCGTTATATTCTCAGAAACCTCAGGAATAGAAGAGTCAAAAGGCTGACTGCTGCCAACGTGCAGTCAGAGGCTCAAATACAACAAAATAATAAACCGCTGGCATGAAAGTTTACATTTCAAACCTTAATTAAAATTTGATACAGTGCTTTAGAGAATCAATACAGTATCTGGAAATAAAATATCGCAATATTTCAGTGTTTCAAAATTTTCTTACATCGCTATCTCCTGAATTTATCTTCAGCTCACGTCAACCATGAGTGCAACCATAAGCTCATTGATACCAGGTTTTACCTCAAACTTATTCTCAAAAAAATAGTATTCATACCCGAAAAGTATGAACAAGCAAACACATTAGCATTACTCTCAGCTGCATTTATGAAAAACTTGAAATGTAGAAGCTGCCAACAATCATACTTTCAAACCACTCACATTTTTTAATCTTCCTGCCTTATTATACATTCATACAATCATACACACAACGCAAACACACCAGTTGCTGGTGTATCAGAAGCTCCCGGTGGCGTCTCCGCAGCTGTGCTGGAGGAGGCTGAAGCTCGGTTGGGATCCAGCAGAGATTGGATCCAGTTGGAGGCGCCCTGCCGGAAATCTCGCAGCAGCAGCGCTGTATCTCTCCTCACCAGGCTCAGCGTGCTCACTTTTTCTACCTGCTTCTCAGTCTGCGGATCATTACCTGCAGAGAGGACGAGACGCAAGAGAAAAATAGATATAAAAAGAGAGGAAAAAGGTTGTCTTTTGGGGGCACCAATGAGTAACAACAAAGATGATGGCAAGGCCTTGAACCAAAACAC
>JARVJO010000305.1:8062870-8073040 GCA_031762555.1 Cynodonichthys magdalenae
CTGTATATATATATATACACACACACACTGTATATTTATTTATATATTGACAGTATGATGCAGCTACCAAGACCCTTCTATTATAAGAAATATTACATTGATGATGTAGCTAAAAGGGGATATTTTTAAAGTGTTTTATTAAAGTAACTTGTGACGGCCTCTCTGATTGCTTTTGTCTGGTGGCAAAAGCAATCAGAGAGGCCGTCACAAACTGAAGAGAGCAAGAGCATAGAAAATATTTGACAGGATTTTTGCATCATTTGCCACTTTTTACAGTGTTCCACACTCATCTACTGTTCTTCCCATTAAACAAAAATTAATCAAAAAGCTTCTTTCCAACATTCCACAAGTTTTATTGACAATAAAATAATATTGTGCATCTCAAATAAGTTGCTGCTTTTTTTTAAAAAAAAAGGCTAAGAGGCTACATGTTCTCTTTCAGTTATATAAACATTTTAGCAAACCATTTGCTCTGATAAGAATTATCACCACTGTGGTGTAAATGATCGCAGCTGTTTTTGTCTTTCATAAAAATGAGATAATTTTGTTCGCTATAAACACCATGAAAGAGATAATGAATTGAGGAAACAAATGGATATGAGAGCAGATGATTAGTTTTATGATGAATGCTACTCTAGTAAAACAGAAACAACAAGCACCTCTTTTAGGTAAAGAAAATAAGCCCAGAAATAAACGATTTCACTTGGTTTTAAAAACACTTTAGCAATTAGGGAAATCATTGTTCCTTTGTGAAAAGACTTAATCACATTTTAATAACCTGAATGTTATGTTTAGATAATGAATGGACTGCACGGTTGAAATAAATAAAAAAAAAGAAAGAAAACAATCTAAAATAAATTAAGACTCAACTCTCAACTTTAGACCACAAGAAAAACTTCTAACAAGATATCCTCAACAAATCCACACAAATGCAGTCTTACCTGCGTAGGCACTGAGACACCTGGAAAGCACGCTGAGTGGCAGCAGGGGATCCATAAGCGTGAGCAGACGGGAGGGCGATGCGTAGGCTGTCAGTAAGGTAGCTGGATAGGCTGCCACAATGCCATCTGGCATCCGCACACCAAAGGCAGCAGCCCGCATTGATGTCGTCACGCATAAGTTTCCTCCCGCGCTGTCACCAGCCAAACACACTTTCTCTCCAGTCCACCCTGAAAAGAAGAAAATTAAAGGAGGGAGAATAAAGAAACAAACAAAATGAAGGCTTGTTCTTTTCTCCAAACTGCAAAAACCAAACTGATTATGTATAACTACTAATTACAGATTCTTTTTAGCTTTCATTTAACCTTTTACAACACTAATATACCACTTTGTATTCAGGTGCAACCAAAATTGATCAAATGTTTCCACTTTTTAGTTTAATTGATGATATAAACAAGAAAAGTGAAAGAAGCAAGCGATATAAATCAGTCTTTGCGATAGATACAATTATCAGATATACTGTAGCTGAGGATTTAGAGAAGCACTTTACTTTGTTGTTTATTTATTCATACAATTGTACAAGTCAGCCATAAATTACCCTCTGTAATCTTATCTCAACACTACTATTTTTTTCCTTATAACTCATGCTTTATTAACAAGGTGATTTTGCTTAGTTTTGTTCTATTATTGGATCTTATGGTTGGTAATGTTATATATTTTTAAATAGGGGCAGATATTATAAGATTTTTCTTCCTCTGCTACCTTTCATTTTATTTCATTTGTATATATTTTTCTTTTCTTTTTGTGTAAATTCGTTTTGTTTTTTTTTTAATGAAATGAATTGTTTTTTTTTAAATGAAATGAATAAAAGCTTACTTACTTACTTACTTACTATATTAAAAATCTGTTGGTGATTTTTCAGAGTTAGAAATTTAAAAGCTCCAGAGCATCACAATTACTGTGAATATTATCATTTTTGTGCATTTCATTACATTTTTAGCCCGATATAACAAACCAGCAGTCGGTTTTTGTTTTCACTATGACGAGCGTCATCAACTGGGAAACTTCATACAGACCAAAGAGTTTTTTATCAAATTATCTTCAGTAAATCAGATCAGGGAGAAATCTAGTTGTAGAGGCATCTTGACAAATACTGACAGCAGGAGGATGCAGAAGAGCTCAACTGTAAACATCGACACAACAGCATTTTCTGTGTGGGATGTTTATTTGGAATGAATTTAAGAAAATAAAAAAAAGCAGTTATTGTTTTTGTTTGACTTAAGATTAATATAAAACTGAGTGAAACAGAAATTAAACAAGAAAAAACCTGAAGCATTTTCTAATTTTCTGGATTATATGCTTTTATCATTTTATCAAGGATATTTACAGCAAACTGCGTAGAATTCAACTGAGTTAATATTTGATCAATTCAGGTTAAAAAGATTTAATTACAATTTATTTAGCATAGACTAATTAATGATAACTGCAGCATTATCCAATTTAATATGCTTCATGGTTAATTTAGCGAGATGTGAGCGGATTTGGAAACAATTACAAATGTGCTATTAAAACTCTAGAGAATTATATGAAAACAGTACAGGAATACTGCAATGGGAAATGTTTGAGATGAACATACCCAATAGGTGGTGGTTTCTCAGAGCCCAGCAGTAGGCATAGAAACACTCTTCTAGTGCTCTAGGGAAGGGGGCTTCAGGAGCCAAAGAGTAATCCACTGATAGGATCGGAACACCAAGGTCCTGGGACCAACTCTTCAGATAGGGCTGCATAAAAACACAGAAAGATGCTGTCATAAATGTAAAAATATTACAGTTGCTTTGTTTTCCTTTTGGCTGCTTCACTTCTGCAAGGGTCGAACTTGCTGTGTTGACAGATTTGGTAATTGTTTTATGCCGGATGCCCTTCCTGAAACAACCCGTGCTCAAACCTGCAGCCTTAGGATCACTAGACTGTGGCACTGACTACAGAGCTTTAATAATATATTACAGAATATGCTTTAAATTATAGAAAAAACAAACGAAAATACAGCAGCCATGATGGGAGACAGACAGATGCGAGGTGAACATTCAGGCACAAGGTTAAAATGAACATTATGCTCCCCTCTGGTTTCATCCGTCTGGTTTTTTTTGACTTACTGACAAGACGAAAAAGAATGAGAGCTGCCCTTTTTGTCACCTCAATTTCCTCCCTTTTTGATACAGTAATAAAAGTGGCCTCGTATCCTACTCTGCAGTCAAATAAACAGCGCAAAATCGACAACACAGTGTTGTGGTTTTACAAGAAGAGTCTATAAAAATACTGCCAGACTCCAAAGCGTTTTTGTTTCTTTTTATTCTTGTTATACAAACATTAGGTGTCTACTACTCATATGCAGTGACCTTGAAATATAAGGGGAAAAAAACATTGAAAGTTTTAGTATTATTTTAAAAAGTATTGCCCTTTCCTCCTCTGTTCTTGTTTCCAGTGTTTTGTTTTGTTTTGTTTTTAACCTGCTGTGTCAGAGCTTGTGGTCAAAGTGAGAATGCCAGGGACAGTAAGGTGCATGTTTGTTTGTATGTCACATTACTGAAAAGCAAGTCAGCAAAAGGAAAAGAAAATAAGAACTAACTGCAATGTCTTTAATCCCTGCTTGTCGCAGTGAAACCTTGGATCAAAGCAACAGAAAAGTGTGTAAACACAGCTTTGGTTAGACAGTGTGAATCAGTAAAGGTATTCCCGAGGTATGGATGAGCGCGTAATGCTGAGTGAGAACAACACCTCTTGCTGGCAGTCTACAAAGAGTGTCAACATGGAGCCGAGTCAAAGGGCAGCACTGTCAGTCAAGTCAGTTAATCACGAGCCTGTTAGAAAAGGGGAGCTAAGCACTTACAAGGAACGGCCCAGTGGGCAGAGAGGAGATGTGTGTTTTAGCTGAGGTGGGATCGAGGCAGTTTAATTTTACATGACTCTGGATATGCACTTCTTAGGATCCCAAATAGGGAATTAATGAGAGCTTCCACTCACTTTTAGACGGGCAAAGCTGTTAATCTGCAATCCTTTAATTCTACTATCCAACACTCGAGACTCTGCCCCAGCTGCTAAATTTATAGATGTTATTACATCCATTTTTGATCACAGCTTCACGGTGCAATGAGAACTATAGGCTCCAGCAGCTGAGGTCAAACTCTATTTTGCTAAGGAGCAGAAGAGATAACATCATGGGAAGGATACAAGGAATAACATTGATTTTTAACAGAGGAACTTGGGACTTTTCTGTACTCTGTTACATGTCCTTTCATTAGGAATTCAGACAGAAGAAGGCTGCAGAAAAAAAATTGTGAGGCAGAAAGCGAGCAGTGCCAATATGTGGAAAATAAACACTAAACAAAAAAATGCTGTAGAGCGCCGGCAAGACTGTGAGGTAACCTAAGAAAAAAAAAAAAGCCAAGAAAAAAAAAGAGAGGCCAGTCTGACAAGTCTTCCATTAGTGCCTGGGGTAGTGTTTCTCCGTAAGGTTGTACAATTCTCTTAATTCAACCTGACAGCCTCCCTCACCCTATGATTGCTCCCTCTCATCCTCATGTTACTATGCAGCTGCAGATCAAGGATGGCCATGTCCTCTGCAATTTCACAGAGCCCTATTTTGAAAGAGCTGCAAGTAGCTGAAGCTTGCAAACAGCTGCGAATGGCTACATCGGCAGGGAACAAACAAGGAGCAGGGACAAAAAACTGTGTTAAAAAATAGAATCTCTTTTATTAAAACTAACTAAGTATGCTCATCCTCCTCAAAGTTCATAAATTGTCACATTTCAAGTCATGTAGAAATTAAATCAAATTCCTAGATCTGTTTTCAGCACAAAAAGTCTAAGATCTAAGATGAAATCAATGACAGGATGCAGCGATACAACTGATAGACAAGGGGCAGCTTGGTATGGATGGTAGTCAGTGTCTCTATTAACTTTTCAAGGGATAATTACTAAAATAATTAACTTAACAGCTTATTACATGCCACACTACAGAGGAGAAAAGACAGATGGGTAACCTACGTGCCCCTCTGCTGTCAGCTTGTGTCTGTCTCTTTAATTATCTGGGACTCAATTACAATTAGTTTGAGTAAACATTATTGAAGGAATACAAAGGTGAATTAAGCTGGATGACTGCTTTAATAAAACAGATTTTAATCCAACAGAGCCAGGTATGGAATAATACGGTACTCTTGTGCAAAGCTGCCACATAACATATTACATACTAATTTTCAGCATTTTACCCGTCTGCGTTATTATAATTATTATAACTACATCTAGTATATTATCACTTTGTAATGCAAAATAAAGTATTTGATAATAAAAACTATATTACCTGTTTAGTCTTTCTAATGGTCGAATAAAGCTTTGGATATTTACTTTGCTTTTCTAAATGTAGTTAAGAGAAAATATTTGGGAAACTGAGCTACAACCTATAGAGAAACATCCTTTCACCTCATGCGACTTGGAAGTCTGAGCCACAAAGCCTCCGCCATGGAAGTGGATGAGGAGGCAGGGAGAAGATGGAAGGCGTTTGGTCTTCAGTCCCAGCGATAGAGAAATGGCACCCCCCTCAGAGCGGCAGAGAGACAGCAGAGTTTCACTGTCCTGGAGAGAATGATAGAAGAATCAGAAAATAAAAAGTAACTCAGAAAGAGAAAATAAATAGAAGGAAACAATCATATCCAAGAAAAAATGTTTTCATGGTTATTGATCATGTTGGCCTCACACATAGGAACATAACGTATGTATGAGCTGTAAACTAAAAAGGCAAATATATTATTACAAAAACATTTTTAAAAAGTATGACTGACAAGGTGGTTTAGCAATAACCTAAGAAAAAAAACTAGTTCGCAGTACAAATAGCAACAAAACAAAAACATTTCACATAAAACTCGGGTACTCAAGTTTAACAAATATTTTTTTTACCTGCCCTTCACGCAGATCATATGAGATAAGTCTCATCTGAACCGGAGCAGGGCCGATGTGGGCTGAGGGTGGAGCTATAGTCACAGAGGCTCCGTGATTGGCTGCCTGTGGGAGGTCAAAGGACACAGCAGGAACTGAAAGAGCTCGGTTCACCTTAACCTGAGTAGATGTCATACTGGCAAGACTCTGCAAGAAAAGAGAGAAAACATGATTTTAAAAACAAACAAAAAAAAAAGAGAGAGAAAGCAAGCTTAAGAATGGTCACTGGAGAGAAAGAGAAACTGAATGAATAACTCATGAATCTCAGTAGATACACTAAAATTCACTCCATTACTTATGGCCTAAAAGGGCCAGTCTAAAGTAATTTAAACTTAATACAGATTAAAAATTAAAAAAGGGTAGAATGCTTATCTTTAATTACCCATACCCACAAATAAAACAAATAAATCACAAATAGAGCAAACCTTTGCTTTCTGCGTTAACTCACCGACAGAACTTCAGTCTCAGTGATGTTCCAGAAGCTCTTCCAGAAATGGACATCCAGGTTTTGGGTGATGCGTTCAAACTCTGCCCCTCTCAACTCTGGGTCAATGGCATACTTCCCTGAGGTGAAGAAAGAGCTGGCTGCCACACCTGGGAGAGGGAGTAGGGTAGATTTTAATGAGGGTGTATAATGTGGAGGTCACAGCAAGATCTGGAGAATGAAAACATAATGAAAGAAAGCAAAGTATAGATTGGAGATAAAAAAACCTGCAAGGATTGGAGGCTGAAATTTGAAGAAAATTTTAACATCAACAGTATGCTACAAATTAAGATAAGGACTTCACAAAGTCAACGGACATGCATGGTTAAAGGGAATGAAGTATAAGGAAGGGGAAACTAAAAGAAAAATTCAGAGAGAAACAAGAAGAGACAATGAAAGAAAGCAAGATCGTAAACAAAACACAGCAAACAAAAATGGATTAGACTGAAAAGTCTGTTATGCTGAAAGGGGTCAGCTGGTTTCAATTCTTTTTTTTTTAATCTTTATTGTTGCAAGAATGATCTTCAACATCAAGTAATACTGTCAAGGAAGACCAGAATAGCTAGATTGTATAACAAATATTTTCTGATTTTATTGTGCTTATTATTCTAGAATGATATATTGGTAGAAAATAAAATGATTACCTGAATCTATCAAGACTTAAACATGCAAATTAGACTAGATACATCTAACTACAGTGCAAAACCATTTAGTATACCTGGAGGTGTGGCCTGACCAAATTTCTGTAATTGAAATGTCTTTATTTTCACTACAGAGGACTGAAATGAAAGAGTTCTGATACACTCACCATAAGGTGCAATACCTCCTGCATCCACTGTGGCGCAGCACAGAGCACAAGACAGCATCAGACTGGGAGAATTTTGTTTTTTTTTTCCAGCGTAAAATATTTACATCAGTGTGCAGCACAACTCTGTAAACTGTGTACATGATAGCGCATCTTTTTCTTTCTCCAATCCTACACTTAACTGTGTGTGCGTGTTCAAAACACTCTGAAATATGCAAGAAACACAGCAGCCAGCCCTTGAGATTGCAAAGGATGAAAGAGCATCTACAATCCAAAACACACAACATCAAAAAGGTACATAGGCAGGGGCCAAGGAGGAATGGAGAGGGGACGTGAGGATGAATGAGTACGGTCCATGAATGAGAATGATGTGACTGGATGATGAGAGGGTGCGGCTGAAGATGAGGGGATGCTGACCTATTCCTGACTGATGGCGCTTGTAGTTTTCTCCAAAGGCCACAAGGCCGATAGCGATCGTCTGGAGAGATGGTCGAATAGCTGGAGTGAACTGGAGGGAGCAAAAACAAATTCTAGAACTTTTATATAAACAAGAAATATACTCAAAATAAAAGTTCAATGATGTAATTGTTAAAATCGAATGGGTCGTGTTCTGAATGATTTTATATTTTTGGGACTTCCACTGTGTTTTTTTTTTTTTTTGTTTAATGTAAAAGGAAGAAAATCTTACCCTTCCCATTCCTCATTCTTATTCTACTGCAGTGAACCTCAACTCACCTGAAAGCCAAGGCAACGGCCATAGAAGCACCCTTTATGCATTGATGCATATTCACGGACAAAACTCTCACTGAGTCCACTCTCATCCTGGAAAAACAGGTTGCCTTGGCTGTTGTCATGCAGCATGCGCTGAGCCAGGTAGAGAAGGGCACGCAGTTGGCACAGAGCATTGCAGTATGCTTCCATCTCCCCTGCGTTATGTGCAACTCGGAAAAAGATGCTGCGCCGGTTAGCCGTGATGTAACGCCCCTTGTGGATGATATGGAGAAGACAACATCGTACGACCTAGAAAATAAAAACAAAAAACAAAACTAAATAACTGCATTACTTAAAAACGCACATTTCAAATGACTTTTTTTAACCAAACAGGAAAGCTTTAATAAACATTATTACAAACAAATGAGATTCATTCTGTTATCGAGAAATACAAATATACAACTTGCATAAAATGCTATTTCCTGGAGTGGTGCAAAAGAAAATGATGCATCCATTCAAAGTTACAACAAAGCAACTCATAATTCTGTGCCCTCATTAAAATAACATGTCCTCTGGGTGTGCTTAAGTTGTAATTTCGATTAGCGTAATAAGCTTGCAAGAATATTATGATGCGTGACAGCGAGCCAAAATGAGAGCATTAAAAAGGAAAAAAAACTTGTTGCTTCACCAGGGTGTTACGGAGCTGTGGTAACAGTACTGCAGCGTTGAAAAAGATTATAAATGTGGAAATCAAGTAGTTTAAAAAAAAAAAAAGTATTTATTTGCTGGCAGACACATTCAGCTGTGGTGATCTGCACCAACTGAAGGTCATGATGTTTCATCGATAACTGTCCGAGATAAAGAACAGCTGATACAGTAGCGGTGAAGAATGCTGCATTGGGAGGATTTATCTTGCCAAATTTGCAACATAAAATCAATCTTTGCAACAAATGTACTGCCCTTGAAACAAAGCAATACCAAGTCAAAGCGTGTTGGAGAGTAGTTTCTCACCAGGAGATAGAAGATTGTTAAGCATGCAATGCAGGCTTTGAGGCTTTTCGCTCTCAGAGTTGCACCAAGGTTGAAGTGAGAAGCACAAAGTAACGATTTGACTCAGACAAAAGGACTTTTCGGGGCTTACCTTGACCAGTGAGCGATAGCCATTAGCAGGTATGTGTGGGTCAAAATCAAAATGATGGTAAACAGCAGCAAAGCCTGAAATAACTGGCTCCAGACTGCGAGCGTGCTCCTGGATCAGTTTCATGGTCTCTACCAGCCGTCGGGCTGCATCACCCTGTGACCCCTTGGCTCCACCCGAGAAAAAAGCAGCATTTTCTTCACACACGCTGTACAGGGCTACAAAGACTCCCTGTGTGTCCATCACTAAGAGAAGTAAACCAAAACATGAAAAAGATAGAGAATGAGGGGAAAAGAAGACTGAGTATTACAGTATTTGACAATATAAAACTGCATTTTGTACGACAAGTACATCATGATAATGAACCTTACAATTCAGCTAAATATGCAAGCTAGCTTTCTTAGATCATCACATTACAAACTTCATAAAAATCACAAAAGCCTCATTAGTTTCTGTCATAAAATCTTGGCCATTAGCTTGATCTTGCAAGCATAAAGGACAAACATCCAGGAAACACTGTGCCCCATGGGAGATCACTGGATGTATCCAACAAAATGTTCTTATGCCTGTTAACTAAGCCCCTCTAGTCTGGTGAACAGGAGCTCACGGGCTGAAGTATGTTAAGCAAGCCTTGAAATTAAAAGATGTAAACCCTAGCTAAGCAGGCAAAATCCCCCCTCCAAGATCCAGGCCGGTATGCTTGAAACAGGAGGAGAAAGCAGAGGCCTGATGCTAGCATGACGCTGCTGGGAACAAACAGATTATTGAGAAACTGAGGAAAAGCATCAAAACACTGTCACATAATAGTCTGCAGAGGGAGGTCTGCAGCTGGAAACACCCAGCTGGGTATGTTTATCAGCATGCTCATATCGCTGCTTAAATGTAGGATAAAGATCCAGCACTGTGGCCCTGTTGGATTGTGCCTTCCTGTTGAGTCACCCGATAGCTCAGCATCCATAACAGCTCTGGGAACCTGGTGTAAAGCCTGACTGGCATGCTGAGAGACAAAGGTAAGAGAAGATGAAACAACTAGGGCTGGGTATTGTTAAAAACTTCACAATTCAATTCAATTACAATTCTTTGGGTCACAATTCGATTCAATTTC
>JARVJO010000305.1:8078526-8109215 GCA_031762555.1 Cynodonichthys magdalenae
GCCATGTTTTTAGTTTTTCAAGCCATTTATATATTTCTACATTTATTTCTCATTATGACAGGTTTAGTCCTCCATAACGAGAGTGATTTAGTTGATGCCACCAACCTTGCTTAGCTGGGCCTTGAGAGGTTTAGCAGCTAAAGCTTTTTCCTCTGCCTACATCCCCAAGAATGTGTTTATTGTTCTGTCATTGTTCTCTTCTGTCAAGACATTTATGAACAGGAGTTCAGTGAAAATATCAACAATGTATTGGACAAACTCTCTATTGATATTGATCCTGTGTCTACTGTGATATATATATATTATTTGTTATCGATGTGTTGTTTCTGCCATCAAAACACAAAAGTCATGGTCCACTAAACAAAAAACCTCCATAAATCCTTTTAAATTTTAAATGCTATATGACAATGTAAGTTTTGTTAATTATTTGAGATGTTTTTGACAATTTATAACTCAAAAATACAACACAAACACATATTAAATATTCATAGGATTGTAAGTCTTATTTTATACTAATGTGCCTAAACTTTTGACTGTGTTTTAAATCTCTTGCGATAAAATACATCTTTAGTATGATGTTACAAAGAGCTTTCTGTTTGAGAAAAACAATCTGCTTTTTACATTTATGATTGTCTCTGTAGTGCCTTAGGCAGAGGTTCTCACTTACTCACAAGGTAAACGCCAAAAACAGGAAACTGGTAACAATGAGCCTTCACACCCCCTCCCACCCAGCAAAGTTAGGGTTCTGTTCAGCAATTTAAGGCAATGAATCTTAATTAAAAATAAAAATCTACCTCTGACAATAAGATTGTTTCAAACCTAAATATGTTAAGGACCTTTCATACCAGGATTTGTGTAAATATATATAAATTTGAACAAATTACATGGGCCCAAAATGAATAAAAATACCATAGTAACATGTTCGTTAACACATTTCATCAGCAAATAAAGACAAATGTGTAGAAAATATAAAAAAAATATGTTGCTGATGAAGTGTGTTTATTTCATTTCTGTTTGTCGGTCTTTACATTGAACAAGTTATTCAGATAAAAAAAATGGTTGTATGATTGCTTTTCTTTTAATAAACGTGCATACTGGGATATTTGAAGTATTTTGTTCTGATGTCTTGGGGGAGTTGTTGAGGAGGGAACAATTTTCTTTCACTACAGGGAGGGTCTAACAAAATAGTTTCAGAGCCACTGATGTAAGAGCAGGAAGAAATGACTCCCTAACAGAAGCTCGTCAATGCCTGCGGAAAGCATGCTACTATAGGTTGATCATTTGTCAGTGTCCTCCTGTGTCACGAAGGTAGAACAAACCAACCAAGGCGTCACCATCACCAGTTCAACAGATTTACGCAACCAACCCTTCCTATTCCTACCTCCCTCTCCTCTTAAGTTACGGCTGAAGTACCTGGTCAGGTGAGTGCTGTCAGGGTCAGCGGTTGAAGCTAAAGGCAGAAGACGTTAAAAGTTTATTTTAAAAATACATGTGCGATATATGACATGATTAGTTCAAGTCTGTTTAGCAATGCGATGATGCTCTCTAGGATATGGGAAAGACGTAACCAGGACGTTTTTCTTTTCTTTCTTTACTACCAACATTTTTAATAGCCTGCGTATGTATATCACAAATTAGTGTTTAATGTAATATAATAATGGTTAGACCTAAATAGTTGTTAGAAAGCAAGCCGTGGTAGCTAACCAACTAGCTATATAGCAGGAGAAGCTAGCATCTACATGGAGGCAGTTTTTAAATGGGACAAGTGCGAGGGAGCGATGTCAACGCGGAACAGAAAAACTCACCAACAGGACCCTCTTTTAATTTAGATGACCGTTTTCCATTTACGCCTCTCTCCAATTTGTTACTACCTCCACCCTTCTTGCTTGACGCCATCTTCGCCCACTGTTTACGTACCGCCTCTCATGTCTCCTACATACCTACCTGACAGTGGTGAGGCCCCGCCCACATCCACGATATTAGCCAATGAATAACCGCGTCTGTGTTCAATAGCCAATCGTGACGCTTACAGGAAACCAAAATAACTCAACCATATCCCATTCACCAAGCCGCGGATGAAAGAGTGTTCATACAGTTAGACTTTATTTGCATTTGTATATTTATTCAAAACTTGCCAAAAAAGTATATAGTGAAATGCAAAAAAGAATCAAACGAACAGTATAGAAGATAAGAACCAGACACTTGGTACATAAATCTTTCTAAAATAAAAAACTGCTATCTATAATCAATATTTTTCAAACAATAGGCTATTTGAAATTTTGAACATTTATTGCTAGGGAAATACATAGACAAATATGCAGTAGGTAATGCTTATAAAACAACAAAATGTACAAAATAGCTAAAGAGATGAATAAACCAAACTAATTTTTTTAATTCTGGCGTTTTTTTCCTAATGGAGTTTTGTCAACTTCTGTCTTAATCCTAACTGTGGTTAAGCAATATAAGCTATGCACAAAACTTTTTTTTTTATGTGGGTGTCACAATAATTTTAAATTCCGCACACCTAATCTTCAGCTCTCAAAACAGTGAAAGCTCCTTGCTTTCTAATTATTTTTCTTTCATCTCCTCACTTTCTTCATGGCTTCTCCAGCTGAATTTCCTCCCTTTCCTCCAAACCATTGCACACATCCTGGTACTGACTCTGTACCTGGGAGCGTTCAATCTGATCATAAGTTGTACAACAGTCATCCAGATTTAGGCCCTGATGTAAAAGATAAGGAGGGAAAAAAATCAAGCAAAAACAGAGTTTTTTAGTCATACAGTGTACTGGTCAGTGAAAATCTTGTCTCGTTTCTGCAGTAAAGTGGATTTTATTTGTTATGGATGCCAGGACTTGAGACAAAAGACAGTGATTATTCAAAATTCACCTGATATATGTTCTCCTCTTCTGCCTTCACTTTCTCCATCTTTAGTTCCCTTAGGCCCTTTGACTGTGAAGGAAAAAACAGAACTTGTGAACATTTGCTAATCTTAAGACAGTTAAAATAAATACTAGAAAGATTTTAAGCACTTATGTCTCACAGATTGCTATCATTTCTAGTATGTTGATATGGAGGCAACATTTTTATTCAGAAATATTGGCAATCAACCACAGTACAGGTCAGAGAGTTTAGACTTATCAGTATACCACTTTCTTACCTTGAACAGAATAGTAGCAGATGGCACTATCACACAAAGAAGCAGCAGGATTCCTTCAGCTGTCAGGATTGTGTTCTTGGTGCTCTCGCTAAGGTTTATCATCTTCTCCATCAACTCTAATCACAAAGACAGGGCTCAGCGATACAGCAAACAAAACAGGACATACGACTATAAAACACTCTTTGTTTATTGGCATCAAGAGCTGGAGTGACTAGAAAAAAATAAAAGCCAACTAATTATTTAACAGACTTCCGAGAGTTTTTCTAACTGTTCCACTCAGAATAAAGCAATAAAGAACACAATCCTGTACAATCAAAGCTATTGTTTGGTCAGTGTAACATGATTTTAAACTAATGCAGCACATAATCGTTTCACACATTGACCTGAATAGTTTGATCTGGGTTTGGTGCTATTTTAGGTAAATACATAAGTAACTGTGTGTAATGAAGCCTGTCACATGATGAAAAGATTAACTGCTCTGCAAAATGCACAAATGCTGCCGCTCACACCACTCTTGGATAGACTGAGGTTAACAGGATTTATGGCTTATGAGGTGTAAGCAGTTCTTACAGCTGCTTGACTCCATACACACACATGCAAACTGGCATTCCTGATCAGCTTGCATTACAAAAGCCCCCCCACCCCCTTGAATACTCACTGTAGACCTGCAGATAGGTGCCATGTGTGTACTTGTTGGAACCCAGCAGACACTGGTACAGCCCAGTTTCATTCAGCTGGACGTTCTTAAAGGTCAGAGTTGAACAGTGTTTATCGTGATCAAGTTTCACCTCATGTTCTGAGTCTATGTTCACATTGTAAAATACTGAAGAATTGGACGTCCGTTTGACCCAAGTGACGTCCTGTTTGTTGCCTTTGTAGCAGCATTTCAGTTCAGCTGTGTCCGAGAGCAGGACCCTCAGGAAGGGCTGATCGGTTTCCAATTTCACATTTTCCAAAGCACAACCACCTGTGAAAGAAAACAACAAAAACTCTTCTCCTCAATCATTTTTTAACCTTTTTATTGATACATTGTATGAGGGAGTATTTAAAGCTCATTTTTCTTGTCTTTGTAATAAACCCGATGTCATTTCAGGTTAGAGTGGGTTCAAAACATATCCCAATCAGTCTTTATTTTATTTTTGTTGCCGTTTTTAGTATTTTGTTATATCACGGTGTGATGCTATAATTGTTAAAATTTTACCCCCCTCAATAATCTATACCAGTATTTTTCAAAGTGAGAGCCTCAGAAAACTGGATGGAAGATGAGAAAAAAAAAATGCAAACGCAAAATAAGTAAATAAATAAATAAACCTAATAAATGTTTTAAATCATCATAAAATCAATTGTTAATTATTTTAAAAATATAATTTCTAAGAATATATTGGAAAACTTTCAAGATGATCGTTAAGTTTGATGGAAAAAAGTTTTTTCTGTGGGACTATAGGTGTTTAAAACATGTTAATAAAATTATGTTAAACAATAGTGAAAAAAGTGAGGAAAAAAAAAAAAACATTCTAAAAGTTGTTTTTTTTACATATTTTGTAAAATTGTTGGTTTGTAAGGGAGGGGGGTCTCAGCCACAAGCTTGGGAACCCCTGATCTACATGCAGTACTTCATAAAGTGAAAACATTTTACAAAAAGAAATATAAATCCCATCCATTTCTCTTTACTGCTGCTGAAATGGTTTTACCCGTTACTTTGACCCCATCTGTGGTTAAATACTGACAAGATGTAATTTGGAAAGGGGCACACTTCTGCACTTTCTGAACTCACTGTAACTGACCTCAAATGGAGTTCAGTAATACCAAATTAATACAATCGTCTTTAAATAAACAAAAACATTTCGTCAACCCGAGCAGAGCAACCTGACAGCGATAAGCCATCTGTTCAGACAGGAAATGTGGGTCAATGAAGCAGAACTTTTAAACCTAACCCTAAAGATAATTTAAAGTGCAGTCTCAAGTGTTGACATTACATTTGATCAAAACCAGGAAAAATTAGAACTGATATGAAAAAAATGCATATAGATATAGAATTTATAAAATTTCTAAGTATTTTTTTAATCTGAATAAAACTAATGTGAAGAATGAAGAAGCCTGTGAAAAACAGTAACATAACTTACCAAACAAGCTGCAGAGGACAAAGAAGACAACTACTCCCATATTTTTCTTCGAAAAAGTGGTAAAATCAAGAGTTTAAAAGGAAAAAAAAGTATTAATAAGCAGCTGAAGAAAACTCAAAACCTTAACGCGATCCACTGTTCCCTGTTTGTAAAGACACACTGGTGTTTTAGGTCTGTTACTGTCAGGATTCATGCTTGAACAAATTTGGAACGGCCCACGTTTGTTCAAGCGCCGAATCTGAATTTCTTTTTAGAGGACATTTATTTATTAAGATTTTAACACATTTGCTTTAAAACAATTGCCTAAAAATTTATTATTTTTGCCTTATAACATTCTATAAGTTAACCCATATTTAGTGTTAACTATAAAATGACAAAGCAGGTGTTTTTTTTCCCCACTTTATTAAAAAATGAATTAAAAAACAAAAACGTACCACATTTTTTTTCCTTAGGTACACATTATTTAAAAGCCTCTTACACAATAAGATATACCAAATACACATTATAATTCTTGCATAATCATATATTTTTATATAACAAGACTGCAGAGGCCAGTATGACAAGCAGTGTTTTTTTTTTTGTTTTTTTTTGCTGAACAGGGCTGTGTGAGCGGATTCAAATCATGCTGATGTAATGGAGATGGAAATGAAAGAAATGAGCTGTAAGATAAATTTATTCATCATCAAAATGAAAACAACCATCAACCTTGAACCCATTTGGTTAGCATCTTTGGATGATCTCCTTCTGTTTTTTATCAGTCTTACTGCGATAAAGCTGCCATGAAAGCCACAAAAACAACGATCACTTTGATGTACTTACAAGGCTTTTATGAAGCAGTCAAAAGAAGGCACCACTCTTTAAATACGCTTTTTATACATGTTTATAGAATAGGCTACATAAGGAAAATAACCTGAAGGAGAGAAGGGTGTGTCTGTAACGATCGTCAGCCAATGAAGCACAAAGGTGTCATTGAAGTTTAAAAAAACTGTTTTAGGATTATTTCTTTAAATGTGAAAAAAAGAAGAAAAAAAACAGCTCGACTGTAAGATTTAGTTGCATTACTTGCATCAAATGTTTGTGTAAAGACAAGTTACAGACACTTCTATCTCATAACGGGAAATGCACAGCACATCATTAAAAAAAAAACACTTCAATATGGCAATAACTACCCCAGCCTACAACATTTCCTTGTAAAAATGTGCAGTTGGAAAAAGTGATCATGCAACCGAGAGTCAGCATTTTGTCTACTGCTTTTTCCTTCAAACCACTTAATGTATGTACAGTTTTAAGGAGGAAGACACGGGGAAAGATGGCAGAAAGGTTTCAAAACTAATTTTTAAGTCTGCGTTCTGTGGCGCTGAAGTGTCTGAACTGAATGTTTGCTGAGGTTGTGAGGTTCAAAAAGGTACAATCTGTTGTTGTGGCAATAACGATGAGAATGAATATCAGGAAGTGATCACGGTTACAGTGCCCGTAAAGAGCAACACTGGAACGAGACAGCTTTCCTTCCTCCAAACCCTCAAAGCTTCCTTTGTTAAATTACAGCTTCATTCTCTTCTTGTTGCCTTTTTTTTATGCCGAAGGATCAGATCCCATTGTTCAATTTAGTACCTTTAACAGCGCTTGGTCTCCAGTCCTCTATACAAGGAGGTAAAGCACAGTTTGTGGCAGTCAGGCCGGCTTGTCGACCTGAAAACAACTCTTTTCGGGTTATTGTCACTGATGTATAAAAACATGTCAGAGACCTGCAGGTTCTGCTCGAATTTGGTCACAAAGGTTGATCATCTGGTAATTTCTTTGTACATTCGTTCAGAAATCAATATATTGTGTTTATTAAAAAACTACTATTTTATTCTTCAGTGTGCTTTGTAATGTCTTTGGTCCTGTGTGCACAGCCTCATTTAAGCAAATACTAAGAATCACACTACAACAATTATACTTACAATCATCAGCTCAGTAAAATATATTGGCAGCTCAGCTTTGATACAAATAAACAGTAAAGCATTTCTTTGTTTCTAATTACATATTTATCGAATGTCATACGAAACAGTTTTAAACCCCAGCTGAAGTGGATTTTTTTTTTTTTGGATCAGGAGTTGTGAACTCCACCTGCTAAAAACTGATGCTGAAGAAATGTATGCTCTCTGTAAATGTGTGTGTTTGTATTTTGGCAGCATATTTCCCAATCTCTTCTTTTCTTTCATCACTGCCCAACTTCATCCACTCTAAAAAAAAACACTTCAACTATATGACTTCCTTTTTCTCCAATCTTGATTTGTACTCGTTCACGGCTTCCTTTCTTTATATATATATGTGTGTGTGTGTGTGTGTGTGTGTGTGTATGTGTGTGTTTTTAAGCCTTGTCCAATTCTTATGGTTTTTTTTGCACACTGCGTTCTTTATTTGGCCCCAGTTTTGTCGCAATATCAATCAGATGGCGGCAACTGACTGACCTAAAAAAGCCTCAGAAGAATAAATAAAAGCAGTACATACAAACAATTCTCCATTATTAACAGCATGATTGCCTATAGTGCCACTATTTATAAACGTTTTAATGAAACCTAATAACAGCTAGAACCTTCCAAACAAATATATTCTTAATTAAAATCGTTGTAACACACATACACACACATTCCTGCATGCTTCTTTTAATAATGAGGGCTGCTTATATAAAGCCCATTTGATCTCTGACAGTTTAAATAAGAACTTTCGCAACAACAGTGTGAATTGAACTAGTTTTGATCAGAAAAAAGTGCATTTTGTTGTATTTGAGCATAGACTTGAAATAATACATATCAGCAGTAGTTTGTCAATACATCCTCTAACTACGTTAGCCCTTTAAGGCCTAGTGATTAACTACATTGTTATTCTTGGCATTATTGTAAATCATGTTCTAGTGCATGTTTCCTGTGTGCATATGTGTGTTACAGTAGAAAAGAAACTACAATTTTTTTAGGCAGCATCATTCTCACAGCAAAATATTGCTTCATTTTTTTGGCAGTTCTCTGTAACAATAACTCCCCACTCAAAAGTAGGATATCTGTTGTTGTTTCTTTCTTTCTTCTTTATATATCTTTCTTTCTTTCAAGCACGCACCCAAACAGACGACACACAAAGACATGCAAACGCCTCCCACGTTCCCTCACTGAACTACTTGCACTGTGCGCAAAGCCATCACACACTTCCTGCTCGGCTGCAAGCAGCTGTGATACGAAGAAATATTGCGGCGAGGATCCAGGTAAGATGCATGAGGGTTTAGGAAGATTTGAGAAGCGTCTTTAGAGCCCAAACAAGCGACCACAAAACACCTAAAGAGGGGCAAAAGAGAAAAGTATATGTGAGGCAACAGATGGTGGTCAAGAGCACAACTTTCTGTGGGAATGGGGACTCAAGAGCAGTGATTTCAGAAATATTCAAATAGAATCAAATCTATGTTTTCTAAACAATTTTATCAGATGCAACTGTTTTTTTTAGACATCGAAATTGTTTATTTTTCTGCCTGTGAGAAAAAATGAAAGCTGATTACTACCCTTTAAACCCCATTTTGGAAGGAAAACATTTAGCAACATTGCAGTTTTAACCACAGGATTCATTTAGAGTACTTTGTTTTTTTTTAATAGTTTGTAAATGTCTTACATAAAAAAACAACCATTTAGTAACTCTTACTTAATTTAAATTAAAGATAGCTGAACATTTTTTTCCTACTTTCTTAACATGTTAGTATTTGATTACTATCTCTTGTATTGACAAGCCTATCAGTGTTTATTTGCAGCATTTTGTCATTTTCTCTAATTTATGATGTAATTTTGGGATTCTCATTACATATTACAAAGATCATGTGGTTGATTATTATTATTATTGTAATGTACTATTTAAAGTACATTTGCGCTGTTTTTACTTATTGAAAAATACTTTTTATGTCATTTGTTATGCGTGACCAATCACACCAAATAGAGGATCAGGTCAAATTTTGTCAAAATGGCCTCAGTACATTTTCAGATTCCTGTATTTTAAGCTACGTTTTGATACCTGAGCGGTTCCAGAGATATGGCTTGATTTGTCTTCCTCAGTATAACCTATTGATAGCTGGTTTGAATCCTGTTAGGTTATTCTAATGAGGAATTTTTTGATGCCACTATAAAAAGGAAATCTCAAACATTTTTTGGATATTAAGATTTATCAATTAAAAAAAACCTTTGCTAGTTTGTGGGGAAAATAAACAAAATTTGAAGGCAAAATCATGTTTTTTGTAGCTATTACTCAATAAAGGGCTTCAAAAAAAACTAAGATTATATTTCAGACAATTTATTCAAATGATATATTGATAAGGCATTTATTTGATAAAAATGCAATTGTTGCAAATGTTTTCACCAATGCTCTATAGCTTATTTCTCCAGACTTCCTCCTCTGTTTGATATAATGGGTCACGTATTACAATTTAGTTTTCAAAAAAAGACCAAAATTCTTTTTATTTATCGTCTTATGTGCTAAATTAGTGTTAGGAATAAGGGGAAAAACTCATGTGTATTATGTGAAACCTAAACAGATTAAAGTATTCAGTTCAGAGTTCTCACCCAGTGGCCAGCAGGTGGCAAAATGAGGTCTTACTAAAAGTTCCCCCCTACTAGAGGGAACTCAGAAAGGGCCTCCTGCAGCTTGTGATGGTCCTCTTCAACAGCCTACAACGCAGAAAAATCAATATCAGCTTGGGAATTGAGAACAAACTCACTTACAGACAGACGCAATTCAACCTCCTCCTCTTAACATCCACCCTTTGTCTCCCTCGCTGCTTCCCTGACACATCCCATTGCAAGTGCCGGACATAATAGCCATTTTTAGACAAGTCCAATTTCACAAGGCAATTTTCAGCAAAGCAGTAACAGCAGTGGTTAAATGGTTTTCTATTCTCTAGTTTCTTTTTTCTGCCATTTGGCCCTATTTTGTCCACTGCTCGCTCCTTACTTAAGTTATCGGGACTGAAATGGACAGATATGCGTCTCTTTCCACTCGGCTCCAATCTTTTCTCGTCTCCCATCTTTATCTGCCTCTGTCATACAACCTGCTCTCTCGTCAATATTCTCATCCACCCTCCCTCTCCGTTCACCTGTAGTTTCTTTAGTTGTTCCTCCAGGCTGTGCAGCCTCCGGCGTACTTCGTCCATTCTCTCCTTGGACAACACAAGCGGCGCGCTGATGCTCCCGCCTTCATCTTCCTTTGACTCTGCAGCTTCTCTTTCACACGGGTTGGAGTTCACCTCCATATAATCCCCATCTGTGGCCACACCTTCTTTTGTGCATTAAAAAAAAAACTCAATTGAGATGTGCCAAATTCTTTTTAGGTAACATTACTGAAAATACAGAAAAAAAAGAAGAAACTCAGACTACCTGTTGACTGAGAGCCTTCCGTTTCTTGATTTGTTCTCTCTGATCGCTCCTCTTCATTTTCTTCATCAGGTTGCGAGTCTTCTGACAGACTGATGCTGCCGATCAACAATCTTTTCAGTGACATCACTAAAAGTAATAATAAGAGAGTTTATCTGTAAATCAAAGCTAAAAGAGGAGACCAAAAAACAAGAAGGAAATTACACTTAAATCATCAAAAGGAGCACAATGAAGACACTTATTCACCATCATCCAGAGCATTGTTGGCCACCTTCTCCTGAGTGCTGAGCTGAGGAAGGCCTTTCCCTGTCAGGAAAGTCATCAGCCTGTGCCTGCGATCCGACTTGTCATCTGACAAACTGTCCCTATCGTGATCTACAGATGGAAACAACTCAGCATCACCACATGTCTTTAGAAATGCAGTAAAGTCTCATTTAGCGTTAAGCTCCACTGTGGTCTCACCACTGCTGCTTTTTAAACTTCCATTCTCAGCTGCAATCAATGGGGGGTTCAGTCTGATGGAGGGAAAACAATGAGAGAAAAGTAGATTTTATGAGGTAACTTTGGCAGGTAACGATTTGATTTTGCTTTTTCCAACACACACACAGCAAACACATACGTGGAGGGACTGAAAGGAGCTCCTCCACCAGGAGGAAGATTCAGCACAACGGATGCTCCGCTCTTCTTCAGCTCTTCTACAGTTGACTTTAAGATCTCCGTCCAACTAGAAAAGCATGCTAAAATTAGGTTACAGTTCATTTGTTGGATTTACAGGTTTTGTCGAACCATTACGGACACTCACGCGTTCTTTTCTCCGACAGACTGAGCTACCAGCTCGTAGATCTGAGCACCACTGTCCCAGGTGAATATCGCATAGAAAGCTTTTCGATCTGATGAAATAATAAAAACCAGTGAGTGGAAGCGTAAATCAATTTAATCGGATGATGAAAATGATCTAAATTTGTCTGTTGGGCCTGTGAAGCTCACCTGTCGCCACATCGCGGAGAAAAACGGAGTCCAGCTTTATAATGGGGCTCAGCATCTGTTTGCCTTCCTGCACAGCGATGTTACTCTTGCTTTGGCATTTGAGGACCACTTTGTCGTCCTGTTTCTGTAGGAGCACCAGCAGGTCCCCCAGCAGCACACCCTGCACCTCTGGGAACAAAATTAAACTATTAGGTCCATGTAGGTCAGGGATGGGCAGCTGGCACATCCGACAGCCCCCCAAGTACATAAACAACACTGACTTTTTACCAGAACCACAACCATGCAGAAGTCTGCACTAAAGGAGTTTTATGCTGTTGCACTTCAGCCATTTTATTTTTGTATTTGTTAAGCAAAAAAAAAAACAAAAAAGAAAAGAGTAAAACTGTTATGCATGCATTTGAGCACAAATATATATGTTAGTTTAAAAGACATATATATACACAAAAATATGACAGTTTAATTATATTTGGTTAAATATGCAACACTATGTGGCCCTCTGGTACTGTCAACAAAAACTGTGCCCCCTTCCATCATTTAAGCTGCCCATCATTGACGTAGGCTACACAATATACTGTGTTCTTTAGTCGGCTGTTGATTGATTTATTTTATAAATATTGCACATTTAACAAAGTCAAACATGGTTACTAAATTTAGTCCTGTGACCTTTTTATTATGCTGCACTGAGATGAACATCACTGACATAAAAAGGGAAGTGAAACTCAGACAGCTGCATAAAAGCTGGGTCAAAAACGGAAATGAAAAAAACCAACAAAAAAAAAAAAAAAAACACCAGATCATCACCATTTTAGCCTGAAATAAAGGATTCATTGAATTTTTTTCCCACCACTTCTTGAAACACAAGTCAAGTGAATTTACTAAGTCAGCAAAATTGATCAAGAACTTTTCAAATATTTGAAAATGACTCAGCAACATGTTTAAAGCATTTAAGTATACATATATTTACCAATAGCCTTCTCCTTGGTCACTCTCCAGATTAGTGGACCTTCATAAAGCATCTTCCTTTGTGTCAAGTCAATACTCTGAAATAGACAGAAGGAAAGTGGTGAGAGAATCCTGAAATAAAAATAAAAAAACATAAACAAGTAAAACTGTAGAACACTACTGTAATAAAAATACCTTATACTCAGTATAAAGCTCATTCATGGGTTTGAGCCCTGATGTGTCCAGTTTCTTCTGGTACTCCTTTAGAGACTGAGGGCAGAGAGGGAAAAACAGGCTGGTCAGACGGCCATTTGACGAGCTCAGCATTGAAGCAGCAGGAGTCCAAGAGCAAACAGCTTCAAAAGACTCCAACTGATGCTCAGTGGGTGCAAAACAGTTTGTTGAGAGCTAGGTTTGGTGTTTCTTACCAACATGTTGCCCACTTGTTTGACCTCTTCATTGACATGGTTGAGGATCTTTTTGCAGCACTCTGCACTCTGCTGGATTCTCTTCTTCTCTGTGGGGTCCTCTGTCAAAGGCAAACAACACAAAGCTAAAAGATAAAACAGCTTTCACAGAAAAGTCTGAACAAAAGCTAGAAAAATCAAAGGTGTACACTCTGTGGACATATATTTATCCACTGTTTAAATGCATTTTGGAGGCGTTTTGTCTCACATACCAAATGGTGTGTTTAAACATACTACTTTTTGCACGTTTACCAAAAAAGAGAACGAAAACAGGGTCAACCATCATTATAATTCTCTTAAAAACATAAAATAGGTGATTTACTAAATTAGCGAGCATCATTTTCTGACAGAGCTGTGAGAACAAACACTGAACCATCTTCTTTAGATGAATTAGGCCATGCAACGGTATTACAAGGACTACTACGAAATTAGTTTGGATTTTAAATATTTTACAGATAAATTCATTTTATGTTTTTAATCAGTTGTTCCAAAAGAAGGGCACAAGTCCAGATACATTTTAATTCAAATTTCCATTTAAAAACCAACTTCACATTGTGGAAAAAATACAATACAACTACACATGGCAGTTTTAAGTATCAGTACTGACAACCAATAATTCTTCAATATGATTCATACAGAAACTGAAAACTAGCAAAACGACTATTGTTATAACCCACTCTCACATACACACCTGTGTTCTTAGCAATGTTTTCAAGCAGCAGAGGATACTTTGTGAGCCTTTGCATCTCTGTGGGGATAATGTCTTTGAGCTGCAGCCGGCGGCACTGAGGTTTACTCTCTGCCTCCTGAGATTGATATAAACCAAACAGGGTCAGAACGATGCCACCGCTGTGACTTTTTGTATCAGCGAGAACATCCATTTGTTAAATCTTTTGGAATTTATTTTAGAGATTGCTTCTGGGTCTGGGTCTTCATACCTGTATGAAAGCGTTAAAGCGTGGTTCCTTCTTCTGCCTGCTCTTGATCTGCTCCAGAGCCCACGTTTGGTGACTGCTGAACCGTGCTGTCAGTTTCTGAAACCATTCTCCTTCTGCACCGTCGAACTTCAAAAACAAGGACATACAGTTCAAGTAGCGTGTTGTGCTGGGTAAAAGCAAAACATACTTTCATCAACTGCTTTAAGTAAACCAGGGAACTTCTTCCCCAACTCTGTGGCTCGCCAACAACAACAAGGGTGCTGCACAACACCTACTTTCCAAATGATCTCCACTCCCCAAACTGACTTGACACGCAATAGAAAATCCATTCAGGGTGCAAATGCCAGATAACTTTTTTTTTTTTCCGCCCAAATACTCATGTCTCCCCTCACCTGATGCTTCTCCTGGTTAGTACATTATCAGTTAAATACATCCTGAACTTAATTAGATGGAAAAAAAAAAAAAGATCAACTCACTCTGTTGAGCAATGTGGTGCTGATGGATTTAACTATGTAGTTGTCATCTATACGCAGCTTCTTCAGGTTTTCATAGAACTTATCTGAAATTTAGAAGCAGAGTTCAAGTTTGTTAAATGTATTTTGTCCCAACTTTATCAACCTGTGAAACAACAACAAAAAAGTCATTGGGACGACCTAAAAAACGACATATACTAAATAAATCACATAAATATTGACAATAGTATTAAAAATTATGTTTGTTTTCCCCTCAATTCCGTGCTTGATGGCCACTTAGCTATCAGTTATTATCACAAGTGATTCATACTGTCACAATATTCATAATAAGTACCATTCACCTGTCTGAGGCTAAACTGATAAAATAGTTCAAATGCAGCACTCACAGTGCTCTTCAAGCATGTCATCAAGGCTGGGAAAAATAGCACCAAGCTCTACAAGGGACATGAATTCCTCCCTCTGCAATGGCTTGACAAACACCATCTGAAGGACACTCAGCATTCTCACATGAGCGTGTTCTGTTGCAAACAGTTCTAGGAAGAAGAAGAAAAGATACAGATTTATCAAACATGCAATTAAAAATCTACATTTCTTTCTAATTCTTATTTGATCTTGCTCCTTCTCACCATTTATGACTTCCTGCCTCTTGACCTCCTTCTTGCTGAGGTGCTTTAAAGCATCAGGAGGCGCAAGGTCCTTCCAGTTGGGGGGATCCTGCTCAAACTCTAGGAGGCGAGGGTCTATCTCCTCCTGCTGTGGGGAGGGACTGGTGGGCGAATGGTTGGGACCATCACGAATTAAAGCTGTCGTCTCAAAACTAAATGAGAGGAGAAGAATTAGTTTAGAAGTTGACCATGTTTTCAAACATGCATTGAACAGACAGCACTAAAAAACACACGTTCTTTCTAAATATTTTTACTATAATGTGTGTCATTTAAAGGAGACATATAAAAGCTTTTAAATCTATCTTTTACACATTTAAATCATTTAGTTGGGGTCTATATAAAGTGGAGCTAAGATGCTTTGGTCTTTATTCCTCCTTATTGTAACTCCACAAGCCCATTTTTCACCCTATTTCAGAGGTGTGTTAAAAATGTAAACAATGGAAGACTTGTCCATCCAGCCTTACATGTTGGAGCCAGAGAGGAGGAAAGGAGAATAAAAATGGCAAATGTGTGGTTGGTAAGTCCATGTGTTTTTTAGGAATTCTGTCACAAATACTGTGACATAATGGTTTAGAAAACTTCAAAGAAAATCGAGAAAACTGAACGGGTTGAAAATTATGACCCAAACAGAATATAAAGATATCTTTACAGCATCAGGGGATACTAAATTCAACTTTTCTGTACTCCTAGGGACTCCAAATGCACAACAAAATACATTGAAAGGCTAAAAAAATGGATTTTGCATATGTTCCCATTAAAACAACAAAACACAACACAAAACTAATAAAAAACCAAAAGCATTTTTTCTAAATGTAAACAAAGATCATCATACTATTAAAATTTGTTCTAAAATAACCTCCCACATTTCAATATAAAACAAGTCATTTAGATTACTTCTTTTTTTTTTTTTTTTTTTTTTACAACAACCCAGAAGAATCACCTGGTCATCAAAAATCTCTGCCAGGCTATGACGAAAAAAAAAAACATCCAATTTTCTATCTGGTTTGTTTTTCTACTACAGATATAAAAATCTATCAGGTATATTTTCTTTGCTTTGCTTATATCTAAACAAATAAAACCTGCTAAATGAGGAGATGTATTTGAACACAGACATTGTTACAGGACAAGAAAGTGCAGATATTACCCACACACTGGTTGGGGATGTGGAACACTGTTCAAACGTTGCTAAAGCAATGAGCCGAGGGGAAAGTTAAAATTAGTTCTTGACTGAAGCTGACCTCTGTTAGACTACTTGGGATTCTGTAATATCTGGTGTGCAACTGACGGTGGTTTTAAATTAGGCAATATTTAAACCTTTAAATACAGGCTGGTATTTGATATTTACTACATAGTGTAAACGTAACTGAACAATCCTTCCCTTGAAAAGCAAAGTGTCTCAAATTAAATGAGATTTCTGTCTGTGTGTTTCCTCACTTTCTGTTGTGATCAACAAAAAGTTCAAGGCATTTTTTTTTGTTTGTTTACTTCAGAGGGGAAGACACAAACGTGCCTTTAAAAAATAATTTGAACTGTAAAAATCGATTGCAAAGCCTTTAACTAAAAATGATTTAAAACAACCTTAAATCTCCTTCGCTAAATAGTTCTGAATATGGTGAGCATGAAACATTTTTTCATCTGCAAGAACATGACATCCTGTCTGTCCCTGCTGTGCACTTCTCCAGCCAGAGAGCCATTAGAAGGAGAAGTTTGCCCAGCTTACGGGTAGAGGTGCTGGGGGGAGAGTGGGACAGGTGTTGTACAAGTTGGAGGCTGCAGGTCCACGTCACTTCGGGAGCGAGACTGTTTGGCCCGAGAAGAGCCGCGGCGCCGGGACGAATGGCGGTCCACACGGGCGCTCTCACTGCGTGCCACTTTCCTACTGAATGAAGGGGAGGTGGAGGAGGATGGGGGGGAGCAGGAAGAAGAGGAAGAAAGAAAACAGGGACAGAAAGAAATGGTGGAGGTGGTGGGGTACCAGAAACAACAAAAATAAAGAAGAAAAAGAGCGAAAGGAGAGTAGACAGAAGATTCCAAAAGACAGTAAAAAAGCAAAAACATTCAGATATTAAAGAGAAAACAAACCAAAAAACATGCAAAAAATAAGGATGAAATTTGAAAATATGAGGGTAAAGATTATGATGGATGAGTTAAGTCAGTTACAGATTAACAGATACAACAAAGATAATGAGAAACTGAATGGAAAGTAAATATGCATGACCTTAACATTCATACGATATATTTGGTTAAACGTGAAGTATGTTTAGACACGGTAGCATTTGATGCCACTCAACACGAGTATGTTAAGCAGCCATGCATTGCGTATACTTTTCTCACTACACTGTGCAGTAAAGGTCAGTTAAGCAGCAACAGGTCTTTTGTCTCAACAATTCTTCACTTCCCTATAATTTGCAAACACATCAGCTCATACTTAACCAACCGTTCTCCACAATTGAGCTAATCCCTTCACAAGCAGTTTTAAAATACTTAGCCAGTTTGTGTTGAATCATAACAGGAACACAAGGTTCTCTGTGAAGTGTGTGTGCATGCGAGTGTTGTGCTCTCTGTTTTGCATCGTATGTGAACAGAATAAGGCCTGAAGCAAGTCCGTGACTCTGTCAGGGCGCTGACACCCACCTTGTCTTCCGTCTGCAAAAACAGGGGACACACCACACCGTTACACACTCCCCTTTACACAGCTGTCGTCAACCACAGTGACAACCATAACATGCATGTGCACCACCCCAAAGTGAGATCCTAACTGTGCTATTGTTAGACCAACGTCCGAGCTGCATGCCAGATACGGCGCTAAAGCTTCTGGCATAACATGTAACCGCACAAACTGAGGAAGACAAGCAAGACGAAGGACGGGCCCTGACCGCCGCAGACATACACACCTGGACAAGCACATACATTGAGCAGCTAATAGTCTGAGTTGTGTCTATCTGAACTAAAATGTGTTGCTTGCGTGTGGCTGCTTGCATTTTTTTAAAGAACTATACAAAATGTTCACAATTTGGCAAAACAGCCAAACCTGTTTACTTAATAGGAAGCTTCAGATTATTAACTATAACAAAGGCATCAGTATAAAGGAAAATGTCAGTGTACTGCTACAATTTACCTGAAAGCAATGGAAATAAGGTATTAATAACTGATCAAAATTTGCAACAAAGCTCTGATGTAAAAATGAGAAGAATCAGGACAAAAACACAAGAGACAGAATGACGTATGGAAAGGTAAAGGGGACGTGTTATTACTGTAAGAGGAAGAAAAATGAAGAAGGTAAGAAGAGAGAGGGAAGGCAGAGGGGCCGAGTCCACGTTCACCTGGTGAGGGTCTTCCTCAAAAAAACAAAAAAAAACAACAACTGCAGGTTCTGTTAGCTAGCGAGCAACGGGAGGCAGTACAAAAGCTAGCACACAGCAGGGACAGACGGCTGGGGGAGTTTTACCACGCTCCCTCAACCTGCGCAGTTCAGGCACATTTTGCTTTTCCCCATTTTCCCGTGGTCACGCATTATAATCTGATCCTTAATCCTCAGTGACCCATTATACCAAGGTTTGCACTCCCCAGAGGATGTGCTTTTCTCCAGTATTTTTACCTGTCTGTCTCCAAGGATTCCACTGAAGGGGTTTCATTTGGTGAGGTGGGCTCCACAATGGTAGGCTCACCTCCAGGGGACACACTGCCACTGTCTGGCACAGCCTGAGGTTCTAAACGATTGCTTTGACCTGTAAGAGTCGGAAAAAAAAATATCTATATAATAATATCTATATACAAACTATTAGAGTTGTAATTAACATTTTTACAAGAGAAAGGCAAACAAATCCCTTTGAAAGGTAATTAAACAAAGGAACAGAACAATGTTTGTGTCTGAATATGAAACAGGACCAGAAAAAAACTACTTCACACAAAAATAGTTTCGACTTTGCATCAAAGCCTACCTAAACACCTTGAAATTGGTGTCTGTCTCTTTACGAACTTCCAACAGTTTCGGATACTCCCACTTCAGCATGTCTTCAAAACAAAGCTGCAGACTGAGCTCCAGGGAGCAAACAGGTGGTGCTTTGCACCAGCAAGTGGCAGCTCCACATGGCTAACACAGGACATTCAAGGAGTTCTCAAACATGCATGAATGAGTCAAAGTACCCCTCTGGGTATGTTTTTAATAAGGGAATGACATTATAACATGATATAAAGCTCAGAAAAGGTAATTTTGCATAACACCCGCCCTTTAAAAGATCAGATACATTTGGTCCACTTTAAACGGACCAGAGTTCTTTTCCCCCGTTGGTCTGAACCTTTTATGCAGGTGTGAATACATTCATGAGAACCCTGGTGGGGACCAAACAATTGGATGGAGACCCACTTTTTGAGGTGGTCTCAGTTCGTTTCTAAATTAATTCTGGTACAGTTTGCTTCTGATGCGAATACAGATCAGCCTCAACCAGAACCAACTACAGGAAATATGCCTTTTTGGACTTCAAGAGTCACCAATGCTAAGCAACATAGCAAAAATAAGCCCTTCAGTGTTGCTAAAGCTACGACTACATGGACTGACTTGGAGCAATAAGGAGACACTGTGCCTCTTCGATATTTGGGCACATGCACACTTAACAGACATAACACATGCAGCATGCAGGACTTCCATCTTTCTAAAGGAAAAAAAAACAAATGAATAAATAAATAAAAACTTCCATCTTTCTTTCTGGGCCTGTTCTCTATACCACCCCCATCATTTCTATCCAATGGGAGCAATGAACGTCATATGGCTTTGTTAATAAATTATAGTCCACTTGCAAATAAGCACAATGAGAATGCAAACCACCGGACCAAAAGGACTTTCCTGGTGTGAGTACACCTTATGAAATCATTATTTTTCATGCTAATTAGACAGAACAGGGAGATTGTGGATTCCTGGGTTGTCACCAACCTGTTATGCAACCTCCTTCCCAATCTGTCTTCTTTATACACATAGTATTTAGCTTCACTATTGCATTTGTACTTAACGTAATAGTTACTAACTTCATATTGTTTTATTTTATCAGTGTCAATGTACAGTTTTACCATCAGTCTGAGGGGACTCCGGGTTGATGGTGGCACTATTCTTAATGCCTGACCCGTCAGGATTTTCTTTGTCAGACACTGAAGGCAGACCCATGTTGCCGACAAACACTCTGGTGGTATGGACTGAATTTTCCGTCACGGAGCCTCTGCCTGGCATAATGGTTTTACCATCCACAGGAAGTTTTTCCACTGAAAAGGAGAAGTGAGACATTTTTAAACACAAAATAACTACCAATAACGTAAGTGCAGATTAAGGAGAAACAACAACCCAAAAGCACATCAGTCAGGACACAGTGTGAAGTCAGAAAAAGTATTTAGGTTAACATGGTGCAATCAGGGGCCTCTGCAGTAGATGAGAGGGTTAGTTCAGTAAAAGGTAATGTCCACAAGCTTTAGGTGAGCTTTTTTTGGACACTATAACTAATTATCCACACATCCTCCCTTAAAAGCAAAGTGAAAAAAAATTTGAAAGGCGCCCCACACATCCTCTCCCAGTTTGATATCAAACATGCACACATGCATTTGGTTTGATTAGTAGGGAGGTAATCATTCTACAAATGGACTCTGAACAAAGAGTACCTCCAGGCTCCGTTTTTGGTCCAAGTTCAGCTGTAACGGGAAAAAAAGGCAGGACACGTTCTGATGTGCAAACCATTCATCAACATTAATATGTCAAAATGACCAGAAACTCTGTCTCTAATATATAACATCTTCAAAGTATAGCTTCAATTTCCAGATAATTAAACATTATTAATAATGGTAACAATAATGATACAAAGAAAAGAGCGTATTCATACGGTTTTGTGGTTTCTTCTGTTTATAGAAGGGTACAGGCTTGTTCCTAGAGCCGTCCTTCATACCCTGGAACGACAACACATTTGAAGTACAGTCAAAATCAGGTCTAAGGTTTACAAAAATAAAACAATGCTTAATTTAGCTTCTCTAACAGGAAAGAGTTGCTGTCCTGCATCAATGACGGTGATTTACCTTCCCCAGCGGTATGCCAAAGAAACCTCGTCTGGACTTTTTACTATCAATACACTTGGATTTAATCCCCAGGTGCTTCATGTAGACAGACCCCGCGGAAAAGATGGATTGGCTATGGAAAATGTAATATACAGGTGCAACGTTAAAATTTGATCTGGGTTTATAACAACATATTTACACAGATTTGCAGAATTTTCATTAAAACTTGCTTAAAAACTCAGTTAAGCTTGGGAAACATGATTTATCTGGTTAATTCATATTTCACATAAAAGCTGCACTGAAGTGGCTTTTTGATGTACAGTAAGGTTTGTTTGCTCAGTCTCAGGAGAAAAAAGCCCTATGCAAATCAAAAAAAGGGTTCGATAAAGTCATGTGGTAAAGAGGAGGGGGTGGGTGGTGGAGGAGGGGGCAGTTATTATCCAAAGGAGGAAGAGAAGGAGGAGATGAAAGAAGTGGAAAGAAGACAAAAGAGGAGTTTAATTGGTTAGAAAAGGAGGAGGCTCCATGGATGGTAACAAAAACGTTCACAAAAACCTCCACATAGTTTAAAGAAGGTTTTATCTAGATGTCAATAACTAACAACTTAAAAGTCTGATCAAAGTGCCCAAAAGATACGCACATCTGGGTTGAAACCGTTTTTTTGTGTAAGTCATATGGAGAAAATTATTTAATCTCAATTAGATAAAGCATCACTTAAAAAATATGTCAGAACAAAAAAAAAAAAAAACATGTATTACGCTTAGCAGAAATGAAAAATTTTTAGGCGCTTTTATCTTGAATCAGTATGTAAAGGTCTTGTAGACCACACCCAGGCCACACCTGCAGAGATTAAATCCACAGGTACACTGTGCTCAAATTTGGAACTCACCATTTTTCTTCGTCCGAGACGAGCTGAAGCCTGAGAAAAAGAAGAGATACAGATGTCAAGACATGTTTCTGCTAAAGGAGAACACAAAGCACTGTGTACCCACAGTGCAGCGTTTAGCTTACCTCTTCCTTTTAAGTACCATTTTTTCTTTCACTTGTTCGACTGATTACTGTCTCTGTTTTGGGTCGGTGGAATCTAAAGTGACTAAGCTTTTCTTGATCCAACTCAAAGCTGACTATTGTGTTGTGTTTTGAGCTGAAGCTTTTTAGCATATTCTAAAATTTCCACAAAAAGGTGAAAAAAAAAAAGATCAAAAAGGTGAAATCAAAAGCACGTTTTTCCACTTAACCCTGCTATAATAAATTTAAGACTCAACCTGCACACTTGGAGATATGAAAATAAAACAATCTACGCTCTCAAAAGTGCCTAACACGGCTCTTCTGTAAAAAGTCTGCAAACGGGATCCGGAATCAGAAATGCTCCAGCACAGCGGAAACATCTATTTAACCATGTTTTTGTCTGATGCAACATGCGGGCAAGACCGTGGAAATCTGATCCTCATGTTTTGAGATGAACATGAAGGATGGGGAGGGGTTTCCCTGGGATTTCACCGCATTATCCAATCAAACGGCCCGATCACCTTGTTTGCATCAGCACAGAGACCAATGAGCGATAGATGGAGGCGAGGTCACTGTGCTGTGGTCAAGTGAGAGGTGTGGCAGGAGATTTTTAAAAGCAACGGGAATAGAGAGGTGATTGTCTGCAGGAATGAATAGAATGAGGCTGAATGAAACATTTGTGCAAAGAAGACAGACATCCAACTGTGTGACAGCATCTGAGGGAGCCTAAAGCTGAATAAATGTCTATGATTAAGACTTATCAGCCTTATCATGTCCTCTCCATCATCATTGTTGATGTTTCCACATGATGACAGTGGATAGCACACAATGCATGTCCCTCCATTTCCACTTTTTTATTGCCTTCACCTGACAAAATGAAGCTAGACAGTCTTCTGCCCTCTCCTTGGCCTCTTTTCCCTTTCTGTCAGATGTGTTTCTCGTAGAGGATAACACACTGTAGTGACATGTGGGGTCAAAGATAGATTAACTTTCCCCTGGATCTTGAGCTTTCTTTCACTGAATTTAAAACCAAAACTATCTAGCGCTGATAACCCTCTGGCCCTTTTTTTTCCTCACCCCACCCCTCCCCCCCAAAAAAAGCTGGCAAAAAGCCAGCAGAAAGTCTTCCTGCCAACGTGGCATTGCTGCCTCCATCTTTACTTCCTTCTTACGGTGCTTTGTGCTCCTCAGTTTTTTTTTCAGCTCACCAGCACACATTTACTGCTTCATCTCCTGCTTGTGCTCTGCATTAAAGTTGCCATGAACCCAGCTGACGTTAGTAAGAAATTTTCTTCAGAGACAAAGTGGTAACATAATGAAAAAGCAAAACAACAAACAGAAAAACAGGTGTTACTACCTTAAAAATGGGTATATTTTCACTCCTATGAGAATATTTTTTCTAAAATGAGTCATTAATAAGCTTAATAACACTGATATTTTGCACTTAAGTAAAGCTTTACAGCCAAACCAACTGCAAGATGAGCTCAAACTGTATGTCTCTGCAGATAATTAAAAAAAGATTTGAAGAATGAGAAGGCTTTATGCCCTAAATAACTCTTGAAAAGAAGAGAAAGCCACTTACTGTGTTTCAATCATCCTCTCCAGCAGGTTCTCAGCTGTAGATTTTTCTTTCATGTCCATCGGGATGCGGTCGGTGGGATAGTGGCTCTCGACATCAATCAGCTCATTCTCACTGAGGGTCATACCCATCATCCGCTTTTGCCTGAGTAACACAAAGCAGGGTGTTGGACAAAAAGTTTCTCAAAAGTAAAACAAAAAGAATACAATTTAAACAACGTGTCAGTCTGGCTGTGATGAATCACTGAAAATGAAATATTTGTATTTTTTAACTTCTATTTGGTCAAAAACAATGTTTGTTTTATTGTTTGACATTTTTCAAATTCTGAGGTTGAATGAAAATACTTTTTGTAAATTTTGATACATGTATTGTACTTAGAACTGCAAGTGTTAGACCATCACACAAAAATAAGTTTCATTTGTTCACTAACCATAGTTTTCATGGAGACTGATTGCCAGCATTATTCATACTTAAAAGAAAATTAAATATATTGATGTCTATGGATATGCTTTTATTTGTCGTTCAACACAACATCAGGGATGCAATGTAGAATGACACTACCAGCCTACAGTGCAGCAGGAACCTGACCTAATGTTGTCGAGTGGCCTACAACAGCCACATTAAGAAAATGTAAATGTGTATCTTAACAAGTCATTAATATGTAGATATAAACTAAAAATGTGGTGTAAAAAGTCCCAAAAAGAGCTGATAACCCTAGCCCAGCGTCGGAGATAAAAAAAAAAGCCACGCAGATGAGAGGGAAATTCAGAGTTGGGGTGGGGGGTGGGCTTTTACCTGAAATCCTCCAGCTGTTTACTTATTTCAGAACACTGTTGATTCTGAACCTCCTGAGTGTAACGTCTTTGGGTGTCATCTGAGAGCAAATCTGGGCGGGTCCGGTCTTCATAAAAGGAGGGGGGAAAAAAACAGAAGTGTAAAAATGAGCTCCAAAAATAATCACATTTGCATGGTTTTAGGTTTGTATCTATTGTAAAACAAACAAAGCAAATTAACACAAAAGATACTGGAAAATAACTTACCCAGCTCATAGGATATATTGGATGGCACAGTCACTCTGAGAATCTGTAACAAATCAATCAGGTACAAAATTTTTTTTCATATTACACACGATTCCAAGAAATAAGATACACTTCAATAATATATTATGCCCACATGTACAAAGTTTAATCTTCAATGTGAAAAAATAAATAAATAATCTGATGCAGTGACTCTCTCTCTCCACAAGGGGTCATTTTAACACTAGAAATAAAAATGGTCTAAAAATCAAGAACCAGGTACTGCAGAAGAGCAGTACAACTTTGTCACTGACATGAAAATAGCCACACAGGCAAACTTAAAGTCAGTGAAGTCACAAGGAGTTTATTTATTTTTTGGACATTTTTTTAAGCGAGGCAGATGGACGGATGATTCCTCCTGTGGGGATTATCCCACGGTCCTGACAGGAAGTTGTTGGGTTTAAAGACAGACAGAGAGAGAAGGAGTGCAGGACAAAACCAGATCAGCTGATACATGTAAGTGCTGAACGAAGGAAGGCTGATGGGGAGGTGTAACAGGAGTGACAGAGGCCAGGTGTGCAAGGAGGAGTGATGAAAGAAAACATACAGAGACTGAGGGGAGCAGCTCTGATTGGGAACAAAGAAAACAGAGCTGGGACACAGCAAACACAAAGAGGCCATGTTCACATTGTGTCCTCCTGTCTTATCAGAGCCATTTAGGGATTACAGCTGAGCAGTTTACAGCACACAACAGAACAGGTACTTGTATAACAAGTACAAGTACTTGCATTACTTTTAAAGAGGTCAGAGTTTTATATGATGCAAAATTAACAAGATTATTATATTAAACAATTGGAAGCCCAAAAGTAAATTGTCAAAGCAGCAAAATCTATACAATTTGAATTTGCGGTGTTTTCTGTTTTTATGTAGACTTATTTTACCTGCATCATAATTTCCGATCTTTTATTTAGTAAATCTAATTTTGATGATGCTCTGTAAAGTTGAATTTTGCTAAAATATTCATACTCAATGTGTTTTGTTAGTTAGCTTTTTGATATTTTTTTTAATTTGCTTTCTATGAAGGGAATATCCCCAAAATATCTTTATTTTTATCCAAGTGTTAACAAAACCACCTCCAAGCTGCACAGTTGAGAATGTAATCACTATTGAGGTTCTGTCCATGTTCACATCAGATTTATTGGACTCCATTTAAAGAAAAACAATCGCATCTTTCTTTCATTTGACTAAAACATGCAGCAAATGATCTTAAGCATTATTGAAGTTTGTAAGAAAGAGCAACTTTTATTAAATTATGGGTCATAATCCTTCTAGTCAGACATTATGCAATGTGTTGTGCACTTTGAGCTGATCCACAAACTGTGATTACCACTGGTACCCTTCACACAGAGTCTGGACCAGCTCATTTTCAGATCTACACTGTGCTCTGTGTGCACTCACTGCAGCTCTGATTGCTTTTATATAGCTCATTTTATACCTCCCAATTACTCCCACATGTTTACAGATATTTATTTTTCATTTCCTTGGAACAACATTTTCCAGATCCCTTATCATACTTTACCTGTTTAACCGGGCCTGACACCATAACAACTGCAACGGAAGTACAGTACTTACAAAGTCAAACATGTGGGCGGTATACGACAATGCTGCTGTAACTCAGCTTATTTCACATTATGAACTTGTTGCACGTCAACACACACCGATGTGACACTGACCAGACTCTGGACTGCATGAGAGACCAAAGCAGAGCTTCAACAGTTCTGCACTTAACCTGGACCTGAAGTTTTTATTTAGGTCTTCAGTTTAAAATTTAAGTGACACCACGCGTTAATACTCAACTCCACTGTGCAATGAAAATAACTAATAAATATCCAATAAATATTAAGACCAGAAGGCAATTATAATGTTATCAAAAAGCCTATTGTTTATTTTATTTAATGTATGTTTGTTATGAAAAACATCAGCTTCTGATTTTTAGTTTATTATTTTCTTAACCATTGCTGGTTTTCCATTAAAAATTCATTTTCATTGACGTTATATACATTGTATAAAAAAATACAGTGATGTTCTACTTACAGCACCCTTGTCCAAGAAGTTGCTGTGGAACTCCACAAACTGTTTTTTAGTCTCTTTCGCAGTGAGGTTCTTGATGAGGTCAGCATGAAGGTAACACAGCTGAGATGGGAGACAGAAAGCACGAGTTCAAATTTTTTATTTATTTCATTCTTACTTTCAAATTCCTTCTGGTAACATTTTGCAAACGTTTCTGTGCGCAGTAATCACTGTCTCTGCAGGAAAACTACGTCACCTGCCTGGAACTATAGACAAAAAAAAAAAAAAAAAAAACAACAACCAGCAGCTAAATCTGGCACAACTTACCTTCTCTTTACTGAAAATATTGTTAATGTGCACATTCTCATTTAAATAACCTAATAAACTGCACTTAAATCTGACATCACTTTAAAGGCAGATTGGATACACTGGCCCATAAAACATTTCAATCTAGTTCGGTCAGGATATCGCCAAAACTAATTTTGATCATTCTTCAAGTTTGTGCTCATTTTCAGTCCTGAAAATTAAAAAAAATAATCACTAAAAAAGTATTAGAGATACTGGGTACACACTAAAAAGAGAAACTGACAAATTCAAAGACAAATAACACATATAAATGTTAAAAAACACTGTGCACAATTAGATCTTACAAAATGCTACGCTACTGAGGTGATAAATGCTGGGGTACGGGGGGGAGGAAAGACTGGAAAATGTGCAAAAATACCTGAAAAGGTCACAGTGTCTGCATGCAGAGGAAAGGGGAAAAGACAGGTATGCTTTATTTGGGAACTGCCAGGGACACAAAAACTGATAAACACTGAGTCATGCTGAATAATTCATGACCTCTTAACAAGTTTGCACAACTTTATAATATATCAAACAAATTTAATAGTAATTTCCTACATTTCGTTCTAGGATTCAACCTGAAAATCTTCATTTAACTGAAACGTTTTTTCATTGCAGATAAGTCATATTTTATTTTTTTTTTATTATTATATACAATAACATAAATAATAACTTTTCTGCTGTACAGTTTACAGGATATGAGCAGAGTCAATGATGTATGGTGAAAGTATAAAGTAAATTAGGTATAGAAAAGGTGAAATGTTAACTGATCAATCACTCAATCATGAAAAGCTGAACAAGTCACATATTTCAAAGAATCTGATCCAATCACCAAGCTGACACACTACGCATAACTAAAGATATAAATTTCTACAGGAAAAACAAAATAAATTAGACATGTCTTCATCCAAATGTCTGAATATTATGACTAACAAAGAACCCTTTTATTGAACTATTTTTACTTTATACTATCTAAATGTTAACCGTACAACTACGTTCACACACTGCAGAAAAATGCAATCCGATTTGCTCCATGCGACCAAAATCCAATTCCTGGCATGACGAACGTGACAAAACTTTTTCAAATCCGACCCAGACCTTTTTAGTACGTGGTACTGCATCAGATACATATTTATTTATTTTCTAGATTTAACTAGGAAAGACACAATTAGAAGACAATATAAACAATCCCTATTAAAAACATTCACAATTCAAGAAGTCATTTCTAATGCCCTCAATCTGGACCTAAAAATGCTCAATGGGATCAGTTTTGTTAACGTTCAGTCTTGTTGCAACATATTCCATGTAGATGGGGCAGAGTAAACAAAGGCCCTTTTCCCCCAATTCTGTGCGAAGAAATGGGACAGAGAGCAAGAAATGATCATCTGAACACAAATAATATGAATCAGCATTTTTCTGTGTGATTAGATCACAGATGTAAGATGGTAGCAACTAGGGGTGCACCAAAATATCGATTTACATCGGAATCGTGATTCTCATTTACAAAGATTCAGAATCGATTTAAAATGTCCCAAAATCGATTTTTAAAAATAACAAAAATAAAGCAAACATAATGGCTGTCAGCCTCCATTTTGTAACTATGTGGGATGTCCTGACGTCACCACACAGCCGTTTCTGGAACGTATGCATGTACAGAGGAAACTACAAAACTGGTGGAAAGAGATATTCAACTGGCCTCCACTTTATTGAATGCAAAGATTTGGGCTCCTTTAGGTTTTTAATAAATGAGTCTGAGTTTGACACAAGCTTCACTATGTGCGAAGTTTGCAAAATGAAGATGAACCACTTTGGGAACACGACAAATGGGCTCACATTATCAGTTTTGAGTAAAAAAAAAAAATCTATTTTGAATCGAATCGTGGCCCCAAAAATCAGAATCAAATCAAATCGTGGGATAGCAAAAGATTCCCACCCCAACTAACCTGTGAAGCCAACAATAATGCATTTAAAAAATGGTCATTCTCACCACGGGAGCAGGATCAAACTGAAGAATGACATGTTGCAAAAAGACCAGCAGGTGAGTTGGATGGCCCTTCAGCACCTCAATGTTGTTGAAGAGCTTAGACTGATTTTCAGTCACCCGTGACTGTTAAAAGAATAAAGAAAACAAAAATTTAAGTAGGCAACAAATACAGATATAAGATAAATGTCTTTTCTTCACTCACATCATTTATATCACTCTCAAAATCCTCATCTTCAGCCCCGATGATGCTCATGGCTGAGTCAGAGCACTGAGCTCCAAACACAACCTGCTAAAAAAAAGACAAAGAAAGAGGGGTGGGGAGAAGACAACCTGTTACTACAACGTTCTTTGCTTTGAACTGGCAGCCATCTCTGTAACCTACAGAGACCCCACAGAGGTAGACAATATAATATGCTCTATAGAGCAGACACGGAAAAAAAGGACATTGTCCTACATTCTAATACAAACAAATCTTCCTGTATTGTAAGCTGTTTCTCATTTATGAGTGGACTGAAAGAAAAGGAGAAATGAGTGTGTTTAACTATTTCACCAACAGAGAAGTCAATTAGTGATTTCCAAAGATAAACTCCAAGATCTATGTTACTAAACCTCTGAAAATTGACATAAATATAGTTTTGGTGCTAAATTTGAGTGAATGCTTTCTTTTTGAGCTGAGGTTTGACTCAGTCTACGGCTTCTTGCAGATACCACGATGCAAACCTTTAAAATTTAAAAATGAAACCCAACTTACCTTACAATTAAATTAAAATTTTATAAAACAATCTTTGCCTTTGACATATATGAAGAAAAGAGCAACAAAATAAAAAAGCCTGAGAACATAGTACAACGTTACTTCCACCCTATACACCCAGTGTGGCTTCCTCTTCCCCAAAACACACAAACAACACATAGCTCTTGAAACGAGTCCTCTGAAGGCCACAAACCCAGAGCTGCCACCAGGGAACACCCAAATACACTGAAAAATACACATCAAACAGCTGCACTGTGCAGGGCTGCCTGAGAACACCGGACAGTGTATGAGACAGTAGTAGAAGTTTATTAAGCAAAGAGGGGACCAAACAATTCCAGTACTACCTGCAGAAAAGCATAAAACATGGAAGGACTGGTATCATGATATAAGTATGGACCTGTGAATGATTCAGAGTAATTTTGTTCTATAAAAGGCTATATTTGTATGAAGACTAAAACTTTGCAGTCCTTGTGCCGAGCAGGGTTGAACACATGATGAAATCTACCAGCAGCAGCTTTTCTGGAGTTATAAAAAAACTGGAAACTAAAAGGGACCTTTCTTATATGATGCTTCTCTTTTTTTTTTTTTTAAATCAAAGAACATGTTTGTTAATAAAACATAAATAGAAAACAAATTCAGTGACCTTATTGGCCAACTATTTTATCACAAGAAAAATAGGTGCTCTGGACGGGTTTTTTGAATGAATGAATGAATGAATGAATGAATGAATGAATGAATGAAATTTATTTCAGACAATTTCAGACAATTAAC